>CM053764.1:14580330-14607669 GCA_028658305.1 Pachyuromys duprasi | reverse complement strand
CATAATTTATTCTATTCCTTAAAAGTTTGTTTGTTAAAGGAGGGTACTTCCCAAATCCCAGGATAGCTTCAAACTAGAGTTCTGCCTCAGCTTCTGTGTACTTATATCACAAGAGTGATCTTACACACATTGTTGTTTTGAATCCTAGAATTGTATAACTTGATGATGTTCCATTAATTAGATGAAGAGAGAAAGAGATGCAGGGACTAGTACATGCTGTTACAATTGGCACAATAGCTTGATAGATTTGTATGTGATGAACCAAAATAGCGTTTCTTCTAATGAGATCATCATCATTTCATGTATAGATTTAATAAACTTCACAGCTTCCATTTCTAGTCAACTTTTAAGTATATAGAATGTACCTGTCTAGGTTATAAGCATTTTCAACAGCCGAGTTCAGTTTTATCTTTCTTGCATTTACCATAATACTTGACAGAGTAACTTACGGATTAAAAACAACCAAAGTATTTTTACTTCTTTTAAAACAGAAGGATCCATGTCAAGTTTGGGACTGTTACCATTGGTCTACAATATCCTTTGGAATATCTTTCTTCATTTGCTAATCTCTGGAAACTATGCCCCTTGCCTATTTGCCTGGTTTCCTATTTATTTTCCTACAATAATTACTGTTTGGGAAGTTTTTGAAGCCGTGGCCAAAACCAATTTTGGCAGGTAAAGCATTTTCAGCTAAAAAGTGGAAAATAGATTTAGAATCTCATCTCTGTGTCAGCATATAGTATTTTAAAACTAATCTATTCGGTTTCATTTTTTCCATTTTGTCGAACATCAAGGACACTCACAGAAAGTCATTTCTCTCCATATTTATTAGATTCCCAGTTTGCTGAATACAGAAAAGTGATATTTAACTCAGACCCTTTCAACACCACCAAAAACTAAATTTATTACTATGTTCATAATAATTGCACAGCTTTATGCAGGATTTCACCATACACAAACACATGTATGTTTTGAAATAGGAATGGTAGACAGAATGTCCCTTAGTTGTGAGGAAAGTGGGAACTAATGAGATTCAGTCATTTACCTAGAATTTCCCAGCTGGTGAGTAGAGCTATTTTAGAACTCGGTTCTCTTGTCTTCCTTCCCAGTCCTCATCATTTTACTCCTTCACCCAGCCTCATTGGTAGAAGAAATCTGTTTGGCTTTGTAGCAGACATGGACTATGCCTGCTGTCAGGAGACTATCGAGGACGACACCGGAAATTTTCCGGTCATATGGGACTCTGCTGAGCATGTGTCAGCTTTGGCCCAATCTACTTCTTCAATCAAAATACCCTCTTTTCTGGAGATTGAACCTAATGGGATAAAATTTCATATGTCTGGTATATGGTGAATAAGGGGTGCGACTAGGAGGAGTATCCTACGTAGAAAAAATATTACCAAAATGAATAACGAGGCTCTGTGCTTACATAAGGAACCTTCAATTGCGATATCAATGTTTAAAAATGCAAATTGAAACTATAGAGGAGGGTTGATATGTGACAGGGAACGTTATCAGCACTACAGTGTGTACGTGTAACATGAGCCTCAGCTCTGTAATCATTTTCCTCCCATGAACTTTTCCACTGAGTTAGTTCTCCAAATTTTACTAGCTGGATTAGCTGAAAAGGACAAAACATTCAGAGATATTGAACATACTTAATAATAATTTCCAGTTTTCTGTCTTGGGACATTGGGAAAATGGTGGAGGAATTCATTAACTTTATAAAATCCTTAATTGGTATGGCATGTGTTCATAATACAAGTTTATAGAGATAGACATGGAATTGCAGTCACAGTGGGAAAGTTTAGTTCTCATGTAGACTTTGGCATGAGGAATGCTGGCACATATCTCATGATCTTTACACTTTACAATTGCAGGCTTCCTCTTCCATACAGTAAGGCATTCTGTCATATTCACTTTTTGAAACTTCTGATGGAAATCCTCATTGCTCTAGATTTCCAACTTTTTAGAGTCCTATCCGAGACTACCCAGCATGCCTAGTGAGTCTCCCAGCTTCTTTACTTTAATTACTAGATATGGCTTATATTCCTTCAAGGAACAAAATCAGGAAGATACCCAGCTGCCAAATTAGAGTTCAGATCACAGGCTTCTGACAGCAGCAAATCTTAGTAATACAAAAATTCTTAGATCCTCTTGTGTCCAGCCTTATCAAAAGCCTTGCTCCTGTGGGTCTTTCCTTCATTTTCTGATGATGGGGAAAAAAGTGGTCAGCTGGATGACAACTTCTGTTTCTCCCCCGTGTAGCAAAGTCTTCCCAGAAATATCAAGGGAGATGCTGATAACATTCATTGCTTCTACAATTTTTTTCGTTCTTCCCCCTCATGTCCCTGTCTGACAAATGTACCTTCCCTGAACATGTTATATTTATAATCCTCATTTATCTGTGCAGTATCAGCTCTCATTTGTGCACATGGGTTTTATCTGCAACAACAAAAAAATGTAGTGCCAAGCAAGGTCTGCCCTTGTGGCCACTCCATGTTTACTCATCTAATGCAAACTAATTTCATTGTTTGTCCAAGAAAAACATCACCAAAAAGGCAAATCTGTAATTAAAATGTTCTCTGAAGCATTCCAAAGTTGAATAGAAATTAAGAGCACACAACATACCCATGTAAGAAACTCCTCTCTATAAGGATGAGTAGGTGAAGGCTCTGTGTTGTCTCTTTATGATGTTCTAAGTAATGCCTGAGCTTGGCTTACCCTCGCACAAAAGGTAAGCACTGGCAATGTTTCTACTGCTTGCTGCTAGTGAGGTTTTGCACAAAGTGTACAAATACAGTCACAATACAGGTCATGTTCTAACCCTGTGCCTGACAGAGGGCAAGAAAAACTTTAAACAGTTTCTTTTTTATTACTAAATTTTTATTTTTTATATTAATTATAGTTTATTCATTTTGTATCCCAGATGTAGCCCTCTTCCTCATTCCATCCCAACGCCACCCTCCCTCTCTCATCTCCTCCCTTTTCTGTTTCCAAGTCCACTGATAGGGGAGGTCCTCCTCCCCTTCCATCTGACCCAGCTTATCAGGTTTCCAATCAGATTCTTGATTCATGGTACTATAACTTGTAACTCAGTGATAGCCGTGAATAATTATTATTAACTTCATTTTAAAGAAACGTACTTTTTTTCTTTTTGTACATTTGTTTTTAATTTGTAGAGTTGGCAAGACAAAAAGGGAACCTAGTAAAGAGTGTATAACTCACAGCTCTACTAAGGAAGCCTTTGGATCTTTGTACTTGATTCAACTTAGGCCAGTTTGCTGGATAATTTTATCAATTTGCCATTTAAGAGGAGGGAACCTCCAGGCTGGAGAGATGGCTCAGTGGTTAAGTGTACTTTTTGTTCTTCCAGAGGTTCTGGGTTCAATTCTTAGCAACCACATAGTGGCCCACAACCATCTATAATAGGATCTGATGCCTTCTTTTGACATGCAGGTGTACATACAAATATGGCACTCATATACATAAAATAAATACATAAATCTTAAAAAAATAAAAAAGCAGGGCATATTGGCACATGCCCCTAATCCCAGCACTAAGAAAGGCAGAGGCTTGCAGATCGCTGTGAGGTCAGTTTGATCTACAAAGCAGTTCCAGGACAGCCAAGGCTACAAAAGAGAAAACCTGTCTTGGAAAAAAATAAGAAAACAAACAAATAAACAACCACAAAAAAACTTATTTGAGTTCTTGTCCAGAAAAAAAAATGATGTTCAAGAGTAAGCCAAATAAACCTTTTCTCACCAACTTGTTTTTTGTCATGGTGTTTCATCACAGGAGTAGGAACCTTAACTAAGACAGCCAGGAATCTTCATTTGTATCTCAATTGTCATTTAACCCTCATGAATGGCAAAAGGCTGGCTGTGTGATGAAGAGAATCTTCCCTTATTATATCAGCCATGCAAATGATCATTTCTGTCATTAAAAATACTAAAAACAGCAGTACCCCTGTGCTGAATGCAATTTTATGGTGGATGCTGTCCTTTCCCAGTCTTGAACTGAAGGTTTACATAGCCTTTTAAAAGTCTTCTTACTGCATCCTGACATGGTTAATTATATCCTTGTCCTCTAAACTCTGTGAGGGGACCTTTAATAAATTCTTTAGTACTTCTCAGGAGACTATGACTAAATGTCAGAAGGGCCAATTATTTAGAAAATGCAAATGATTGATAAGCCCAGTACTGTTACATATCTATGATCCTAGAATTTGGGCATAATGCTCAGTTTAAAGGTAGCCTAGTCTGCATACAATGTCCTGTCTTAGGGTGGCTGTCAAATAGACAGAGAGAGAGAGAGAGAGAGAGAGAGAGAGAGAGACAGAGAGACAGAGAGACAGAGAGACAGAGAGACAGAGAGAGACACACAGAGAGAGACAGAGAGACAGAGAGAGAGACAGAGAGAGACAGAGACAGAGAGAGATAGAGACAGAGACAGAGGATACATACTATGGAAAGACTTGTAAAAGTATCAATTACATGAAGAATATGTCCCTATTATGGAATATATTTTATTTGTCTACACAGTACCTGGCCTATCCACGCTGAGCAACTTGTTTTTTAAAGCACGTTGAGAAATACTAACCCTACATCATTTCATTCAAAATTACAATAAAATCCTCCCGCCGCTCACTCACCCTCAAGGGTTGTATCCGAATCTTCTTTTGTTGTAATTGTTGCTGTGAATCACAACTTGCTCCAGGACTCACAGTCTACATTTAAAAAAATAATAATTCTGGGAGTTATAAACACATCCCCTGAGGATGTTGAGTCACCAGAGGCAGAGGCAGCTGAGATAACAAGCTACTGTGACTTACTTTCCAAAGCCATAACCACAATACATTGAAAGAGATCACATTAGCTGATGCTGATCATTGATTGAGCAGAAGAGCATGGAATTCCGGAATTCTGCAATCTGTGCTGTCCAGAAGAGAATGAAAAGGAAGAATAAGAGTTGAGTACAGAGCTCTGTGGTCAAGTGAGCTGGAGACAGCATGAACCTCCTTGCTAGGAGTCTATCCCTCATGCCCAAGAACATTGCTACACCATCTGTTGGTGACACCATGGTCACACAGTGCAAATACCTGTCATGTACTACATGTGACCAAGTGTGAGGGTAAGAGAACATGTCCAAAGGAATTATGCTAATAATGGTAGGCATCAGCCCTCCCTACTTTGTATAAATTTTCTGTGACACAGAGTCTGCATCCTTCAGGTAATGGTTAGGGTTAGGTAATTCGGGGAATATGAAAACTGAAATGTGGTGTGAAAGGAAAGAAGGTAAGAAGGAAAAAAAGAAGAAAGGAAGGAAGGAAAAACTATTTCTAACTATTGGTTTTAGGGAAGCAGAATACATTTTAAGTACTTAATGTTATTTGTAACCTTTATTCATCACTCAGTAAATCACCTGTGATGCCACCAAGCTGTGTATTTAAAATGGTGTTGTGCAGTCATTATAGTCACATGTATTGTTCAGTTTCTTGGGAAAGTCCAATGTGGCCTAGCTGGGAAGTACACTATCGCATTATGTTGTTTAGCCACTAATTTTTCATACACCTGTTTAAAAGTAAGGCTTTTCTATTTCATGGAAGGACTGAATGTGGATGGGGCTGGGAACAAGATTGATCAAGTATGGGGGATGAAGGGAGAAGATACTGGGAGAAACAACCAGAACTGTGAACATTTGGGGTGCTGTGGAGAAACCTAGTGCAATAGAAACAGCATGGATTCTATAAGAGTAAGGCTAACCAGGATTCTTTGCAATGGGGACAGAGAGCCCTAGTCAGCCTTCTTCAGTAACCAGGAGAGCCTCAAGTGGAGGTAGTGGGACATCAACCCAGCTGCAAAACCTTTGACCTACAGCTTTTCCTGCCAACAGAGCATGTTAGGACAAGATTTTAGTAGTATGAAAACGACCAGAGAGACCATCCAGCAACTGATGGGAGCAGATATAGAGTACCATAGCCCAACATTAGGCTGAGCATAGAGAGTTCTATTAAGGAGGAAGAGAAGGAGAAGAAGGAGAAGGAGGAGAGAAGATTGGGGAGCCATGGTGTATACCATGAAAACATGGCCCACAGAATCAACTAACTAGGACTCATGGCAACTTGCCAAGACCAGGGAGCCTGTAAGCCTCTGACCTAGGTCTGCTGCAAATATGTTATAGCTGAGTATCTTAGTGTTCTTGGGGTAATCTTATCAGTGGGAGCAGTGGCTGTCACTGACTCTTTTGCCTACTTGTGGAACCCATTTCCTCCTACTGGGCTGCCATGTCCAGCCTTGATATGTGTCTAGTTTTGTTGTAGCTTGTTATACCTTGTTTGGTTTATGTCCCTGGGAGGCCTGATCTTTTCTGAGGTGAGGTGAAAGGATCTGAATTTGGAGGAGAGAGAGGGAGAAGACGGGGGAAATTTCAGTCAGGATGTAATACATGAGGTAAAAACATATAAAAAAAAACAAATGGAAAAAAGTAAGTCTATTCTTGTTCTAGAAAAACATTTGTAAAAATTTAAACTCTACTTGGTTAGTTTGTTCGAGAATTTATTTAAACTTTTGTGTATACTTAAAACAATTTATGGTTCAAACACAAGTTAGTATATCCTCATCATGAGATTCATATAAATTGTCATGGAATTAATACTTCTGTGAAGCTTTGCTTGGCATAGTTCATTAAAACCTAATGTCTTTCTCCATAATTTTTATTTAACAATGAAAAATAGATTAATGGGCATATATGCCTACACATGACAGTTATGTCTTTCTTAGAAAAGTTCTACAAGTCATGTTCATATCCGATTGAATAGAGTTTAAATACACTAACTGTAAACATTGATGGATTTTTTTTTATCCCTGGGCAAATAGTATTTTGAAATAATTGCTTTTGTTTTTATTGTGAAGGTTTTCTAATTTTAGTAAAATTTTAGTTTTAATGAACATTATTTTCATAGCTTATTTTAAAGAAAAAACTGTGATAGCTACTTAAGTATTTCTTCTTTTCTTCTCATCATTGAAAGTATCTTTCTATACACAGTGTTGACTGTATACCTAAGAATGGTTAAACATGCTTATGCATATTGTCACTGTATATTTATATTCCAACTTTTTTGCTTATGTACTTAGATATTGCCATTAATTTTTAATGTTAAACAACAGCGCTATTGTCTGATTTATCACAGAGAGAGGAACACAGCATGCCAGACTGTTCTTGATCTGAAATTAAGTAACCTTTACCTGCAGGACGCAGACTCTGTGTCCTAGAAAATTTATACAAAGCAGGGAGAGCTGATGCTAGATTTAAGATCCACACTATAAGCAATCTGTCAATCAGTGCTGACTTTCCACAACACTGTTATTTGGTCCCGCATTTTTTTATATATTTAGAGGATACAGCTGAATGAATATGTGCATATATGTCTTGATCTCCAGTTCCACCTCAATAGGCACTAGTGATTGTTTTTAGTCAGATGGCTCAAAGGCCTGGGCTCACACTTAGCCAGATCCTCACAGGGTTGTTCCACTGTCGTAAGGGGGAATTTCCTTCACTTCTTCAAGGACTTTAGCTTATGTTCTTCCTAGAATATTTTAAGTGTGCATTTAAAGTTCTTAGTTAAATATTTGGCATCATTATTCTCCCTGTGACTTTATTATTTCCAATGTCTTTACATCTTTTCTGTCTCTTATCCCTAAACCTTTGTTGTACTAAATCTTCTCCATGTTTCTTCATTGTTTATTCTGGAACTTTCCTGCTAGCACAAGTGGATCTTCTATTTATCTCCCAGGTATCTTGCTTCTTAATTGCAATTTTTTGTAATTTCTACATTTTACCAAAGAGTAATTCGACTAGCTGGTTTTGCACTGATAAAATTATAGCTTTGTTTCACTTACTCAGCACTTTGATTACCCAGCCAGGCTTTATAATTCTATCACAGAATTATTTGTATTGAAATGGTATTTAATCACACATGGTGCGTGTGACTACAAACAATTGTCTGAGCTCTTTACAAACTGTTTTTATTTCTATTTTTGCATCTACAAGTACAATATTCTTAGCCAGTTTTACTTTATTAGGCTTTTAAAGCAAAACTCTATCTACTGAGGCTGTGGTAGTAAGCCCAAGTTCATGAGTGGTAATAGCAGGTGGTCTTGTCCCATTGGGTTAAATGTACTGGTGACCTTCACTCTTCAGTGAGTTACAGAGATGCATAGCAACACATATATACACCAAATATCACCTTCCTTCAGGAAGCAGCAAGAGTTTGTTCAGGGAATGCTGACTCCACAGCAGCCTCCTCATTTCTTTTCTGGCTCCGGTAATCTCCATGGGTAATCTCTCCAGGTTTTTAAACATTATATTTTTATTAATTATTTAAGCATTTGATACCCACAGGAGTGTTAGGAGAGAGGAACATGAAAATAATGTAATTACATTATGTCAAAAATTAAAGAAATAATTAAAAATAAGACTAGCATCCACATATTCACAGATCAGTAAACAAAGAAAATCAAGCCCAAATTTTTTGAGGTGCCCTTTTTGGGGATACAAGTCGGTTACTCAACTAAATAAACATATGTAGAAAAGAATAATATAAAATACAAAAATACACACGGTAAGATAGAATATCCTTCTAATAAAAACTCTATACCATTACAATAAAAATACTTATTAAAACAATAAAAACAAATGACACAAGACATAGATGGAATTTTCCTAAGGATGAAGCAGTGACCAGTAAACTAGTAATAACAGCAGCAGAGCCGATTTAAGGCAGCATTTAATATTGGATTAATGCAGTAAATACAATAAGATGAGAACTTAAACTAAGTGATAATACACATTTAAAATGTATCCATTTCTCTATTTGGTAATGTATTTAAAAATAAAATCACACTAACTATAGTAAAGATAGCTATGTACTGCAAAATTGATAGTTATCTTTGCTACAAAATATAATAATTGGGGTTGGAGATATGGTTCAGCAATTAAGAGCACTGACTGCTCTTGCTAAGGATTTGGGTTTGATTATACCACCCAAGTTGTTGCTCACAACACTCTGCCACTCCTGTGCCAGGTAATCTGACATCTTCCTCTGGCTTCTGTAGTCACCAGTTCTTCACATACATATATGCAAGCAAACACTCACACCTATAAAACAATTGAAGAAAGCATTAAAGCTCAGGAATTATTATTATGGTATTTTAAAAATTATTTTAAAACCAAGGAATATGCACAAAAGGAATAAACTACATACTTTTTTTAATTGCAAAAGTCCAAAGCTAAACAAATGGAACTTTATAGCATGTTGTTTTGTAAGTTAATTAAAAATTAATTAACAAACAGTGACTATATAAATTTTACTGGATTTGCAATGAATACATGTGATCAAATTTCATAATATCACCAAGAAAAAATAGTAGACAGAAGAAGAGAAGTAAAGATGAGCCTTTGTCTGATGTCACAGCCTCTGCAAATCCCTGGCCTATTAAATATCATACTCATCCGCAGAAACAGAGGGACTGTCTTGATTTATACATGGGTTATGTCCTTACTCTTTCCTTTTCAGTTTTCACAATGTTAAATGATTGAAAAAACATCAAAACAAGAGAAATATATCAAGGAATGAGAAAGACTGCGAGAAATACAATTTTGTTGTTAATCAAAGAAGATTATAAAAGCATTTTTAGAAAACTGTATGCATGGATATTTACATATTCTGTGGCTCTCAGGATATAGAGGCAGAACTGAGTAAGAATGACAGATAAGGCTATCTGGAATAAAAATTCTAAACTACTTGCTTTTTGACTCCTTCATAGAGACACAGTGATGATTATTATTCTAACCCATAAAATTCATATTAATATGATTACCATTATTTCTGTAACCATTCCATCTATTTCATATGGCAATGTATTATAATCTGTAGTAGAAAAAATAAATAACCCTATATATGAAAACAAATGGATTATCTATCTTCTACACAAGGTAAATTTAGTATAGATTAAAGAGATAACCATAAAATACAAAAACTAAGCTAATTCCAGCAATATAAATTAACATGAAACATAAAGCACCTTAAAAGTGCAAGGTAAGAAACTAAGAAGGGGAAACAAATTTCAAGCAATAAATTAGAACACCACATATTCTATTCAAATTGATTTTATACCATGGATGCAAATTGGTTCATTGTATGCAAACTAACCAACATTGCAGAAAAGTTGAATCAAGGACTAAAGTCACATGATTACCATAGAGATACAAATAAATCCTGGAGAGACCACAATGTTGCTTCATACTGAATGTCTTGATGATCATGTCTGAATGGATCATGCCTTATCCTAATGAAGGGTGAATAAGATGAGCCATTTTCCCAAGCCTAGAATGACAAAGAGATGTGTAATCTCTTCATTACGCAGAATCAGAATGGCTTTAAAGCTTAGACAGAGCAATTAAAGAAGAGAAAAAAAAAACTAACAAAATTATCAGTGGTAAAGGAAGAATTCAGGTTAATCTACATCTAGCTAATGTCATTCTAATGTTTTAAAGACCCTGAAGACTCAATTGGTAATCTAATAATTTCATCAAAATTGCCAGATACAAAATGACTACATAAGAGACAGTAGACTTTTTATGTATCTAACTGAACATGCTGAAAGTAACATCATAAAAACAACTCTACTACAAATAGACAAAAAATCCCATTTAGGAACAATACAAATAAAGCAGGTTAAATACCTTCACAAGGAAAGTCATAAAACATTTACGAGCTTGAAGATAGTAACAGAGGATAGAAGGGTTACCCATTTGTTTGGATTTAAAAAATTAATGTCATGATAACAGCTTCTTTACTGACATCATCTAGACACCCAAATGCAAGCTCTTTCAGAATCTCAGTGATAATCTACAAAGAACTAAACAGATGCCCTAATATTCACATGAAAGTACAAATGAGCTCAAATATAAAAGTATTTCTGTGTGAAAACAGTAATGCTAGAGATATCACAGACATGATGATAAATGTTGATGTAGAGCCAAGTTAATACAGTCCAAAGAACAAACAAACAATGATTCAACAAACAGATATATGCATGAGGGAAATAGAATAGAGGGGTCTGATATATGCCCACACCCCCTAAAGAGACATCTTGGAGGAAGAATAACCTCTTCAACAGTTATAATTGGGAAAATGGAAAATCCTTGCATAGAAATCTGAAGTTAGTTCTACAGTTCTAATCCTGTACAAATATCAGTTCAAAATATGAAGTAAGACAGAATGTTTTTTTTCACTGAAAATTGAATACACAAGAAGAACCTGAGAGAAACTACTCTAAGAATGGCATAGTTAATGACCTTCTGAATAGAACTTCAGTCTTTCAGGAAAAATAATAGCAATTGGTAAATGTAACTTCATGTAATTGAAAACTTCTGCACAGCAAAGAAAACAAATAGAAGAGATAAAGTACACAGCATAAGAGACTTTTCCTTTCAGCATTTATATATCAGGACACTAGTACCTAGAATACTTATCAAAGTGAAATAAAATAGCCAAAGGGAAAATACTTCTTTAAACAGATGAACCTGCATAATGTCTTGAACATACACATTTCAAAATAAAAAGTACAAATGGCCAATAAATACAATGAAGGTATTAACTGAAATTTCATCCTAACCCAATAAGAATACCTATATTCAATAAAGTAAACAACAGATGGTGATGGGGGAAACAGGAAATATTTTTCTATAGTTGGTATGGAAATGTTTGCAGCAATACTAGTCCAAAATAGGCAAGCAAATAACTGAAACATTCAAAGAGCCATGATTTCTTTTTATAAAAATTTATTTACTTTTTATTAAGTACAGTATATTCACTTTGTATCCCAGCTGCAGCCCCCTCCAACTCCCGCCCTCCCTCCCTCCTCTCCTCCTATGCCCTTCTCCCAGTCCACTGATAGGAGAGGTCTTCTTCCCTTTCCATCTGACCCAAGTCTATCAGGTCTCATCAGAACTGGCTGCATTGTCTTCCTCTTTGTCCTGGTAAGGCTGCTACCCCATCAGAGGGGAGGTGATCAAAGAGCTAGCCACTGAGTTCATGTCAGAGAGAGTTCTTGTTCCCCTTACTAGAGAACCCACTTGGAGACTGAACAGCCATAGGCTACATCTGTGCAGAGATTCTAGGTTATCTCCATGAATGGGTCCTTGGTTAGAATATCAGTCTCTGAAAAGACCTCTGTGTCCAGATTTTTTGGTTGTGTTGCTCTCCTTGTGGAGCTCCTGTCCTCTCCAGGTCTTTCTATTTCCCTCTTCTTTCATAAAATTCTCTGTACTCTGCCCAAAATTTGGCTATGAGTCTCAGCATCTGCTTTGATACCCTGCTGAGTAGTGTATTTCAGAGGCCCTCTGTGGTAGGCTCCTGTCCTTTTCCTTCTTTTCTCCCTCTTCCGATGTCCATCCTTTTTGCCTTTCTGAGGGAGGATTGAGTATCTTACCCAGATGCACCTCAGTTGAGTAATGGATACAGATATTCTGGTATATTTGCACAATGGAATACTACTCAGCAATTAAAGACAAGTAAATCATGAAATTTGTAAGCAAATTGTGAGAACTAGAAAAGATCATCCCGAGTAAGGTATCCTAGAAGCAGAAAGACATGCATATAAGTGGATTTTAGACTCACTTATATGTGGATACTAAACATATAATATGGGATAATCATACTAAAATCTGTACACCTAAGGAAGCTAATCAAGAAGGAGGATCCTGGGTAAGAGCCATGATTTCATGGACCTACCAACACTCTATTTAAGAAATTAGTCTAGGTGCCAATCACAGCATGAAAGGATAAAAAGAATGTGATCTTTCTCTCTTTATCGATCTATCCACTGACATATTTTTAAGATGTAGAATAAAATTTTGCCATTGGAAAAGAAATGGTTGGAAATGGCACTCATCATGTAAATGGCAATAAAACAGACTCAAACAAATATTGCATGTGTCTTCATACATAAAGAATCTAGATTAATTTTTATAAACATTACAGATAAAGGTGCTAATTTAGAAGAAATATATGAGATAAAGGGATGATAAAAGCTAGTATGTGCAGTTGTGATGAATGTACATTGCTTGTGAAGATTTCACAGCAAAGCCCATTTTTATATGATCAATTTACCATACTATAATAAAGTGAAAACAGAATTCTCACTTTTCTCGGTGGCTCAGTAGACAAAGGAGCTTTGCCCAGCCTAGGGATCCGAGTTTGATACTAGGGACCCACATGGTGGAGAAGCAGAGTCCAGATAGCTGTTCTCTAACCTCTACAAAGATGCAGTGTCATGCCGCCTCACGAAATAAATAAAAAGTGATGACAAACATTTAAAATTAGAATTCTTGGAGGAAATTTTAGGTTTGCAAATGATTATACATGACTTTGGGATAGTGGTTCATTTTCCTCTGTCCTGTTTCTTAGGTGCGAAAATGAATGTGATGTCTACTTGGAAACATTTTGAGCAGAAAATGTAGAAAATGCAGAAAATATGCATGTGTTTGTCAGATCTCTCAGTAAAATGTAATATATTTTTATTTAAAAGGGTGATAAGAAAGATATACAGTTAATGAATCCTAAAATGCTAAAAATTTTTGTAGAAAAATTTAAGGCTTTAATAGGCAAAGCTGGATTTTGTAAAGGATTCCTTTGTTTTACTTTTAGCTAATGGTAAGAATAATGAGAAAAAAACACAAAGATACAATTCACAAAGGAGAAAATCAAAATGATAAAACAAAAGAAAAACTCAAATTCAGTACTAGTTAGGGAAATATGCAAATAAATGTATGTCATTACTTTAAAACCATCAGCCTGGGACAAATTTCTAAGGAACAATAATGCTTATTGCAGGTGGAGAAATGACTCGTGGTGGTGCAGGAGGAAGCAGTGCTTCTGGAAAGTAACAAGATAAACATACTCAAGACTCAAAGAATACAATCATCAGTCTTGCTTCTGGGAACTATAGGAATAATAAAATAGAGCAAAGGAAGATAGAGCTCAAGATTTCTGTAATATAATGTTGTACATAGTTGGGAAAATATATACATAGGCACATGACAGAGAAAACATAGTGTATCCATGATGTAGAAAATTACATATCTTATGAAAATAATCTTTTAAATTAAAAGTATGTTTTTTAGCATGTATACAGGGTGGATGAGGATACAGAATATTTTTTCTCTGTGGATTAGAAGTTGAAATGCGGAACAATAGGAGAATGGAAAATACATACCAATGGAAGGATGTCCGAGAAAACTACAGATCTTAAATCTCACGATAGGTTCAGGAACGGAGAGGTAAGGTCACAGATGCATTTCTGAAATACTCCCTGAAGACCAGTTCTAAGTACATTGCAAATGATTCCCTAGGGTGCTAAGAATGTTCACTGTTTGCATCAAATTCCCACTTTAAAGTATTCTGCTCTTCTTGGTGTAATTCTTATGAAGAAAAATGACTGTGATGAGAAAAAAAATAAATAAACCCATTATGAGTAAAATTGGCTTCTTGGCCAAAGGAAAGTAAAGGCTGAAGTACCAAACAAAGTGAGTGAGAACAAAGACACAGTTGTAAGATGATGACACAAGACCCCATGTCTTCTTAACTAAAGACTGAAAACTATAGTTCCAACGTGATAGGCTCTAGCCCTTTTTAACTATAGCCTACAAACTATGGGCAGGAAATAGGGGAGGGAGCCTCAGCCCTCTTAACCGTAGACTCTAAATGTGAGGAAATATTTCAATCCAGGAACTGAAGGAAAAGAACAGTAACTTCAATTGTTGAGGCACCAAGCTCGTATTCTTTACACAATGGAAGTAAAGGAAAAATGCACCTAATGAACTTATGCATCAAACCAAACCAAGGGAAAGAAAAATTTTGAGGATCCATATTGGAACACAAAATTACATTCTCACTCTTACTTATCACTTGCCTTCACTCTAGCCAGCATGTCCATTTATCCTGTTGCTGTAATTATTTGTTGACATCAAAACTAGTTCCTTTGGGCTGAAGACATGCATCTTTCCAAGAATCCTCCTCCTCTTTACCATTAGCCTAGGGATGCTGACGCTACAGCCTTGTGGAGTGACTCTTCTGTGGGATATTCTTGCTGGACTATCTAGGCAGGACCTGTGGATACTTGGAAGCCTCATCTGTTTGGGAATCCTATTAAATGCCACCACAGAAACTGAGCAGGGCACAGGGGTCTTGTAAGAGACGGTTTCTACAATCAAGGACCATGTGTGGATGTGGACTGGAACCCCCGCACGGATGGGGCCCATGATAACTCGGTGTAGGGCTGAAGACCCTATTCAGGGAAACAGAGACTGTTTCAGTCATGATCTTGATGGCTGACTCTTTGACCCTCCCCCACACAAGCCGGGGAGTGACAGAATGGCTAGATCCCAGGGGAGGACTTTGCAGCCAGCCCTAAGGAGGCAGGATAAGCTGGGGTTGGATGGAAGGGAAGGAGGTCCTCCCCTGTTGGTGGACTTGGAGGGGGCGGGGAAGAGGGAGATGAGAGAGGGAGTGGGAGGGTAGGAGGGAATGGGGGAGGGGGCTACGCCTGGGATTCAAAGTACCTAACCTGTGATTGAGATAAAAATAAATAAATTAAAAAAAATAAAATAAAAAAAGAAAAAGTATGCCCCCCCCCCAAAATAAATAAAATAAATGCCACCACAGGAGAGAAAATTGCAGAGTCTAAAGACACATCTGAATAAGTGGAAAAAATTGTAGCAGTTAAGGATGGATATGTTTGTATTTCTCTATAAAATCATTTACCTTTTCATTACAAAACAATTTGAGTTATTTGACTCAGTTTGGAATATATATAAAATTGTATAGAATATGGAAAAAGTTTAGAATTTCAATACTTTAAAATGAAGATTGTGTAAATATAAGCATTTTATATAAACATATATGTAAAACTATGCCCATTTAAGAAAAATTGGGCTTTCATCCCAAAGAGGCTTGTGGGACACCAGGGAATCTCTAAGATCAATAAACTTTCTGCCTACTCCCCATCTGCCTGGCCCACCTGGATCAGAAAGAGTGAGCTTACCAGAGGCAGTGAAACCATCACAGGTGAAATTGGCCAGAACCAACATTCATTGTCCCCCATCCAGAGAAGAGCTGTGGGACACCCAAGCAGCTCTTGTCTCAGAGGCCTTTCTGCCTGGTCCCTAATTGCCTAACTCACCTGGCACACAGACAGTGAACCCAGGAGAGGGACCACCAGGCCGGTGAACACCAGAGTCAAACAGATGGCTAGAGCCAGCACGTAAGAACACAAGCAACAAAAATCAGGGACATATGGTATGCCCAAAAAACAGCAGTCCTGTGACAGCAAGCTCTGGAGATACTATCACACATGAAGCACAAGAAAAAGAGTAGTCCAAGGCAGCTCAGTATACAGGAGGGTTCCCCAATAAAAGGACCAAGGACCATCTATGACACAAACTCATGGGACGGCTCTTTGGTCACCTCCACCTGAGGAGGGAGCAGCCTTACCAGTCCACAGAGGAAGACAAAGAAGCCAGTCTCCTACTATTAAGCTATTGGGATCTATGAGTGATTTAAGCAGTCTTTAATCTACTTGAACGTATTTTCTTGTGATACTTTGAGAGTTTTATTTTCTTCTTTTAATGCCTCTATCCTTTTCATAACCTCAGATTTAAAATCTCTTTCTTTTGGGGGGGGGAGGTTTCACTTTATTTTAGTATTAAAAATAAAGTTATTTTTTGCATTTACAATTTATTCTTTTTATTTTTTATTAATTACAGTTTATTCACTTTGTATCCCACCTGTAGCCCCTTCCCTCATCCTGTCCCAATCCCACTCTCCCTCTTTGTTTTTCTTCTTCTATGACCCTCCCCCAGTCCAATAATAAGGGAGGTCCTCCTCCCCTTCCATCTGACCTTAGTCTATCAGGTCTCATCAGGACAGACTTCATCACTCCACTCTCACCAAGGGACAGATCATCTAGACAGAAGCTAAGTATGAAAATTAAGGCACTTATAGAGGTCCTAAACCAAATCGACCAAATAGATGCCTATAGAACTTTTCACCCAAATTCAAAAGAATATATCTTCTTTTCAGCACCTCATGGAACCTTCTGCAAAATAGATCATGTAGTTGGTCTCAAAGGAAGCATCAACAGATACAAGAAGATTGAAATAATCCCTTGTATCCTATCTGAACATAATAGAATAAAGTTGGACCTTAACAACAAGAGAATTAGCAAAAAAGCCTATACACAAGTGGAAACTGAACAGCTCGCTACTTAATGAAAGCTGCATTAGGGAAGAAATAAATAAATTAAAGTCTTCCTAGAATTGAATGAAAATGAAGGCACAACATACCCAAACTTATGGGACGCAACGAAAGCAATACTAAGAGGAAAATTCATAGCATTAAGTGCCTTTGAGCAGAAATTTGAAATATCTCATACAAACAAATTAATGGCTTACCTGAAAGCCCTGGGGAGGGAGGCAGGGAAGTAGACACACCTAAGAGGAGCAGATGGCTGGAAATAATCAAACTCAGGGTTGAAATCAATAAATTAGAAACAAATAAAAGCATTCAAAGAATCAATGGAACCAAGAGCTAGTTCTTTGAGAGTATCAACAAGATAAACAAACTCTTAGCCAAGCTAACTAAAAAGCAGAGAGACACTATCCAAATCAACAAAATCAGAAACAAAAAGGGGGCACTAACAACAGACACTGAGGAAATCCAAACAATCATTAGATCTTACTACAAAAGCCAATATGCCACAATATTTGAAAATCTAAAGGAAATGGACAATTTTCTTAATATATTCTATTTACCAAAATTAAATCAAGATCAGGTAAAAAGATTGAATAGACCTATATCCCCCAAGGAAATAAAAGCAATCATCAAAAGTCTCCCATGCGAAAAAAAAGCCCAAGGCCACACGGTTTCAGCACAGAATTCTACTAGACCTTCAAGGAAGAGCTAACACCAATTCTCTTCAAATTATTCCACAAAATAGAAACAGAAGGAACATTTCCAAACTCATTCAATGAAGCTACAGTCACCTTGATACCTAAACCACACAAAGACCTAACAACAACAACAAAAAAATAGAACTTCAGACCTATCTTTCTTACGCACATTGATGCAAAAATACTCAATAAAATACTTGCAAATTGGATCCAAGAACACATAAAATATATCTTCCAACATGACCAAATAGCCTTCACCCCAGGCATGCAGGCATGGTTCAATATACGGAAATCCATCAATGTAATCCACCACATAAACAAACTGAAGGAGAAAAACCACATGATCATCATGCTCAAAGAAAGCATCTGACAAAATCCAACACCCATTCATTTTTAAAGTCTTGGAGTAATGAAGGATACAAGGCACATACCCAAACATAGTAAAGACAATATTCCAGTAAGCCTATAGCCAACTTAAAAATTAATGGAGAGAAACTTAAATTAATCCCACTGAAATCAGCGATAAGGCAAGGCTGCCCACTTTCTTCACATCTCTTCAACATAGTACTTGAAGTCCTTCCTAGAGTAATAACACAACTAAAGGAGATCAAGGGGATACAAATCAAAAAGGAAACTCAAAGTATCACCATTTGCAGAGGATATGATAGTACTCATGAGTGACCCCAAAAATTCAACCAGAGAACTCCTTCAGCTGATAAGCACCTTCAGCAAAACGCCTGAATACAAAATTAACTCAAAAAAAAAATCAATAGCCCTCCTGTATACAAAAGACTAAAGGGCTGAGAAAGAATTTAGGGAAACTACACCCTTCACAATAGCTACTAATAACATAAAGTACACTGGTGTGCCTCTAACCAAGCAAGTGAAAGACCTGATTGAAAAAAACTTTAAGTCCTGAAGAAAGAAATTGAAGAAGATAGCAGAAGATGGAAAGCTCTCCCATGTGCATGGATCGGTAGGATTAACATAGTGAAAATGGCCATCCTGACAACAGCAATCTACAGATTCAATGCAATTCCATCAAAATAACAACACAATTCTTTACAGACCTTGAAAGAAAAATTCTCAACTTCATATGGAAAAAAACAAAAAAATCCAGAATTCCTAGAACAATCCTGTACAACAGTAGACTGTTTGTAAGTATCTCCAACCCTGATCTCAAACTGTAGTACAGAATGATATTAATAAAAACTGCATGGTACCGGAATAGAAACAGAATGGTGGATCAATGGAACAGAATAGAAGACTGATAAATAAATCCACACACCTATGGATACTTGATTTTTGACAAAGAAGTCAAAACCATACAATGGAAAAATGACAACACCTTAATCAAATGACACAGGTCTAAGTGGATGTCTACATGTAGAAAAATGTAAATAGATCCATAGTAAGCAACCTGCACAAAACTAAAGTTCAAATGGGTCAAAGACCTCAACATAAAACCGGAAACACTGAATATGTTAGAAGAAAAAGTGGGGAAGAATCTTGAACTCATTGGCACAGGAGAAAACTTCCTGAGCAGAACACCAATAGCATAGGCACTAAGATCAACAATGATTAAATGGGACCTCATGAAACTGAAAAGCTTCTGTAAAGCAAAGGACACTGTCATCAGAACAAAACAACAGCCTACAGACTGGGAAGGATTTTTCACCAACTCTATATCTGACAGAGAGCTAATATCCAGAAAATGTAAAGAACTCAAGATGTTAAAAAGCATTAAATCAAGTAATCCAATTTAAAAAAACTGAGGTACAGAGCTAAACAGAGAATTCTCAATAGAGGAATATCGAATGGCAGAGAAACACTTAAAGAAATGTTCAACATCTTTAGTTATTAGGGAAATGCAAATCAAAATGACCCTGAAATTTCATCTTATGCCCATCAGAAACTCAAGATCAAAAACTCAAGTGAAAATACATGTTGGATAGAATATGAAGAAAGGGGAACCCCCTCTGTTGCTGGTGGGAATGTAAACTTGTACAACCGTTTTGGAAATCAGTCTGGCACTTTTTCAGACAATTAGTAATAATTCTCCCTCAAGATCCAGCTATATCCCTCCTAGGCAAATATCCAAAATATGCTTAAGTATACAACAAGGACATTTGCTCAAATGTGTTCATAGCAGCCTTCATCATAATAGCCAGAATCTGGAAACAATCCACATGTCCCTCAATGGAGGAATGGATACAGAAATTGTGGTACATGTCCACAATAGCATACTACTCAGCAATTAAAAATAAGGAAATCATGAAATTTGCAGGCAAATGACGGGAACTAGAAAAGATGATCCTGAGTGAGGTATCCCAGAAGCAGAAAGACACATATGGTATATACTCACTTATTAGTAGATATTAGACATATAATATAGGATAAACATACTAAAATTTGTACACCTAAAGAAGCCAAGCAAGAAGGACCCTGGGTAAGATGATAAATCCTCATCAGAAAGGCATCTACTAACTAATAAGAGCAGATACAGAGACCCAGAGCCAAATATTAGAAAGGGCTTGGGAAATCCTACACATCATGTGGAGGAAAGATTGTAGGAGCCGGAGGAGTCACTGCAAGAAAACAGCCCAGAGAATGAACTAGGAAGGCCTTATCTGTGTTCACAGACAATGAACTCACATTTAGCCTGTGGAGGTATGACTTAGGTTCTCTGCACATACATTATTCTATAGCTTAATGGTTTTGTGGGACACTTTAAGAGTGGGAAGGAAAGCTGTCTTTTATCTGCTTTTGGACCCTTGCTTTTTACTGGGTTGCTTCACCCAGCCTTGATATGAGGGTATATGCCTAGTCCTATTGTAACTTGTTATGCTATGTGTGGTTGATATTCCTGGGAGGCCTGTACTTTTCTGAAGGGAAATGTAGGAGGAATGGATCAGCCAGGAAATGTGTGAGAGGAAGGAGGGGAAATTGCAGTAAAAATGTAATATATAAGAGAAGAATACAAAAATAAAAGCACTTTCCTCCTCAATATAAATTTCATGAAAGGCAGAAATCCTCTATCTTGTTTTTGTGGTTCACAAGCCTGTGATGGTGCCTGTATTTTATTATTTAGTAACAATCTATTAAATGAGTGAATAAGACAGAACAATAGGCACAGCAGTATTCAACTTGTTGGTTTGTCCATAAGTGTGCTAAAGTGATTGTGATCCAGGATCAGAACATTCCTTCTTCAAGAAAATGTCCAGGGCTCTAGAATTGCAGTGGCCTATCAACTGACCCATATGGGAAGGGAACGAGTTAAAAGGTCAAACATAGGGATAGACTAAAATGTTCAGTGCTGTGTGAATCACAGGATTACATTTGGGGAACAGATCAGCTTCAGAAAACCCAAACTAAATTAGGAAGAATTGAAGATGCCTGAAAATGTCTTTAGGAATGTTAAGGTGGTTATTGTAATGGGTTCAAAAGATTAGGTTTTATATCTGAGAGATTAAAGTTTAATTTGCAACCCTGACCTTTCCTACTTCTGTGACATTGGGTAATTCCACTCAATCATCAAATGTGCATTTTGTGGCTTAATCAGGAGTAAAATGTTTGACACTTTCACCCAGTTTAGGGTAAAGGCAGTTTCACTGCTTACCACATTGTTATTGAGTATTCTCATGACTCTGTCTAGCTTCCAAACATCCCTGTTTTTCTGATTCTTTCTTCCTTGATTGTGAGTGTTCTAAATCTTAGAATATTTGGATATGCTGTATGTTTGTCTAATTTATCTCACAAAATGTCACCTACATGGCCTACCTATTAAATAGTCTTCATCTCTTCTCAGTATCTAGAAGTCTGCAATCTTGCATAACCCTAAAATCAATTAGCTCCCCAAGTCATAGGAAGATTAGTTTGAGGATTAACCTCTCACTGTGCCATTAGTTTCTACATTTCAGGATGCCTTGTAAATGGTGCCTTATATACTTAAACGTCTTTGTTACTGACCTTAACTTCCTACTACCAGAAAAGTTATGTTACATATATTACTGAAGTTTCCAGATTTATTAATTCCATTTTTATTAACCATTGTCATTAAGCAGCATTTTCCCTTTGTTGATTTTCTAAGTTAGATAAGAAACAAAACAACATAATAATCCAACATTCTAGTTAAAGCACAGAGTTAACAACCTATTTAAGGGCCAAGTACTGGATAGTTTGCCTTTTATGAGTGGAAGTAGTAGAAAACCATGAGGAACATGGTGAGGAGGCAAGCTCATGTGTGCTTACATAGTATATCTAAAAAATGATATTAGGACTGATTGACAGTTGGTGTTGGTGGGTAGATTGTTTATTTTATATATTGAACAAAAATAAATAGCTCTATTCCACACCCTTTCAAATACATTTTGTAAACAGAGGTCTGTTTTTTAAAGTAAGATATGTCACCCTAATTGCGTAGATACCTTGGTGTCTCTGGGGTCCTTGTTAAAAGCTTCAGGTATTTTTTTATGGAAATAAGCAGTTTAAGTATCTTCATCATGATGTTTCTGACCTCACATAGATCTAGCCTAAAATCCACATGTATGCTGAGCATGACGGCACAGGCCTGTAATACCAGAACATGCAATCAAAAGCAAGAAGATTTAAGTTTGAGGACATGATAACCTACATAGTAAATGATGTAAGTTTAAGCTGCATTGAATGACACCATTTCTAAAATCAAGCTAACCAACAAAACCCAAGGAACACAAAAGTGAAGAATAAACTTTTAATTTCTGAATAGCTTTAAAAGTTTTGTCTAATTATAAGCACATATTCATTAAGTTAAACTAATATTTTATGTAAGCATTATTCAGTTCAGCATTAATAAGTACCAAGAAATAACATGTACAATGTTTTTATACAGTGCTGGTTAGAGTTGCTTCATCTTGATGGTCGACTTGTTTGGATTTTTGATCATTTAAATATCGGACTGTTTCTAGAAAGGAAAATTTGGTTATAAACTGAAGCAGCAGGCCAATAGCTGAGCAAGAATGTAGCTAACAAGAGTAGAAGCACAGCAGTCGATTAGGCTTCAATGAGGTATGACTTGAGGGATGACAAAATTAATTTAAAAGTCCTCTTCTAGTTTACAGAATCTGTTCACTTACTTCAGTTTAAACACTTACTTACACAGAGGGCTATAAGGAGGGGTTGGTATTCTGTCTGATTCACTTATTATTTGCCTGGTTCAGTTGAATGGTGGAAACAATAAGATCACCTCTTAATTTCTGTTTTCTATTCCCTGATTAATTACACTCATAGAAATCTAGCTATTATAGTCCCCTCTTCACTCTTTCCCTGTTCATCCACTGGTCAGTCCATAGGTGCCTCTTCCTTAAGAAAACAAACAAACAAAAATGTCCAAAGGAAATAATCAAAATAGAAGAGCACAAGATTGCAACTACATATCAAACAAATGGGTTCTGTGAGAATGAAAGACAACACATTTGGATCTGTTATGAGAGAAAGAAGTCTGGCCATTATAATTTCAAAAAGAAAAGCTGGAACCAAAGAACTGTAAAAGAGTGTAAGAGTAACGCTGGGTTCTGTAAGTTGATAAACCATCAAAGAATAAATTACACAGCAGTGTAAAGGGGGTTTCCCGTCATGGAAGAGAACTTAATCAAATCAGGAGTATAAAAGAGACTAATGAAAATCTTGTGTGATAAACCTGTCTGACTGCTATGAATTCTGTTGATCTATTTAACATTATTCTCTGCACATACCCACATACCACACACATATGCATATATACATATACACACATACATGCATACATTATAGTCCCGTATTTTTCCATATGGTTTTCTGAGTTTGCTGTCTACTGATCTATCTGCTTCCTAACTTCTCTTGACATCTCTTCCTAGAACAAAGTACTGTCCCTACTAGTTAGTGGCATTCTGTGATGCAAACTGAGGACATTGGCATTATGGAGGCAAAAGTGATTTTTATAGCATCAGTCATACCAGCAATTCTTTCCATTGTCTTTTCCCAAGGCTACTGAGTAGATAAACATCTTTTAGAGTGCTGTGATAGATGTATAATCAAATGTTGGAAAAATATCACAGTAGGATAACATATAATCACATTGAAAATTAAGCTAAAACATTAAACAATGTAGCTGCCCCCAAACCACCATAAACAGGTGACTCTGGGATCTGTTCTGCTTTTAGCAACATTTTTTTCTGTGCTTTGCCACCAAGAAAGACAATAAGTTCCTCCATGAACCATCTAGCTAAAATCAGGGTAATACTAACCTAACCAAGCTGTCTTCAAAGGTGTGCTGGCTTATCTATAGCTAGTCACTGTTTATGTGTCTTGGGGACTATTATTTCTGCAATGAAACCCTAATAACCCCAAGGAAAAAGCAGCATATTTCATATGGCTTTTTCACTGTTTTTCAACTCTGATAAATGTTCAAGAAATGCTATGTGTGGATCAATGACGACACATCTTAAGAACAGAGAGAGGTTCATCTTAGATATTTGTATTAAAGCTATCTTGGTAGAAATGGGAAAAATGAACCCAAACCCTGGAAATTGTGAATTTCATTTCACTCTGAACTGCAAAAAGTGATGTAAGGTTTTCTTAAGTTATCAAGATTTTATTCTTAAAAGATTTTATATTAATATTTTGTAGACCATTTTTAAATGACTACAATGTTTCAAAAGTTTAAGTTATATTTGAATTTCTAATAAATCCAAGGAAGTCAGAAACAAGAGATGCTGTACTTATAGAACATTACATATTATGTAGTATTCTATGTATTCTTTCGTTGGGAACATTGCAAGGTCAGACCTGAGGAGTGGATTAAAGTAAAGCAGTGTTCTCCCATGACTGTCCTGGGAAACAGATAAATATTAAGAAGGAGCTCAGCGAGAGGCAGAGATAGGAGGATCTCTGTGCGTTTGAGGCTAGTCTAGTCTACAAGTGAGTCCAGGACAGCCAAGGTTACACAGACAGAGCTTTTCTTGAAAAAAAAGAAATAAAGAAAAGAAAGAAAAGAAAAAAATGTGCTCAGCATTGAAGTTGCCCTTTATTTTTTATAAGATCCAGTTTACTTTGTTGCTCCTAAGTTTAAACTATTGCCACACATCTCTCAGAATGTGTTACATAAATTGCTTTTAAAAAAGAAGACATTAGAACTATTCAAAATTACTGGTTGATTAAGATAATTTGATCAAGTGTCTCCGAGAGTTTCCATACAATATTTAAAATTAATATGCTGCTGGCTATGCAAAGAACTGCAGTTATCAGTCTTATTAATAAGGTTGCTTTGTGCACTGTTTAATAATCACAAATAAATTTCCCCCAATAAAAATCAGAAACACTGCAAAGAAAAACATGAATTCAAACATGAGGAAATAGCAGAAGAAAGGAGGAATGGGAGAGAGGAGGGATAAGTGATCTCAAACACACAAAATCTGAATTTTGCATGTTTACTCTGGTGTTCACTTGAGTTGCTTAGGAAGGCAATTTGCCATGGGAATTGGTGTGAACAAGCGCGAGAAGTGGATGCTTTTACCAAGTCGTACCAGGGGAGAAATCAAATTGAAATTTAAAATGTGCTATAAATTATTCACTGGGATGTTAACGTTTTAAATGGTCTTTTCACATCTTCTGTCCCACTGGGATCAACAATGATCCTGTGAGGTAGATAAGACTATAACACCCCACTTTACATATGAGGATATTTATGCCCTTCAAAGCTCAGTGAGTTCCCCAATGCCAGGCAGTTTTTTAGCTAGAGAGCTAGAAGTATACGTTGGATCTCTGCCTCTCTTCCTAATGCATGTATAAGAGTCTTTGCTACTGGTTATTCAGTTCAGAAACTCCTTGACAGTCAAAACTCTGGATTTGAGAGATAATGGGTTTCTGTTTACATTTGTTTGTTGTATGTGAAAAGATAAGGAGAAAACTTGAGGGAATTGGTTCTCTACTTTTATGATGTATTTTCTAGAGAAAACCTCTGGTTGTCAAAGTTGGAAGTAAGTGTCTTTACCATTGATCCATCTTGTTCCCCTGATTGGACACTGGAGACAATTTAACTTGAGCTGTCATAGAACTTTGTCATATGTAGTGCACTTTTAAGTTAGTTTTTAAAAGCACTGTGTTTAATAAATAGTGTGATAACTCTCTCTATATATACATTATATGTAAACATATATATATGTACACATATAGAGGCGTTGTAACTATCAGTAAAGCCTTCTGGCCCACCTTCAGCATAGGTGGAGTCTAAAATTTCTACATGCAACATCCAAACTGTATTGCTTTCTTCTTTTACTTGGACAAGAGTATCACCTCCTAATTTGTCTCTTTTCCATTTTTGATTCATCTCTATTCCTAATCACATTTTTTATTTATTCATCTTGTCCTTATTTATTCTACTATCAAGAAAGACATAAAAATTTTTGTAAGCCAGTGAATTAAATTGCCTTTTTCCCCCTTACTATTTGTTATACACTATCAGCATAAGACATTTTATTTTCTTCTCATGTTATAGTTAATACTTCAAGAACTACATTCACTTATAATGGAGAAGTTGGATACATATCTTGTTCCTGACTTTAATGTAAATGTGAGAAAAGTGGGGTTGGGAAAAAGTTCATTTTTCACTCTGTACAGTCTGCATCCTGTACGCTGTGCAGTCACGTCTCCCATAAAGTCAGAGCACCAAAGGTGAAGATCCATTTGGCAGCTAGCAAATAAGTGGGGTAGAGTTATATCATACTTTTGCAGTTAAATTCTAGAATATATTTATAATCATTTCTCCTATTTACATATTTTTGTGAGTAATGAGGTCACATGGTCACATGCATTTCCTTAAGGTTATTGCATCTTGTTTATGTTCTTCATAATTTAATAAACTTGAGGGTAAACAACATTTCTCCACTACCTTTAAGTTTATACTTTTGAAGCATTCAGCGGTTCCTTACTTTATCAGTTGCAAATATAGCCCTGACTGCTCAACGAGTATCCATAAATGAATATACAATAAAAAAAATCTCTGAAGCTAACCACTCTTATGTACATAGCAGACCCCAATAAAACCTTAAAATTAATATTTTTAAAGAGTTAATAATACTTGTATTAAATCAGTAAAGCGAAGGGTTGATTCATATTGTGGTACAAAATTTAAAAACAAATTACAAAGGATTTTTAAATATGTAATCAAGGGGTCTCAGTAATGGTATGATGTTTAACTAAGAGACATGTCTTCAAACTTGTAAAATATCAACGAGTCTTTTGTTTTGTTTTGTTTTTTATTAAGTTTTATTTTTAAGTAATTTATTTATTTTTATATTAATCATGGGT
>CM053764.1:14496597-14580230 GCA_028658305.1 Pachyuromys duprasi | reverse complement strand
TGATAGGGGAGGACCTCCCCCACTTCCATCTCACCCTAGCTTATCATGTCTCTTCAGGGATGGCTGCAATATCTTCTTCTGGGATCTAGCTAGGCTGCTCCTCCTTCGAGGGTGGGGGTGGGGGGGAGGACGGTGGACAAGCCAGCCATTGAGTTCATGACAGAAATAGTCCCTGTTCCCCTTACTAGGGTACACAGTTGGATACTGAGCTACCATGGGACACATCCGAACAGGGGTTTTAGGTTATATCCATACATGGTCCTTGGTTGGAGAAACAGTCTCATAGAAGACCCCTGTGCCCTGATTTATTTGGTCTTTGTGGAGCTCTTTTCCTCGCCAAGTCTTACTAACTCCCCCTTTTTTTCATATGATTCTCTGCACTCTGCTGAAGGCTTGGTTGTGAGTCTTAATATCTGCTTTGATACATTGCTAGTTAGAGTCTTTCAGAGGCCCTCTGTGGTATGCTCCTGTGCTGTTGCTTGTTTTCTCCTACCTTCAATGTCCATCCCGTTTGTCTATGTAACTGATGATTGATCATTCCATCCTGGGTCCATCACCCTTCTCTATTCCTCAGTAAAGCGGAGTACCCCCTACCAACTTATTCCAGCTCATCAAGTTGCATTAGGACTGAGCATGTCCTCTTCCCCTGTGGTCAGGTAAGGCAACCCCACCATAAGGAAGTGATCAAAAACAGGCAATAGAGTCCATGTCCAAGACATAGCCTTACTACGGTACGGACATGAAGTCCAAGCTTCCCATAGGCTACGTCTATGTAGGGGGCCTAGGTACAGTGCACGAAAGCTTCTCTGTTGCGTGCTTCAGTCTCCACAATCCCCTCTGTGCCCTGACTAGTTGTTTCTGATGGTCTTCTTGTGGTGCTTCCGTTACCTACCGGTCCTTCTGACCTTTCCCCCACTTTTCCACAAGACTCTACACTTTGTCCAGTGTTTGGCTGTGAGTCTCAGCATCTGTTTCGATCTGCTGCTGAGTGGAGCCTCTCAGCAGACAGCTATACTAGGCTCCTGTCCTATATGTCTTTCTGTGTCTAGGTTACGTCACTCAGGATGCTCTTTACTAGTTCCATTCATTTGCCTGCAAATTTCACGATTTCCTTCTTTATGATAGCTTCATAGTAATATATTGCTTAAAAGTGCCACAGTTTTGTTTGCTTTTGTGTGTGTGTTTTGTTTTTCATTATGTTGTGGATATAAACATGGTTCTGTTTTTGTTCCAGGTGTGGGATATAGGCCTTATTCAGATGGTGGTCAGCAGTAGTCTTTGCTTCGTGTACGCTCTGAGAGGAGCTCCTTGACAGCTGCAGATAGTTTGAATCTTAGGACTCTGGAGAGACTAAATGCCACAGCCCAGAGAGTGTGAGGAGGAGAAAGAACAAGACTTCTCCTGCTCCTATCTTGTTTCTCCTAGCTGCTGTTTTAAACAAGATCAGGATCTTGCGAAACGAGGACTGGACTGGCTCCAAAGAACATGACAAGCAGGAAGCTAAACACAGAACTACACCCCCTCTCCCACTAACCCTTTGTCTCTCCTACCTGGTATTGGGGTGTTGGAAGGGATTGGGGTGGAAAAGAGACAAAAAGATATAAGAAACCTAAATAAAATGTTTTTTTTTTTTAAGTATGCCAACACCACTCTTCTGTTTGGGACATCTAGGTTGTTTCCAGATTCTGGCTACAAATAAAGCTGATATGAACATAGTTTAGCAAGAGTCCATGTTGCATGGCACAGCATATTTTGGGTATATGCCCAGGAATGGTATGGCTGCTTTTTGAAGTAGAACTATTAGCAATTTTCTGAGAAAGTGCCAAAATGATTTACAAAGTGGTTGTACAAGTGTGCACTCCGACCAGCAATAGAGGACTGTTCTCCTTTCTCCACAACCTTGCCTGCACGTGTTGTCACATGAGTTTTTGATCTTAGCCATTTGGAAGGGTGTAAGGTGGAATTTCAGAGTCGTGATTTGCATTTCCCTGACGACTAAAGAGGTTGAGCATTTACTTTGTGGGTTCTTTTTTCCTCTACCCTTAATACCCATCTCCCTCAGATTCACCTTCTATCAGTAGATAGGAGAGAAAAAAGAATAGAGGGGACACAGAGTGAGAGAGTGAGAGAAAGAGAGAAAACTCCTTGAATTTAATTTCTTTCCTCTTTTTTATTTTTTGAGTATGATTACTAACAAACCACAACCAACTCCTCTGGATGACCAACAACCACCAATCCTGACTCTAGGGAACCCTAGCATGTATACACCCTCAGAAAATTTCTCAAAATTTTGAATGTCACACAATCGCAGAAACTATCTATAGCTGACGACCCTATGCCCTGCTAGAGTACTAGAAAAATAATAGTTAGCTGCTGCAATGCAACCCCTTATCCCCATACCTGGGATTAAAACAAAAACATATTTTTATATTTCTGTGGGGTTTTTTTAGAAACTAAAATTACAGAGTTTTTACTACACTTAATACTTTTCAAAAAACCATGTGCTTATAAACCAACACCTCCTATTATCTAACTTTATGTTTCATGAACTGGTAATCAGAAGATGGACACAGGTATTTTTTTTCTACTCAGCTAACAAAAGTAAATGAAAAATAACTAAAGAAAATGTGTTATGTGTGTGCTGTTATATTAAGTTATTTCTGTCCTCCTTTTAGCTCCTTTCTTTCACAAAGTTGTGATCTTGCAGCAGCACATGTGAGATGGGAGTTCTCCTGGGATGATGTGCATTTGCCAGATAGTGATTTATATCAGATCAAAACACTTGCATTAAAATTACTTCATCTTCTTTTCAGATTTTTCTAACAATCCAATTAAGAAAAGCCCTGCTTCTTTATAAACATAACAGTATTGGCATGCACACTGTCAATTGCTTTCTGATTGCTTATGAATTTTTCCCTTTTATTCCCATGACAAACCACTAGAGTAGGTAGGGCAGAGGTGGTTTCTTGCAACTTAAACAAAAGAAACAGGTTTAGCAATTTGTTTTAAATGCCTTAGCATGAGGCCTATAGCTTTCTTCTCTTTCCTTCACTTAATATATTCTCTTCATTATTTTATTTTTGAAAATTGTATAATCACCAGAAGAATATGATTGTGAAAGAGTATTAATAAGTATTCTGTTTTATATCTTACAAAATGTATCTTTGGCAGTTTCTCATCTACTATGATCACTCATATATTGACTAAATATATAATATTTATTCTAAGCAAGACCTTCAGTGGGCCTCCAATTGAATAACATTCCCAAAGTTGGAGTAGGCTATGAGAGGTATATTAGTTAGGGTTCTCTAGAGTTACAAAATTTAGAGAGTGAATCTTACTATAAATAAAAAGAGGATTGGAATGATTTAAGGGCTATGGTACAGTTAATCTTACAATGGCTTGCTATTTGTTGAAGTTCAAGAATCCAGTAGTTCCTTAAACCACATGTCTCGATGTCTCAGCTGATCTCCAATATATGCTAGAATCTCAAAGAAGTAGGCTCTCATGCCCATGAAGGAATGTAATTGCTCTCAAGGAGAGAGCAAGCAGGCAATGAATATAAAGCTTCCTTCTTCCAAGTCATTACACAGGCTTACAGCAGAAGGTGTGGTCCAGATTAGAAGTAGGATTTCCCAGCTCAAAAGGTATGGATTAAAGCTATGTCTTTCTTTTTTTATTTTAAATTTATTTTGTATTATTTTTTCACTTTACATCCTGATTGTAGCCTCCCTCCCTATTCCCTTCTATTAACCCTCCCCTATTTCTCAAAGAGGGGGAGCCCTCCTCCCCTATTGTCTGACCCCAAACTATCAAGTCTCATTATGATTGCCTGTATCTTCTTTCTCTGTGTCCTAATAATGACACCTGCCAGTGATTGAAGAGCAGGCAACAGAATCAATGTCAGAGACAGCACCTGCTCCCCTTACTAGGGAACCCATATGGAGACTTAGCTACCTATTGGCTACATCTGAGGGGTCTAGGTCTTCTTCATACATGCTCCTTGGTTGGTGCATCAGTCTCTTCTGTCACCCATGGGTCCAGATTTGCTGGCTCTATCAGTCTTCTTATGGAGCTCCTGTCCCCTCCAGGTCCTTCTATTCCCTAGCTGTTTCTTAAGATTCCCCGTGCTCTGCCTAAAGTTTGGCTGTGAGTTTTGTTTGTTTGTTTGTTTGTTTTGTTTTTCATTTGCCTTACTTGCCTGCTGTGTGGAGTCTTTCAGAGGACATTTATGGTAGGCTGCCATCCTGTTCCCTCTCTTCCACAGCTTCCAGTGACCATTCTATTTGTTCTTCTGAATGAAAATTAAGAATCCTCCCTATGGTCCACCTTGTTATTTAGCTTCCTTAGGTCTGTGGACTGTAGTACGGTTATCCTGTATTATATGGTTAATATCCGCTTATAAGACAGTATATACCATGCTTGACTTTCTGGTCCTGGGTCACCTCACTCATGATGATTCCTTCTAGATATGTACACAAAAGACACTGTCAAAAGAACAAAACAACAGCCTATAGATTGGGAAAAGACCTTCACCAACCCAATAACCAACAGAGGGACAATATCCAAAATTAAACAGAGAATTTTAAACATAGGAATATTGAATGGTAAAGAAACACGTAAAGAAATGCTCAGCATCCTCAATCATCAGGGAAATGGAAATTAAAATGACTCTGAGATTCTATCTTATACCCATCAGAAAGATAGGATGTAGAAAAGGGGAACCCTCCTCCATTTCTTATGGGAGTGCAATCTTGTACAACAACTTTGGAAATCTATCTGGTGCTTTCTCAGACAATTGGGGACAGCTCTAACTCAAGACCCAGCTATACCACTCCTAGGCATATATCCAAAATATGCTCAAGTACACAACAAGGACATTGGCTCAACCATGTTTGTAGCAGCTTTATTTGTAGTAGCCAGAATCTGGAAACAACCCAGATCTCCCTCAATGGAGGAATGGATACAGAAATTGTGGTACATTTACACAACACATTTTGGCATAGTTTATGGATTATGTATATTATGTGTATGTATTATGTTTGGCATTTTAAACACTTATTTATTTGTATTTTTTGTATATGAATGTATTGAATGTATATAAGCTTGTATGTTACATGCCTGCCTAATGTCTGCAGAGGCTAGAAAATAGTGTCATATCCCTTGGAACTGAAGTTATGGGTGGTTGTAAGTCATTGTGTGGTTCCTAAGGGGGGTGGGGAACAAAACTGGGTTCTGTGTGAGAGCATTGAGCCATCTCTTCAGGATTCTATTTTTACCAGTAGTACCTTGAAAATATGTTTTATTTTCTTTCTGGGCTCTGGGTTAAAATATGATACCTGACAAATTCATGTAAATTCATCTATTCACAGTGCAGTAGATACTGATGACAGTGATTCAATTTGCTTGAGCCAAGGGCTCACAGTACTTTATCTCTTTGGGGAATCTTCAAGTATTATATTTGTTGCTTGGATTCTAAACAAACCAAGTCAGTGCAGGTAGAAGAGGAGCAGCAGTACATTGATGAGGTCTGAATCCTTGAAATATCTGTATAGAGACAGATATCTGTAAGAAGAAATAGTTTCAGTTACATTTAGAACATAGTGTATAAGTCTTTCTCACTTGGCTCCAAGTCACAGTCCACAGGTCCATACTTACTTTCTAGCAGATGCTAGTTCAGTCCCAAATGTATTATGAGTGGCTCATGTCTAAGCAGTACAAGCCTTCTCCTCATGTGACCACCAAACATGTCTGTCTCAAAATGAGATGTAACTGTGTTCCTTCTCACTGGGCATTCCTTTCTTATAAGCTCTCACATGATCTGAGTGTTTCATTTTTAGCATCACACAAACCTGCTCCTCATCAGAACTGTGAACATGCAACAGATTTCCTGCTGTTTGTCTATAATCATCTTTCCAATGAAACATCCACACTGCTATAATCTCTGTTTTGTTGCCCAAATCATTAACATTTGATTTCATAAGCTTTTAGTACTTGAAAAGTTTTGCTGAGATTTAAATGCATATATCAGTAAATGTAAAACTATGAGCCCATTGAGCGTTGGGAGGGCCTTGCTGATCACCTCATCATAGGATAGTACATAAACGTTAATCATTAGATTATGACTTTAATTTTGAGGATGAGTTAAAATACATGTAGCATCTACACTGTTACAAAACTGAGTCCTATGGCAAGTAATTATCCAGATGTTTTATATTGATTAGATGTCCAAAGTGCAGATGTTTGAAAAATCTATGATTGGTGTGATGGTAACAGCTTATATATCTGTTTTTTCAGTCTTCTATATACATATTTATATGTGCTGATGCAAAGCTTTATCTATAAAACAAAAACAGAAACAAACAAAAATCAGTAACAGAATTCAGTAGCATCACTGGACTTCACTACTAAACCAGCATCATCTCTTCCTCTAAGATTCTTCTTAATCTATTGGCTGACATGATAGGCTTAGGAGACAAATGGAAAAGTGCATAAAACTTAACTATCACCATCAGGGTTATTGAAATGGAGAAAGTTAACAGAGTGAAGCAAGCCCTTTGTGTTTGTTTTTCTCCAGCCCAGAATGACAGACAGCCCCTCTTCTTAGAGTTGTACAACTGTGCACTTACTCTGTTTTGAATTATGTTTCCGATGAAAGTTTGTACAATGTAAAGAGAAGTTTATATGCACATCCTTGGCAGTGACAAACATTATTCCCATTGTGTTGTTGTTGAATAAAAGTACAGAATTAGCACTGGAAGACTGACTGGCTTCTAAATGAACTTTCTGATAGTAAATGCAGAACTATAGGGAGCAGAGCACAAATGGAGATAGGCATGAGGCTGAGCTTTGGAAAGCAATTAGCAAGCTCCACGCTGACAACCCTTTGATGGCCTGAATTGCTTCCAAAAGATAAGAGTATATTGTTTAAAAAACAATTAAGTCCCACATGCACATTCATAAAATTATTTCACATTCATATGCAAATGAAGAGGCTCAGAGTCTCTGAATAGACCAATGTATATCAACCAAAGGGACGCTTTTCACACTTGGCACAGCTTGGGGATGCACAGAGAACCTTTGCCAAACCCACACCCTCCTCCAGTGTGTTTCATTAGATCCATGGTCAAGGGGGCTAGGTTTTCCGATTTGGCTAAGGTTCTCTGTATAGGTCGTAGAGGCTTTCTTCAGGGACAATAGGTTATGTGTTCTGACATGTAGCATCTGATCAGGAATGATTGGTTCAGACAATGGGGAGAAATTCTGTCCAGTGGGCAGTAAGTCCAGCATTAGAGAGGACTGGAAATCTATCAGAAAGAATATCTGACCCAGTGAAAAATATACATGATCTCTTTCTGTGACATATATTTAACTGATCAGTCAGGAGCCTAGAAGAAATAAGACTATAAATTCAAGTGCAGACAGACCTTTGAAAGAGGCCCAAGTGGTATGTACAACAGTCTTTAATGCCTTCTTGAAAGCACCTCTGCTAGGTCACACTCTGAACACCAGTCAGAAAGGCTTGTCTGTTGGGTGCCAGTTATCTCTCTTCCTAATCTGTCAGTTTGCAGGACAGCCTTCTGGTACCAGCAAGCTGTTTTGAACACTCGTGGGGCCATTCTTGTCTCTAGCTCACCAAGGTGATAGGGCTGCTATTGTGAAGTGTCATGCTATGTGTAAGAGGAAAGTTGAGACCTCTTCACCCCCAGCTGGAAGTGCCTATGCTGGAACCTGAAACTCTGAATTACACAACATTGATTTTTCACGAGTTTGTCTTGGGTAACACTGCCACTCAATATGTGACACTCATCATAGCCTAGGCAGCCCCATATTTAGAGCCATTGTGTTGACTATATAACTAAAATAGGTCTTCTTAAAACTCCAGGGGCAACTCTTTGATGTTTTCAATTGTAGTAGTTTGATAATTGATATCACTTCATTTATTCAGTTCTTCATTAGATATTTTGGATAATGCTTAAAAATTTCATATCCTCATCTGGAATCCAAACATTTGGAACATGGAGGCAGGTACTTGGAAGCCTGTCCTAGCTACACAAAGAATTCTAGGCAAGCCTCAGTTTCACAGAGGCTTTGTGATTTCACGCCAGGGGCTGAAGAGATTGTTCAGTGATTCAGCATTTGCTCAGCATGCGCACTTCTCTGTATGAGAACCCAAGAACCAACAGACTACAAAGGATGGATGGGAGAGTCACCTTGTACCAGTACTCTAAGATCATGTATCTAGTGAACAGAAACATGGTCTGATTTCAGACCTGAAAACGTCACAGGTTTTAGCCAAATACCTGCTCACTGTCTATGTCATGGAGGAGGCCTGATACTAGCAACTATTTAGTCCCTGACCACAGATGATTAAGCATTTTGGGGTGTGTGTGTGTGTGTACTCATATATGATTGTGAACATTTTTGTGTGCATGCATGTTGCTAAACTTCTTTGCAAAGGGGAAATGTAAACAATATCTACTCCTTATTCTATATTCCCAACAACAAACCACAGCTTGATTCCATCATTCTCTTGAGAAATAATTTATTAGTATTCTTTATAGAGAATAGTTGCTTGGCTACTTACAGATGTGTAGGTGATCCTTCCACAAAAGGCAGCACCTATAAAGTTTTACCCAGCAGGGATAAGAGATTCTTTATAGCTGTATAGATAAGAGTGTCCTTGCCTGCCTTCATGATGTCAGGTGTAGTTAAGCCAGAGTTAAATACAGCAGGTAGCAGGGGATGGTTGAATATCAAGGTGGGGATCCAGTTACCTTCCCCATCTCTCTATGAGAGATAAACAAGTACAGATGATATAATCTATCTAGAAGGGGGCAGAGCTGACCTCCCCAGGATAGTGGTTGGTAGGCTCAGAAGACAGTCACTAACAACACTGAGCATGCTAGAAGTTGACATTGTCTTCCTAGACAACTCTGCATCTTACTCTTTTTGTGTCAAGGTCTTTCACTGGGCTGTTGTCAAGGAGGACTCAGGGACCCATATCTCTTTGCCTCAGCAGTACCAGAATTAGGGGCATTGGTAATCATGCCCAACTTTTATATGAAGATAGGAAATGAACTCAGGCTCTCCTGCCTGCACATTAAACACTTTACCCACCGAGTCTTCTCCCCAGTCCAGTCAATGAAACTTTTACAGGAAAAGTGTTAATTGCTAATTCTCTTCAATAATAGTATACAAAGGTTGCCTTGTTATGAAAGGGAGTGAATAAAATATACAAAATTGACTAGATTCATATGTTCCATTGCCTACCAATTTTAGTGTTGATGCTGTAGATCAAATCTACTGAAATCTTTAATTTAGAGAAGCTCGGAGGCTGTGATTGTTAGCATGCATGAAGGGTCCATTAAAGTTAACCTAGAAAGGTGTTGATATTAATTCCCAAGGCAAGATCCTTAATAAACACAGTCATCTAGAATCTGACCACATATTAAGATGTTAGGGTTGGCTTCTAAGTGCTTAGAAATGGAACTTATAAAATTTATAAGTCTTTACAAAAGTGTGGAAAATCCTTTCTCAAGTAGGCAATTAAATGTGAAATTAGTCAATATATCAGAATCTGTGGAGAGGAACTCAACACTGTGAGAAGTCAAAAAGAAAAAAGGGCCAGAATGATAAAGAGTGCCTTGGCTATTTGGTGTAGGCATAAACTTCTACTAAAATACTTCCTATCTGAAATTCATATACTATTTACCAAAAAAAGCAGTGATACCTATAGTTCTGATCTTCAGTCACCTTAGAGGTCTCTGCAGTACAAGAGATTTGTGTTTTAATCTCTATGCATAAGTATGCATCCAAAATGGTGAATAAACTGTAGTTATCTGAGTGTGTGCTGTGTCAATAATCCCTAAACATAAAAAAACTACTCTTATTTAATAGCCTGGCTTTACAGTGTGGTGCTGCACTCATTACTCTAAGCGTTTGGGAGGCAAAGGAATGTTCTGTTCTGTGGGTTTGAAGACTGTGTTCAACAGAGTTCTAGTCCAGCCAGGGCTACACAGTGAGACATGGTGTCAAAGAGAGACACACAAAAAATGCAGACAGGCAAGTCACAAAGCACTCAAGAGCTCTTGCTGCCCACTTAACTGTGTTTAACAGGCTATTGTTGATTTCTTTATTTCACCTACTACAGTAAAGACAGCAAAGGCAATAAGGAACAGAAACAAAGCCAAAGGGTAAGCAGAAAAGTACAATAAAATTGGATGTGTGTGAAAGTCAATATTAAATACAGGTGATGTAGGAATGAACAATTTTTCTTAGAAACATGAATTCACAGTTAAGTAGTAAAACTTAAAATAAAATGGTGTTGGAATGCATTAGGACTGGAATCACTCCCAGGTGCTTCCATTAGCTTCCAGGTTGTTTTGCTTTTCTCACTTTTCTACTTCAGGTACTGATCAATAGAAGCCACCTCTTTTAGCTAAATAATTCAGTGACAAAAGTCACTGAATTAATATTTATTTTATAACATAAAAGAGCCAGTGCTATCTACAAATGTTATAATTAATTGGGATTAATTTCATGTGCAAATTTTGTCATTGCAGCTGTTGATGGAGCAATGCATCAAAAAGACGTCACTGCTGTAAAATCAATGCCAACATCACCTTGATTACTGTTCCAGTGTGCATCACCTGTAACATTCATCAGTCATGGTTAGTAGCAAACATCACAGAAAACAAATATAATTTGCTTTTTCTTATTGGCATTTTTCAAGATGAGAGATAATATGTATTCAGGGGCTAGCCGTGAGCTAAAAGGAACCATTCTCCATGGGAAGCAGAGGAGAGCTCAAGAGTGCCCTGGGGATGATTGCAAAGAAATTATGACTAGGGAACTGGAGTAATTTTTCACGTTGATATGGAAAGGACTGATTCTGTTCGGGGGCTATGGACTTCCCAGGACACTTTCAGAAAAGCCAGCGAGTTTTCTTTCTGCTGAAAACAAAACAACAAAACAAAGCAAAACAAAACAAAATAAAACAAAATTGTTCTGTGTTTCCCAGAGGAAAAAGAAATAACCTAACTTTATGGTGACAGTGTTCATTTAAACCTTATCCTTTCTTCTCTCCTAAATGGCACAAACATTCTTTTTTATCAATTTTGGCCACATGAAGCAAGGGGAAGGTACACTTTCAATTGATTTTATCTTGAGTAGCTCCTTAATGAGACACAGTATATAAAATTTATAACTGTAAAAATTTCTTCCACATCTGTTTTTTTTTTCTTTTAATTCATTCCTCTGGGAGGTCTTCATTTTAGCTCTTATGTCTTAACATTGAGAGGAATGAGGTCCACACTTGTCATATATGCCAGGAGGTCAATCAGGGCACTGCAAAACCATCATGGTAGCAAACAACTTGATGTTTACCTGTCATGGGCCATTTGATTAAAACACCAGGGAAAATGTCCCTCCTCTCTCTGGTTTTGTAGAAATAGCTGCAGACTCAAGTAGAGTTCACAGTTACTTGTGGTGGTAAAAGGTCAAGCAAAAGCTGATTGAAATATTCATAACTAAGTCAGTATCTTCAGGAGCCATGCTTACTATGTATATTCCTCGCCACATCTTCTAAAGTCAGCTGGGACTCACAAGAGGCAGTCTGGAGACCTGGTTAGTTGTCCTTTATTTGAGACAACAGGAAACCAGAGAAGTGATATGCCGAATTTCTATTGACTCTATATTAAAAGAACATAGACATAAATATGGGTGATTTAAAATGGGCTTATCAATAACACGAGCAGTAATTTAAACATGTTCAGAGTGTATTAAGACTCCTGTAACAATGTCCCATCGAGAGTTGATTTCCCTGGAATTTCTGCCAGTGTTAGGCAAAAGAAAACACAAAGGTGTGGTGTTACATCTGTAATCCCAGCACTTGAGGAAGCAGCAAAGGGAGATCTCTGTGAGTTGGAGTCTAGTCTGGTCTACAAAGGGAGTCCAAGGCTACACAGTAAAACTCTGTCTTGAAAAAAACATTAAAAAAGAAAAGAAGGAAGAAAGAAAGAAGGAAGGGAGGGAGGGAGGGAGCGAGGGAGGAAGGAAGGAAGGAAGGAAACATAGAAGGGTAAGGTTAAAACAAAATACATTTTGATAATTAAATATAATATCCTCAGACATATAAATAAATTTAATGAGAGAGGAGCCACAGAGGTGTTTTGTTTGTTCATTTGTTTGTTTCTGTCATCTTTCTGTGGACTATCTGTGCTGGAAGTCTTTACCTCATCCTTCCCTTTATGTTTACTGTTTAAGAATATTCTACAGTAAAAATTAAAAGGTAAAAGTTGTAAACTTACCACCATAATTTTCTTTAGTGTTTCACTTTTCAGGCATGCAAAAATAAGAGACATGGGTCCTTTCAGTTCAAAGGATGGAGTAAATTTACAATTATGAACCAACATGTTCTTCAAAGTCTTTTATCTTTTTACGTCAATTTTGGAAATATGAGAGACCATACTATACCATACTATACTATACTATACTATACTATACTATACTATACTATACTATACTATACTATACTATACTATCATGTACTATACTATCATTTAAATAAGAGATTTGGTTTTTTTTATTATTTGAAAGTCAAGAATTGTCTTAAGAGTGTTTGAGCCTACAGGGCAGAAAATATAAAATGTTTTTTCCTATTTCTAGCAGTTTCCGCCTGCATTCTCCGCAATGTCCTGAGGTACATTTGCATCAAAATTTAAGGAAACAGTAAATCTACCAAAATTAGCTATTTCAGTGTTTCTCAAACCTCTTGATGCTCAAACATAAACACAAGCTTATGAAGAAATTCTTGTTAGTTATGACCCAGGAGCTCCTTAATCTAGGGGAGAATATCTAAGGTAGAATAGCCCCAACTACTGCAGTTATCTCTCTTGATCTCTGTATGTCTTCATATTGTGGTCTGCATATTTCTTAATACTTGATGATCCGTTGGTAATTTAGGTAATTTTCAGAAAATATAATACTAAAATCTGAAATACAGAGTTAAAATTATTTATTTATTTATTTATTTATTTATTTATTTATTTATTTATTACAATGTATTCACTTTGTATCCTGGCTGTAGCCCCCTCCCTGGTCTCCACCCAGTCCTGCCTTCCGTCCCTCTTCTCCCCCTATGCCCCTTCCCAAGTCCACTGACCCTAGCGTATCAGGTCTCAAAAATAGTATTTTTATTAGTAAGTTAGGAGAACTACAAATTAATTTTGCCGTTCTCAAACACAAGCAGGATGATATTTGAAATGAAAATGAAAAACGAATAAAACATTTTAATCTGAGATAGTATCAGAAAATATATCATTGAAGCCTGCCTTAAGGAGATTTGGGGTGTTAAAAAGCCATCCCTCATTAGGCTTTCATCATGTACTTTTAAATGTAATAAATGACAGGGTAAAATATAATAATTTAACTATTATACATTATGCAATTAATATGAACGGTAGATTTTTATTTTATTAAATTTTTATTTTTTTAATATTAGTTACAGTTTATTAACTTGTATCCCAGCTGTATCCTGTTCTCTCATTCCCTGACATGAACTCAATGGCTGGCTCTTTGACATCCCTTCTCCCCCCACCTCCCAGTGAGGAGTAATCCTGCTAGGCCACAGAAGAGGACTTTGCAGCCAGTCCTGAAGAGACCTGATAAGCTAGGGTTAGATGAAAGGGGAGGAGGTCCTCCCCTATCAGTGGACTTGGAAAGAGGCAGGTCTCAAAATTTTAAGTAAAATGTTTCCAGAGTACTTCTAAATATAACCCCCAAAGAAAATATGTAACAAAGTGCATTTATTCTACAAATACAAACAGTTTAACATACAAAATCCAATAAATGAAATTCATCTAATTTTACATTTAGAAGTTAAGGAAGTGCCATAGTTTTTACTTTATCTTCAGAAATATGTTGATAAATATATAATAGTCTTAACTAGAAAAAAAGAATATAAAAAGCTTTCAATTGTTACATATTGTCAAAGATATAAACAGTAGTAACTGAAAAAGCCCAGGGCTTTTTTTCATGCTGACAAGTGAAATGACAAAAGAGTACCTATGTAACTACACACATTTACCAGTGTACTGTATGTCCACACTAAAGAAAGAGCAGTCCGGGTCAGGATGCAAGAGCAGAAGAGGATGAGTGAACTAATATATGATACAGAAATGAAAATTTCCCTACCGATTCAAAAATGATAATCCATTAGAAAAAGGAGCAAGGGACTTAAGAACCCTTCTCCACAAAAATATGCTTATACAGAGTCCAAATAAAAACATGGACTTTACAAAATTCCCTTCATCATTAGAAAAACAAACAGAATTAGTGTGCATCTCAGAGTGACTAAGAGTTTAATGGCAGACATAATGAATATTGGTGCATCACACCATGATAATTTTATAAGGAGCTCATGGGAAATCAAATTCTTCTTTGTAAAAATCTTTACTGTTCATCACTAAAGTAAAATATACATAAGAAATTACAAAGGGTAAATTCAGATTGCCCTTTAAATTGACCCCAAATGTGATTAGGTAGAGATTTGATTCAGACTCCTAACAGTAGTCTTGTGAAAGTATTGTTTTGAATAGCCCCCAAACTGATAAAACCCTGATGTCCATATCAGTAGAAGAAATGTGACAGTCATGCCCTAAAATATTGCGAAATGACAGAAATTATCAGTGAGGGCTCCTATACCCCTAACAAAAAGTAGTAGAAAGAGAAAGTAGATAACATAGGATGCTCACAGGGGCTTGGGTACAAGCCTGTACTTCTGCCACTCTAAGCTGACTTAAATACGTGTTTGCTTCATTATAATTTATTAGACTTCTTTCTCAGGTTTATGATCTCTCAGCGTATCTCACAGAGAAAACAAGTCATTTTTTTAAAATGCTTTAATCTCATATCCAAGCAGGGATGACTATGTTCATCTGGGGACAAATGACTGTCAGAGTCACATTCATATATTTTATGGAAGATTCCAACATTCATCAAATTGATGACACTCATATCATTGGCTAATAGATATACTTGCTATTGAACAAGTTTACCTAATTAGACTTTCGACTTCCTGCTTGCGGCTGTAACATGTCGGAAGGAAGCATCAATTATTAGTCTCTGTACAAGTCTCAGCAACAAGTTTAGAGATGCATTTAACTGTGTTGTGTCTGAAGGCTGAGGTTCGGGAATTAGAATGCAGTTTTTCTGCTTGGTGTTCACTGCCACAATACCAAGTTTCCATTCAGTCCTTTTTGAAAATCTGCTTTGTTTGTAGACTTCTTCTGTTTTGTTTTATTGTCCAAGCCGGTTCTTAGCAAAACATAAACATAAAAGCGAGGCCTTGGAAGCCAACTGTAGTGTTACACAGCTGTAGTCCAATACCTGAAAGGTAGATGGAGAAAGCAATCTCAAGGTCATTCTCGCCTACATGGAGAGTTGGGAGCCAGACTGAGCCACTTGTGATCTTGCCTCAGTGAAAAGGGAAGTGCTATAGAGGGTGGCTCAGGACAATGGCTTCTACTCTGCCAATTGACTTCTAGTTCTGCTATATGCCTTAAGAAAGAAACCTAATAAACACAACAAGGAAACTCAGAGTGAAAGCCCTGTGTCTTTTTTTTCCTCTTGAAATAATGAATTAATTAATTTATTCCCTTCATATCCCTGAAGCCCCCTTCCTCCTCTCCCACCAGTCCCCCCCTCCAATCCTTTCCCCCTATCTCACCCTTCTCTTCTCAGGGAAGGGAACAGTTCTCCCCACTCCCTTACCATCCTTCCCTGGCACTGATGTCACATCAGGACTAAGAGCACTCTCTTCCACTGATGCCAGACAAGGCTGACCAACTAGGAAAAATAGATCCAAAAGCAAGCCACATAGTCCATGTCATGGACAGCCCCCACTGCAGCTGGTAAGAGACCCACATGAAGACCAAGCTGTCCATCAGCTGCATGCGTGTAGAGGGCCGAGGTCCAGTCCATGCATGCATTTAGGTTAGTGATTCATTCTCTGTGAACTCCTATGGGCCTAGGTTCGCTGATCTTGTTGGTCTTCCTGTGGAGTTCTTGTCCACTTTGTGTCTTTCTATCCTTCCTCCAACTCTTCCACAAGATTCCCAGATCTCCATCTAATGTTTGGCTCTGGGTATCAGCAGCTGTTTAGGTCTGCTGCTGGGTGGAGCCTCTGAGAGGACAATTAGCCTGGCTCATGTCTGCAAGCATAGCAGAGTACCATTAATAGTGACAGAGGTTACCTCTCTCCCTTGGGGTAGGTCTCAAGATGGGAGAGTCATTCATTGTCATTTCCTCAAACTCTGTGACTTCTGCCCAGCTTGTATGCAGGGTAATTTTTGGCTCAAAGTTTTGCGGTTAAGCATGCCACTAAGATTTGCTGAAGGAGGTAGAAGCAGGAAAATCAGGAGTTCAAGGCCAGCCTTCTTTCTTTCTTGCTAGTGTTTTTCATGTCATACCTCAAATCACATTCCATCATTGAAGAAAGTCACAGCAGGAACCAGAAGCCACAAACTGAAGTAGGAGCCATAGAGAAACACTGCTTACTGGTGTTTTCCTCATGGTTTACTCAGGCTGTGAAAGCTAAGTTTGCATAAGGAAGTACTTGTCCAGGTATGGAAGCACCACAGTGCAATGGAGCACCTGAGAGAAGCTTTTTTTTTTTTTTTCCAATTGGGTATCCTCTTCACAGATGACTTGAAGTTTGTAACAAGTTGACAAATACCAAGAAGCACAATTGACTCCTAGTTAACTTTATACACAAACAATCATAAACCATGACCTTTCCTTTTGTGTTTATATATAATTTACCATGTTAATAGAAATATCACAACATAAGACACAAATAACATTAAAATCCCATATATTTTTTAAAAAAATCCTTGCACTTAAAAATATCATTAAAAAAACCCGACTTCTTAAAAGTCTTAGGTTTTTTAAAAATACCCAAAAATTTCATAAGCATGGGTTTCTCTTTAAAAAAAAACCCAACAGATTAAATACTTGCTTATTCCAAGAGGAAAGAATCAGAGCACACTTACATTCAAATCAAATCCAAAGTTATACAGTGTGTCGTTCAGTGTCAGATGCCTGTGAATCACCATCTTCTGGGCTCCAAAAGGATTGGGCTACTTTGCTTTTCTGGCTCAGTCCTCCACTGCATACAGAAAGTTTCCATCACAGTTTCAGATCAGCTCAAGTGGACAGTGTGCCTACTGCATCTTACCCTATGGGTGGCTTCTCCTGCTCTCCTGTAGTTCCACGCCTCAGCTGCTTTCTATGATTTCCCCAAATCCTGCAATCTCCATTTTCCAAGACCCGTACCACCTGGACAGGACCAAGTATGACTGACAGCATGACATGCAGCCTTGGTACTACAGCCTTTAAAACACAGCTTTTGTGTATTGAATCTGAGGAAACACTCCCTTGATATTTCACCCCAGTGATGCTATTCTCTTTTGATTACTCAGATTCCATAGTCTATTGTACCCACAAATTAAGGTTTTATTTCAGTGATGATAGACCCTTGTTAATCACAGCAAATTTATCAGTCCCAGATTACCAGAAACCTAAGATTCTAAAGGTAACACACACACATGCAACCCTGATTATCTTTGCGTTCCTTTAGAAGTTCACAAGTCAGACCTTCATTCTCTTCAACGTTGTAATCTTTTTTTTCTAAGTTCACAAAACAGATCTAACTACTCATGGGTTTTTTAACCAAATTCCAAATTCCTGCAATCCTCCCCAAAATGACATTATCAGTTCTATCATAGCAACAGTCCACTCTCTGGTATAAATTCCTGTCTTAGTTGGATTTTCATTACTGTGATAAGATCAAGAACAACTTTGCAAGGAAAAGATTTATGTTTTTCTCACAGCCTATATTCCTCCATTGAGGGATATCAGGGCAGGTAACTAAAGGAATGAATCTGAAGAAAGGAACTAAAGTGGAGGCCACGGAAAAATACTGCTTACTGACTTGCCCTTACAGCATGTTCAACCTTCTTTCTTATGAAACGTAGGACTACTTGCTTGAGGGTAACATTGCCCACATGTGCTGGGCCATTCCATATTAAAAATTGTTAATTAAAAAAATGTTCTACAGACTGGCTTGTAAGCAATCTCATACAGGAATTTTCGTATTTGAGGGTCCCCTTCACAGGTAACTCTAAGTTTGTGTCAAACTGAGAAAACCAACCTAAATGGTCCTCAAGCCCACAACTTCTTAGACTTAGAATGTAAAGAGAATATAGTAACTGAAAAGACAGAGAAGTCTTCAGAGACTGCCTTTCAAGGAAGATCAGTGGTAACCAAGACACCGGCAAAAACATATCTGAAATAAGACATCAGCCTAGAATTTTCATGATAAAGATGAAATGGTTAGTGACTTGGAAGTGAAATAAAAAAGTTTAAAACTTTGAGAAAAAAAAGTCAGCCAGGCATTTGAGGTGTTAAAAGAGGACCTGACCAAAATTCTGAAAGTGAATAAGATAGTCAATCAAATAAAGTCACAGTAGAAAACATCAGCAACAAGAGGACCAAGGCAGAAGACATATCAGGAATGGAACACAAATTCAGCAACATATTGTAAACACACACAAACACACACACAAACAAAATGACCAAAGCATCCAAGAAATTTTGGACATGTTTAAGAAACCAAAGCCAAGAATCCACATGATAAAAGAAAGAATGTGATAAGGTCAGCGAGATAATTTATTCAACGAAATTATAATAAAAATTTCAAAACATGCAAAGTGAAATGGATATGAAAACACATGAGGCATTTATTATGATCTGAAAGAGAAATATTTGCAAAGTAAAGAGTCAAGAATTCTGAAACACAAAGCATAGAAGTAACTTTAAGGAAAATGGATGGAGGTAAAAATTATTATATTGAAATAACTCAGACTCAGCTAGTGTGTGGATTCTAGTTTTAAGATTTTGCTGTGTATGTTTAAGTAGGTATGAATTCACAGTATAGTTCATGAAGCTGTAAAGGGGCTATGAGAGGTAAAAGGAAGATTTGAATACAGGATAGTAATAAAGCATAAGATTAAAGTGAAAAAATTACTGCCTGATTGTATAAGTGAAGATACAGGGTTTGGGGAAAGCATTGAGTAGAATCCACAAAACAAAAACAGAAATGTGTCTGAAAATATATAATTAAACCTATTACTTTGTATATTAATAATAAGTGAACAAATAAAACACTGGTTAAACATGAATATGTCCACACTTGATTCTTTGGTGATTACATTATGTCAGGTGGCTCTAAGCAGCCTCTCTACCCAGATGCTTGGCAAGCTTACACCAATAACTCAGAGGTTTACTAGCAGTTCTGGACTCAGACATCTGTCTGTGGATGTGAGGACTACTCTTACTTTCTAATATGCTTGTTGGCCTTTGCCTAGCTCACTGCTGAGTTCTGGCCTTTCTGATATATACCTTCATTCCCAGCAGTCTTCCTCATCTGCCCATTCTCATGCAATAAAATTGTAGAGGCATCTTTGACTTTAATACTCTCACATACTCCATCTGTTGAACTATCCTGTTGTGGTCAAATTCAGAATTTGTGCATCTTAGCATGTTCATGGCCACTGTGATTATGTGCCCTGGTGTCCAATCAAGACCCTCAGGACACTATAGCAAAGACAGCTGTGTTCACTCCTGACTGGAGATTCCTGTTTCCACACACATCTCCTTAACACCTTGGTCTGATATCACTGAATGTGCTCCTGATGCTCTTGGGTGGGTGATTTTATTTCTGACCATAATCCCTAGAAATATGCACAGGAATTTCTTTGACGTCCTGTGTCTCTTTACTTAGATCTATGCTCATCTATTTTCCTGCAAGGACCTGCCAGTTACTTAATTTTCAGAAATACTCGTATTCTTTCTATCTTGGGTTTTGTGTCTATAGTTAATATCTGCTAAAAATCTACTGCATATGGCTTTACTTGTCTCCCTTCTCCTTTATACACCAGAAACTGCTCCACCATGTCAGTTTTCCCTGCTCTCTCACCTTCTGTCTTCTCCTCCAATGTTCTATCAGTCTCTTCTCTCTTTTTTCATAATACCAGTATCTAGTGCATCAGCCACTATAGTTTCTTACTAGAAAACATGAAGGAACATAAGAGCCTTCTGGGATTCCACCTTAGTTTGAAGATGGCAGCCCTTGTTTATCTTATACATCCACCCAGGCGTTGACTGAGAGCCTTTGAGCTGAAAGAACACAATTCCTAGGACATTATAGGTACAGCTTTTCCAGTGTCCTCTCTGATAAACCCTAACCCCCATTTGATATCTCTTTGTGTTATTTAATTCAGAATATCACTGAATTCAGAATATCTTTGGTTTTGAGGTAGAGATGTTTCTTTAATCAAAACGTAGTTTCCCACATGGACAAGTCTTGGTGCTTGCTAGCATGAATGTATTCAGCTCCTGAAAAATCACCCTAAGGCTGAACAGACAGGATGATTACCCAAACAAAACCTACTGCTACAGACATAGTCTGTGAAATGATTATGGAATAAATACAGTAAGAATGTAATTAAATACAATTCATGAAAGTTTAATATCAGCTTTTTCTACAATCTGTCCATCAAGTCCAACAGATGTTTGTTATAGTAAATTCCATGTACTATTCTCTGGCTAAAAAATGACAAACTCTGATGTTGACTAAATATTCTTTTTAATTAATAGTACATTAAATAACTAAATTTGTCCAATCAGATTTGCCAGAAATTTCAAAGCAAAGCAAGATTTTTTTTCCTCCAAATTACTGTATACATTTCAGAGAAGAAAAAGTCCTGTTAACTCCATTATACCGTTGATTTGTTAAAAATAATCAATCATAAGTTTAGGTCAGGAGATATGAATCCTTTTGTTGTACACTTTAGAGAAAAGGCAAGTGTAAACATCATCACACAGCAGACTTGGACTCCATGGGAGCTCTTTATTTTTAAGGCAGACATACAAGAGGAGACTAGAGTAATGAAGTTCAGCTCTTGTGAGTTCAGGGTGCCTACTGATCTAGCCATCTCTTTGCTCTTTTGGGGGGATCCAATAGAAATGGCTTTTTCCTTGCACTTAACTTCCACTTTGCTCCTATGATCTAACTCTAGGACTGACATAAAGTTTTTTATGAAACTTCTCCATAAGTTCCAGCCCATGTTATTCACCATCATCCTCCTGCAACTGCCTACTGTACTACACTCAGTTCTGACTCATCAATTACTGACATATAGGGCAGTGTGAATGGCATTCATTTTAATTCATGTCATGGTTTTAATAGTGATGCTGCCTGTCACCTTTCTTAGGTCTAAAGAGCGTCTTTTATATTGTACAAATATTCCAGCAGGTCTAGTCTTTGAAACATGCATGTTCTTTTAAATTTTTCTTTCCTTTCAATGAAATAATTAAAAAAAAATCATCCACAGTTTGATGCCAAACTCAGAAAATAGTGACCCAAGCAGCTTGAAATCAATTTCTTCATGTTTTGGATGTTTTGCAACCTTCAAAAGCTGGGTTAAATAAAGTTGTTGGAGACTTAAAGGTGGAATTTGCAAATAGAATGTTTGTATCATATGACTTGCCAAAACAGATGACATGAGTCAGCAGGGGATAAATGAGATTCCAAGTCAGCAGATCGCTGCGCTTCCACATTTGTTCTGTCTCTGTGTTAGCAACATGAACAACATCCAATTTATTTTCTCAACATTGTGCTTCGGCATCAAACACACATTTCGGCATTCTCTGTTTATATCTGTGTTCACATCTGAACCTGGAACCATTCCATACCTTATTGCATTTCTTCTGAATCCATTCAGCTTGGGGATTTCAGGGTGAGCAAAGAGCTCTCAGAACAGAAGTTGCAATATGTTGCTCTTAGCAATTCGACATATTCATTTGTTGGAACCTTCATCCTTTTGCATTTATTTTCCCACCAACATGTGCATATCCATCAACACATTTGCATAAAGTATTCCAAGAGCAAATACACAGGGATCCTTTTTTTTTCCTTCTAAGAGTGTTGCACAGTTGCCAAGGAGGCTTTTTTCCCAGTAGGTCAAATTCTTTCAGTGTTAATAAAGTACGGCCAAGTGTAGGGTGTTTAGAGCTCGGGGTGCTCTGCAGGAAATGTGTGCTCTTCATTCATGTCCCCACTGTCAGGCTGAGGGGCAAATCAAATTGACCTGTCAAAGAACAGGAGTTCTTTGTGATTGAATTATTCCATTTCAAACAAAAAAAAAGTGTATTTTCTTTCTCAAATTCTATTTTTTTCTTTGCCTTTTTAGAGTTTCCAGGGGGTGTACTCATAGCTGAATTCATTTACCAGTGAAAACTTATCTTCCCCATCATATGACTAGAGTGTTATAAAGCAATTTGCCAAAGGGTGCAGGGTATTTAACACTGTGCTTTTGGAAGTTCAGTTATCTGACCAGTATGGGCAAAGCCACATTTAAGTTAGTAAGGCATGCAAGAAGTTGGTACTTTCAGTCTTTTCTCTCCCTTCCCCACATAAATATCTCACCCTGAGCTTGTCTCTTTGTTAAGAGCTCACCTATGCAATTAAGTTCTTCTAACACAGTCCATTTCTGGCAACCTGCAGTCTTCCTGGTCTGAGACCAAAACTTACCATTTAGCCTTCCATTAATTTGTGGACAAGGTTTTTGGCAACTTAGCAGCGTGGTTATGGGCTCCTGATTATGTCCTGAATTATTCTTCTCCAGCGCCCCCTGAAGTTGTTCTGACAGAAGTTGCTACAGAAAAAAAAGAAACATGGTTGGAGATTTTGCATATTGTTTGCGATTAGAATGTCTGATTTTTTTTCCAATCATTTATTGGTTAATGAATGGTTTAAGTGGGAAAATCCAGTTAGGTTTGAACAGTTAGTTCCTACTTAGTGGTGTCATTTGTCAGAAATTACAGAACCTTTAGGTGGTGCAGCCTTTCTGGAGAAAGCATGTCATTGGGGATAGGTATTGTGAAATCTCCCCACTTCCAGTTCCTTTTCCTATTGACCCTGAAGATGGGATACTGCGACATATTTTACTAGCCACCTACTGTCATCCCTCCTTTGTCATTATAGACTCTCCTTCTGGAACTGAACTCAAAATAATCTTTCTTCATACATCAGTTGGTTCATGCAGTTTTATTAAACAACAACAATAGCAAAATAAATAGCTAATACAGTCAATAAACTGGCATTTACTCCATCAGTCACTCAACAGTCACCATGACAACAGTCACCTGGTTTGTAGGAGAATTTTTATCATACATGTCCACACTCACCTGCATAGTCTGAGTATGTGCAAAAGTCACTGCAGAACCCAGAAAACGGACAACGTTGAGTTCCTGTTTTGTTCACAAATGCAGGGACATTTGGTAGGTGGAGTTTTTGTGGGTGAAAGAAAGACTGTGTCTCAAGCTATGTTTCAACCTGGTGAAATATAATTGTAGTGGATTTCTTTTTCCTTACATAATTGTTAAACCACCCTATACACATTTTAACTTTTTTCTAAGTGTATGGGAAAAATTTGCGTTTTATGGTCTTTTGGTTTTCTAATAAACTTTGCAATGGTATTTATTTCAATAATAGAAGAAAAAAATCAAGACTTACATATATTCATTATTTAAGTTTGCTTTTTCAGAGAGCTCCTTCAATCTGATAAAAAGGACCTACAAAAGGCATTAAGTTTGGGACTGGAGAAATGGCTTAGCAGCTAAAAGCACATATAGCTCTTCTAGTAAATAGGTGGTAGTTGTTCTTTTATAGCATCCATGACCTCGTTTGCCCCAGGTAGTTGGCTAGGCTTCTATATCCAGCACAGTTTCCTCTTGTTGAGTGGGTCTTAAGTATAATTAGACAGCTGATAGTTAAAGTACATATGAGTGCCACTTTGCACCTTCACAGATATCTTGCTGTGCTGGTCAGTGTTGTGGTTCATAAGTGTCACACCTGGACTGGACTGTTGACAGTTTCCCTCATTTGGCAGCTTGCATAGTACTTTTTTGTATTTTGAAAACTATACCACAGGAAGGAAGCATTCAGGTTAGATATAACTTGAATCATCTGAATTTCTTGTGATAAATAGACAGAGCCTTCAGCAATAGGGAATTACTTTTCACAATTGAGAGGCAACCAGAAGCTACAATAGTCTACATTGTTTTGAGGGGCACTTTGATCACTCTCGACACCCATACAAAGAATTAATATTCTGTTTTAATTGACATCAATGTTTCATTTCAAAGAAGGAAAGCAAGACAAGGATATAACCACTAACACTTGTGTTTAGCCTTGTTTTAAAGATTATGAACATTGAGAGGAAGTCCAATGGAGGAGTTCAAGGGATAGGAGGGATGGATTTGATTAAAATGCACAGTACTTTTGCACAGAACTCTAAAGAAAAATAGCTGAATGGTGAAATTATTCTAACAAATACTTTAATTTCAGAAACTCCTTTAAAAAAATAAAAAAAAGAAAAAGAACTAAAAGTCATAGAAGCTTGAAAGAATCAGTCAGCAAGTATGTAAGTTTCTAAATCAAACATCCAGCAAGGACCCCCGATCTGCCACTCACATTTCCAGTTCTCTTTCCCAGGACTTTCAGCTAATAATATTCTGTTACTAAAGGCAGGAAGAAAAGAAGGAAAGGGTAAAGAAGGAGGAGATGGAACTTGGATCTCATGCTGAATCCAAACCTAAAGATCTTTATCTGGCTAAAACCATTGCCTTTGAGTTATACAAAATTAAATTAAAATCTATAAATAATTTGAGAAAAATTATAATTATTTTACTTTTACTTATTTTTTCCAGAAGAAATATTTATGTTTTTTAAAGGAATGCTTTTTCAGAACTTAGTTTTAGAATGTTTTCAGAAATGTCTTTGTTTACTAACTTTAACATTAGTGTTGTTTACCGTACAACACATTTGTCTCTTAAAGGAGACAAATGCATGCAGTCAAAGTTAATGGAGACAGATAGAATGTCTCAGAGGATGATGAAATTTATGCATAGGCCTGAAAACCTGAGTGCAGTCCTATAACCAAAGATGAGAAGAAAGAACCAACTCTTGAAAATTGTGTATTGATATTTACATACAATGCCCTGTCACACTTATGACGACAGACGTATGTATACACACTAAAATTTTAAATTCATATATTCAACATATTCAAAGCTGAACTAAAATATATGCAAATTCATCTGAGAAGTCTTCAATATAAGAAAGTTTTATTATTAACCAGTGCTATTTTTTATTTATGATATTAATGTACTATGAGAATAATTGCTACAAGTAAAAAAAAGGTGTATGGAAGGACTCTTAAGCATTTTTTATCATTTGACAACATTAAGCATATTATTCTAGTGTATTGGAAAGTACAATCACAGTAAATGGTGAGTCTGAAATGACTGGGATTATGCAAATATTCTAATGTTCTATTGTGACATTCATTTTAGATGATAAAAAGTAATAGTGGAAATTTCCATTAATTGAAATGCTTTGAAAGTCTATGGTCCTGCTCTGAAATTGCACTGTTAGTATGTTGAGTACCCTCACAATATTCTTCCATTAGATCATATTGAGCCTGGGATTTTCTCTGAGTTGTATTTTAAAATGTACACAAGCATCCATTAGAAATGCAGAAATGATGATACACCTTCTCACAAACTCAGCAAACACTGGTCCACAGTGTGCCAGCCTTCTAGAAGCTTTGATGAGAGCATTTGTATGAATATTTGACATTCTTCACACACATTTGAAATACAATTATCGTTAGAACTTCTCCAATTTCCTTTTTTCCTAACAATAAACCATTTTTTCATAATTGGACTTCACATCATATCTCCCACATATAGATTTACCTTATTATATTTGAGAAACAAATAATGAAGCAATCTGGATTCTTCACAATGTAATTTAAGTGAAAGATTCCAGATAGACATTGGTACAAGGCTCATCACTAATTCTGTTTTTTAAAGAAGTTTGGTAAGGAGGCTCCACCCAGCAGCAGATCGAAACAGACACTGAGAGTCACTACCAAACTTTGGGCAGAGATGGGCAAGTCTTGTGGAAGAGTAGGGAGAAAGACAGAAAGACCCAGAGGTTTTAGGAACTCCACAAGAAGACAAACAGAGCCACAAGGCTCAGGGGACCTTGTGGAGACTGAAGCACCAACAAAGTACGATGCATGGACTGGACCTAGTCTGCCTATATGGATGCAGCCTCTGGACAGCTTGATCTCCATGTGGGTTCCCTAATAAGGAGAGCAGGGGCTATCTCTGACACGGATTCTGTTGCCTGCTTTTCAATTACTTCCCTCTGGCAGGGCTGCAACTCCAGGCCATAGGGGAAGAGGATGCATTCAGTCCTCATGGGACTTGATGTGCTGGGTTGGGAGAGGGGATAGTGAAGAGAGGAGGGGTGGAGTCAGGGAGGAGGGAGAGATATAAAGTGAATGAATGAATGAGTGAATGAATGAATGAATGAATGAATAGAAGTTCAATATGAATAGCCACATTATGATCCTGAAAGTATTTGCCTGAAAAGACATTGTCTTAGACAAACGGTCTTAGGATTTCACTGGTGAACAGAGGAGTGAAATACTTATGATGAAGCAGAAAGCAGAAAGGTTGGAGACAGAAAATGATTGCAGGGAGCTGCTGATTGGCCCAGCTGGGTTTCCACAGTTTCAGACTTGGTTTGACCCAGCTGTGCAGGCTCTATGTTTACAATACTTCTCTGTAAAACAAGGGACTGTGTCCTCTGTATGTGGAGAGACAGTAACTATTACAGGTCATGTGATCTCTGTCACAACGATTCAGTTTCATTGCAAAAGTGTGAGAGCAGCTGCAGAAAGGGTATGAATGAAAGAGAGGAACCAAATTCTAAGCTGAGTCAATGGCAGGCTGGGCTGTGGCTGGCTCATAGGCATCCTGTCACATAAGTACCACCAGAGCTCCTGTAAACTTGTGACTAAGGATCATTCACCTGTATCTCAAGGAATGTGTTAGCACAGGTCAAGATTTCCACATAAGGAAAGCCAATTGGGATAAATACTCTAGATCTGAAAGGTTCACACTCTTCCCGGCAAGAAAAGAGCAGTGTGGCTGTGGGGCTTAGCAATGTCTGCCAGGGACAGAAAGTACGAGATTTTTTATGAGGAGAGACAAGAATGGTAGCAGTGGGTTCCAGCTCTGTGTTCGAAGGGAGTCAAAGGTACAAACAAACAAACAAACAAACAAAACAGTGAGTGTTGAAGTTCCATTTTAAATTTTTTATTAATTACACTTTATTCACTTTGTATCCCCCCTGTAGCACCCTCCCACCTCCCCTCCTAACTCTTCCCTTACTCCCCCTTCTCCATGTCCCCCCCCCCCAAGTCCACTGATAGGGGAGGTCTTCCTTTCCTTCCTTCTGATCCTAGTCTATTAGGTCTCATGAGGAGTGGCTGCATTGTCTTCCTTTGTGGCCTGGTAAGGCTGATCCCCCATCAGGGGGACGTGATCAGGAGCAGACCAATCAGTTCATGTCAGAGACAGTCCCTGTTCCCATTACTATGGAGCCCACTTGGACACTGAACTGCCATGGGCTACATCTGTGCAGGAGTTCTAGGTTATCTCCATGCATGATATTTGGTTGGAGTATCAGTCTCAGGAAAGACCCCTATGCTCAGATTTTTTGTTTCTGTTGCTCTCCTTGTGGAGCTCCCGTCCTGTACAGAACTTGCTATTTCCCACTTCTTTCATAAGATTCCCTGATTCTCCCTAAAGGTTAGCCATAAGTCTCAGCGTCTGCTTTGATAGTCTGCAGGGCAGAGCCTTTCAGAGGCCTTCTGTGGCAGACTCCTATCTTGTTCCCTGTTTTCTCCTCCTTCTGATGTCCATCCTCTTTGCCTTTCTGGATGGGATTGAGCATTTTCGTCAGAGTCCTCCCTCTTGATTAGTTTCTTTAGGTGTACAGATTTTAGTAGGTTTATCCTATATTATATGTCTATACGAGAAAGTATATACTGTGTATAATAAAACACAAGGAAATAATGAAATTTGCAGGTAAATGGTGGGAACTGAAGTTTCCATTTTTGCAGCAAAAAATTGTGTTATAAGTATTGAGATTATTGACTATCATCTCCTTAGAAACCTACACATCACAAATAATTTCTCTTATTTTATAAAAATATTTTCTTCAAGTATGTCAGCATCCAGAATTCATGTGCACTTTACTTTGTTTTTCCATTTTTTTTCTTTCTGTACTCCAATCATGTAAGAGTAGATTAAGACTGCCATGTGGTGGGTGTGAATTAAAAGTCCCCCTGAACAGACTCATCCCTCCATTCAATGGAGTCCACATTCTTGATGCAAAATCCTTAAACAAAATAGCGTTCATTGCAGAGTTAGTAGCTGAAGTCATGGGTTCTACTCAGCTCTAAAATACATCTTACTCTACACTTTTTCCACATGCAAGGTCCATTCATAAAAACAGAAGCAACACCCTACCAACTGTCTGATCTTTGGAAATATAACAGAATTCAGCTACTGTATGGTGGGTCAGAGCTCTATTGTGAAACATTATGTCTAAAGAAGTGCGTTTTGTAGAGAAAGTAAGCATGGGAGATGCTTGGAAATGTTGAGCTTACCAAGAATCACTAAGAAATGGTGAGAAGAGTGTCAGGTGCAGGAAGCATGACATGCCTTGTTCCTGAGCAAACCTGCTTCTGCTGTGGGTTAGAAATTGCTCACTCAGCCATTGATTTGTTTCCATCTTTGCAGCACTCTTGACACCATGCTGCAGAATGGATAAATTAAAATGGTTTCTGCTTAATCTCCTCAGAAAGGTTTGATGTGCTTGGGCTAGGGCATTTTAGTTGAGCAGGCTTAAAACATTATGCTTTTTAAAGCCTAATAGGTGAGTTGGTGTAATCAATCCTAATATGTGACATTTGGGATATATGCACGTCTCCCAGGCCCCATTTCTGTAATAAGAGGGGAGAGGCAATGACTTATTGTTGGTCTATATCAGGTCATGGAGAAGAGATGTTTAACAATAATAGTAATAATAAAAGGCACACTTTTTTAATGGAAAATGATTCACAAATGGTGTGAGGGTAAAGAAAGGACAGAAAGATTCTGAAGTCAAGTTCTCAGGACACTGAAAGCTTTGGACACAAAGTAAACCACTGTGAAGAACACCTAAGCAGGTGTTCCCTGAAGGACTAACCTTTTGCATGGAATGATGCCAATTACAAGATCCTTTGATTTCTTTAGTCTTCTTGATTGTTTTAAATTAAACTTTTTATCCTGAAGTAATTTTACAACTATGCTTAATTTTAAGAATACTGTGAGATCCTCTGTATGGATTTCCCAGTTTTCCCAAGATGACACCATTCACTTTCACATGACATCTTAAAAAAGAGAAGGAGGAAAGCAGTGCAAGTCTACTTTAATACTTATTTAGACTTTGCCGTTTTACCTACAATTCTGTTGGTGTATGTGTTAAGCTCTATACAGTTCACATGTTGGTCTGTGAAGCTGCCTTCCTAGACAAAATGCAGGACAAAGATTTCCAGCAAGTATTACTCTTGCTGCCCTCTTACACACAGCTCACTCTTTCCTGCCCTATTTCAGTAACCCCTGGCAGTCCTTATCAGTTTCTATATCACTTCTACTATCTTGAAAGCATTTTTCAAAAACAAGTCTATAGTATAGTATTCCTGTTTCTTATTTCATCTAATACCACATCTTAAAACTCACACAAGTTGTTCTGTGTATTAAAGCATGCTCCTTTGCCTTGCTGCATAGTTCTCTGTGCTATGGCCATACAAGCTTGCTTAAACATAGAGCCAATATGGGACTTTTAAATAGCATGTTGCCTTCACCACAGAAATCTGTTTTAAATATTTATTATTATGTTTTTACCTCTGTGAAGATATTTGCTTCTCTCTGTTTGTGGAATGTAACAACACAACTGAATAGTTGGCTGCTTATTGAAAGTTTAGTTTTATTAGAAAATGCTGAATAGTTCCTTAGGACATTTTGGATGTTTTTTATAATTAGCAAAGGACCAAGAAACTAGAATGATCTAGTCTACCCACACATTCAGCAGGTTTTTATGACTATTACTGATTACACTTTTGTTAAGTAATTTATTTTTTTCTTTCTCACTTGATGGTTGTTCTCTATTTCCCTAGGCATATAAGAATACCTCACTGTGGATCCAATTAAAGCTTTCTAATAGACAATGGCATTCAATACCATTCAGTGAAATCTTTCACAACCCACATATCTTTCCTAAAGTCTTATATCTTTTGGTCATTTTTATAAATTGTTTATTTTTCAGTGTTTTTAATACTAGAGACTAATATTTGGTTGAGGGACAGATGTGTAATTTCCCTTTGGAAACTTACTTTAGAGGGATCTTTCTTCTTAGAGAGAGCTTGAGCAGATAATTTTATTAAAGTTTACCATATCAAGTTTCCTATTATGGAATAAATATTCTTTAGGTTTTATATCTAAGAATGATTTACCTGCTATAGATTCTGTGTATGTTTTTCTCTGATTTGCCCTAAAATATTTATCAGTTTATGTTTGCATTTAAATCAGTGATCAGATTTGAGTCAACTGTATGTTTCACTCGTTGGCAGGACTGTGCTGCTCTCCCTCCTTCCCTGCCTGCCTCCTCTGTCCTTCTGTCCTTCCCTCCCTCCCTCCCTCCCTCTTCATCTTTTCTTCCTTATTTCCTTTTTCCTCCCTAGCTTCTTTCCTTTCCTCCTTATTTTCTTCCTTTTCCTTTCTTCCCTTTCCCTGCTTTCCCATTCCTTTTCTCTTCTTCCCAGTTTTCTTCCTCCATCCTTTCCTTCCTTTCATCTTTGCTTCCTTCCCTTCTCTACTTCATTCCTTTAATTTTTCCCTCCTCCCTCCTCCTCTTCCTTCCTTTCTACCCCCTTCACTCCCTTCTTTCTTTTTCTTCTTTCTTCATTCTCATTCTCTTCCCTTCTTTCTTTCTTCCCTTCCATTCTTTTTGCCTTCTTTAATTTCTTTCTATTTTCTTTCTTTCCTTTTTCTGTTCTTTTTTCCTTTTCCTCTTGATGTTGGATGTCCATGTGATCCTTTTTCTTCCACCACTCAATTGCTTTTTCACCTCTATAAAAGCATAGCTGGACTGTGTGAATCTTTCTTTTTATGTTTCATTTATCTCTATTGAATGTCCATTTGATGAAGTCCAATTCACTCATTTAGAGAAATCTTCAGGCAAATCTAGAAGGAATTTTCTTGATTAGAGTAATTGATACCAGAAGAACAATTCTAATTTTGTGTGGTATTTTTTTGGAGAAACCTCAAGCTAGCAATGTCTGAGGGAAAGGCTTTTTTGCCTACTTGTCTTCCAGTGTTAGTGGCTGAATTCATCTAATCTGTTTGTTGAAGCTACTGCCGTCAAAATCCAACTTCTTCATCCATTTATGAAAAATGTCAATGGCTCTCCAGAGACCTTATTGGGCCTGCTTAGGTATACTGGACTACTGGACTGAGAAGCTACGGGGCTCTTATAATCTTTGGATACGCAAGTAGCCATAACTGGGTTGGATTACCAGGACAATACTGTATAAACTAGTCTAATAAACTCCTTCTTGTATATTCAGTCTAAGAGCTTATTTCCTCTAGATAACCCTGGCTAATACACAGTTAAGAAAAAGAGAATGAGCACAAAGAGAAGGAAGAACTGGAGGAGATTAAGGAAGAGAGGGAGGGAGAAAGAGAAAGGAAAGAAGATAGAATATCTGAATAGCACAGTGTAAAAACTGTTCCCTCATAACCTGCCATTGGACCTGGGACATGGGGAAGTGATTTACCTTTAGCTTTGTTATTATGAAAATGTGGTAAGAGCCTGTTCTGATGGTGTTCCATTCAGGAAGTTGTCTCCTGTGCCAATGAGTTCTAGGCTCTTCCCTACTTTTACTTCTAACAGATTTAGTGTGTCTGGTTTTATATTGTGGTCCTTGATCCACTTGGACTTTAGTTTTGTGCAAGGTGATAAGTATGGATCTATTTGCATTTTTCTACATGTAGACATCCAGTTAGACCAGCACCATTTGTTAAAGATGCTACCTTTATGCCCCTCAGTTGAGGAGCAGATATAGAAATTGTGGTACATCTACACAATGGAATATTGCACAGCAATAAAAAACTAGGAAATCATGAAATTTGCAGGCAAATGGTGGGAACTAGAAAAGATCATCCTGAGTGAGGTATCCCAAAAGCATAAAGACACACAGGGTATATACTCACTCATAAGTGTATACTGGACATATAATATAGGATAAACATACTGAAATCTATACAGCAAAGAAGCTAATCAAGAAGGAGGACTCTGGCTAAGATGCTCAATCCCCATTCAGAAAGGCAAAGAGGATGGACATTGGAGGAGGGAGAAAACAGGGAACAGGACAGAAGCCTACCACAGAAGGCCTCTGGAAGGCTCTATCCTGCAGGGTATCGAGGCAGATGCTGAGACTCATAGCCAAACTTTGGGCAGAGTGCATGGAATCTCATGAAAGAAGTGGGAAATAATAAGAACTAGAGAGGACAGGAGCTCCACAAGGAGAGCAACAGATCCAAAAAGTCTGGGCACAGGGATCTTTTCTGAGACTGATACTTCAGCCAAGGATCACTCATAGAGATGGCCTGGAACCCCTGCAAAGAGGTAGCCCATGGCAGTTCAGCATCCAAGTGGGTTCATAATAATGGGAACAGGAACTGTCTCTGACATGAACTGATTGGCCTGTTCTCTGTTCACCTCCCTCTGATGGGGGAGCAGCCTTATCAGGCCACAGAGGGAGACAATGCAGTCACTCCTGATAAGACTTGATAGATTAGGATAAGAGGGAAGGGGAGGAGGACCTCCCTTATCAGTGGACTGGGAGAGGGACAAGGGTAGGAAAGGAGGAGGGAGAGTGGGATTGGGAGGGGAGGATGGAGGGTGATACAAGGGGGATAAAAAGTGAATAAACTGTTATTATTAAAAATAAAAATAATTTAAAATGTGATAAGAATATCCAACTTAATTCTCAAAATGTCTGGATAAAAACGTAAGTGGAATTATATAATCTACATTAAATTTAACACTGTTGGTAATTAAACTGTTTTGAAGACTCTTTAAGCAGCTTAGGATTCTTTGCAATTTTTGTACCAATGATTGTCCTTGACATGCATTTATGTTTACAATCTATAATGTGTAGGATAATTATTTGGTAATAAATTATTGCTAGATTCCTCCAAATTCCAGAAATCTGAAACTGAAAGATCTATATCAAAGAGTAAAATTGTTACAGTTTTTAAAAATTATATTAGATAAGGTGAGCAAATCCTCCAAGGTCAGTTGACTAAAATGAGGCAGAGCCCCAAAACCCCACTTTCACACATCCTAGCCAGGAACTGCTTCCTTTTATCCATTTGCCCTCATTTGTGCGATGCTCTCTCTAGCAGCCTGGCTCAAATTACTTCTTTCCTCATTCATATTCGCTGCTCTAAACTCATCAGAGCCTCCCTTCCAGCTCTGCATCCATATGGCCATGCTCATCTGGAAGGTGTTGTCTGAAACTGGTGCCATTGAGCCATTCACACCCAGCCATGTGCAGAAGCCAGGAAATGACTTTTGGGCACTAATAATCAAAGTTGGCTGCGTTTCAGGGACACAAGGTGACACACCCTCCATCCTGCTCTCAAGCCCTCGAGCCAGTATCTGGCCTTCTGAAAATCCAAGATGCTTTTGCTGACTTAGAAAACAGTTGTGTATTTTTTTTTCAAATGCCGTCGTTGAAAGCAAGAACATGGGGCTGAAGAAATGGTTTCCGATTAGGAGATTCATACATGAAAAATATCCTGGGAGCCAAACTCTGTGAAAACTTTGACTGAGCGAATTTATCATAAACCGAGAGGTCCACAGAAGCTCGAGGATGTCCCTTATGTCAGAGTTAGGACGGTTTTTTTTTTTCCTTTACAATGTCTGTGGAAGTTCTACTCTTGGCAGAAATATATAGGGCATGCTTTTTGCCCAGAAAATAAGAATCAGAAATGTTACAAAAGTTTCGTCGAATTTTTTTTTCTTCCCTAATCCTTCTTGACAGTACATTTCAGAGTCAAATGGCAACATCTATGAAAGGGCAATGGTTTATCCACCACAGTCCCCTTTGCCTAGATATATTTATTCATACCTGATATTGGCATCTGACATTGCAGAATCAGTTTTCTACATATTAAAATACCAGAGGGTTATAGGTATGATATATTCTGATAAATCATTTGTCTTATGTATTGGAAGTGTGTGTGTGTGCATGTGTGTGTGTGCATGCCTGAATATGTGTGTGTACATGTGAATGTATGTGTAGGAGATTGGCACACAGCTCCACTCGAGCCCTCTTCTTTTGGGAAGAAGGGGGCAAATTCTCTCACCAGGACATGGAAAGATACAAAGAAAGGTCATGCAATTAAGCCAACACTGAAAGACCTTTTAGATGAAGTTCTAGGGAAAGTGTGTAGCACTGAGTAGGGGAGGAAACATAACATTTCAGGATGTCCAGCAAGAAATACAAAAATAGAGTTAAAGTGTAAGAAACATTAAAGAGTTTTCTCACTTTAAATTCTGCCTGAATCTACAGATAAGACCATACTCCAAGCCATAGGTCAATGGATACACAGGTGGTCACCATCAGACTGACATTCACTGGGTCAGACAAGGACAAAGGTCACCTCTACCAAAGACTGCTAGAAGGTACCGACAATAACCTTCTTTCCCTAGAACAGAAAGAAGTCAGCCAGATTGAGACAGATGAGCAGGAAATGAGGCTGACTTCCTGATCCCTTTGGCCATTAGCTCATGCCCAGGGCAATGAAATTTGTTTGGCCTTTTAACATTTACCTAGCTATTTAACTACAAACAGTAATGGGAGCCTTAAAATGATCCTTCATGCTTTAGTGGATCAGGCTTTAATGTGTCCAATTGACCCACGGCAGTGAATTGTTTCCCTGAACACGTTTTCCAGGGACAAATCTTTAGTAATAAATAAACAGACCTCAGCCATCAATAGACAATGGCTCTGGTGTAGTCACAGGTATGAATAAATTAAATCTTTAAGCAAATGAAACGTGGCAGAAACTTGCATATCTATTTTATCAAACAGATTTTTTTTTGGAGCTTCCATTTCTGCTTGATGGAATCAGCAGGAGAGGATCCTTTGTCTCATAAACATCCCTGTGCACTCCCCACAGAAGAAATACTTGCTTTCATCTTGCTTATTCATCACAGAGCTTATGCCTACACATGGCCATCAAACTGAGTATTTTGTGCATGATCCAAATTCACAGCTGCCTTGTGGCTCAGCTGATTGATTCATCAATGCTGCAAACTAAATTGGCCACTGAGACACCTTCAAGTCACACAAAAATGTGCATTTATGGATTTCTATCAACAAGGCTTATATAGGTGGGATGCATACAGGTCATCTTTTTGTGAAATTCAGGGGGGCTATAAAATGAACTTTCCAGCAATGCTTTTAAGTATTATTGAGAAAATCAAGAAAGGTGAGTGAATCTATTGGTGCTTTCTTAATGAACCCATGAGAGACAGGTGCAGAACAGTTAACCCCTGGTTCCTGTCTTCCTGCAGATGGGGCTAAGATGCCCTGACAAATCCAGCACAATTATTATTCGGGCAGACTGGCTTCCTTATTGTCTTTGAAGACTTTAAACTTAGCAATGCTGTTTCTCAAAAGATTCCTTATTAAGCATCCTCTCCTACTTGCTGCTTACTCATGTTTTCATTTCATCATTCAATAAACATTGTTTTGGCTTCAGTGGCTAAAGATAAAGTGTGACCCGCACAATCGTCTCACCAGCAAGAACGCATGCGGACACCAGGATCCTTCTGCAGCAAGCGTTTATTGTGATAGAAAGAGGAAGACCCTGAGCCCCAAAAGGCGAAGCTATATATATGCCTCAGAGCGGTGTGTCTCTCTCTGATTGGCTGCTGGCTCATTACCCCAAATGACAGCCCTGGCCAGGCTGTGACTAGGCGCGCACTCACTTTTGGCACATGCGTATATCACTTGTTTACCAGGATCAGAGGCGGATATCAGCGCCATCTTGTAATGGCGGCTATGCTTTCGGCTCTCTACAATAAAGAATGAATCTCTCTCTCTCTCTCTCTCTCTCTCTCTCTCTCTCTCTCTCTCTCTCTCTCTCTCTCTCTCTCTCTCTCTCTCTCTCTCTCTGGGGGGGTCTAAATGAAAGAGGTGGAAGGAGTTTAAAATAGACTCAATAGTATATAAATTATAACAATATACTTTAATTAAAATATTCAAAAAAATCTCTAAAACTCAACTTCTGCCACACTGGAAAGACCCAGAAGAACACATGTACTTCATCTTGAAAATTTGATATTGACCAGGTAGGAAAGTATTTGGGACAATTCAAGAACAAAAACTATCTGAGATGCATAAAACTGTACTAAATGTTTATTGTTCGTAACTGGAATACAACTTTGTGTAAAAGGTGTGGGAAAATTCCATGAGGAAGATGGAGAGAGTGGACAGGGAAGTAACAGAGAGACAACCTTGAGCCTTGGATATCAGAATAAGAGGGTAGGTGGGGTGTGAACATTGTGCAGGATGACAATCATAATCTAGATGGATAATGTCATTGCATATTAACATAGGTAAATTGAGAAGACGTTCTATGGGTGAATAAAGAGTCAAAAAGAGTCAGTGGTAGACAGAATGTAAAGTAATGGTTGGCTAGATATGAGATATAATTTTAGAAGCTAAGAATAGGTAAATAATTCAATGTAGTGAGTACAAAGTGAAATGATGCAGTTGAAGGTGATTTGATGAAGTCTCAGAGGTAAGACTGATGAAAGTTGAATTGATGACTATTATAGAAAATTCCAGACTAGATCTCTCACAGTTGGGCACGGACAAACAGGTACAGAATAGGGTCTCTCCAGGACATCTTAGCTGAGCCAACTCCACAACTAGAAACACCAACTTGGAAATCATGAAGAATTTCCAGTCGCTATAGCAATGGTTCTCAATCTGTTGGGTCAAATGACTCTGTCACAGGGTCATCTAAAACCATCAGAAAACACAAATGTTTATATTATAGTTACTAACAGAACAAAATTACAGTTATGAAGTAGCAACCTGCCCTGGGGGAGCGCTTAATCCTCATCCCCCCACCTTTGTTCCCCAACAGAGAACACATAGTCTACTCTCCTTCTAAGAGCGTATCCACCAAGCAACTGGATTTCGTCTTGATGTAAATAAGGCTTTCCCAGCACGTTAATCAGTGATGTACATCACCCCAAAAGCATCTACCCACTTTCAAAATTTATAAACAGCCTTTGTTACCCCTAGTTTAAAAAGCTGTTCAAGGAAGCCTGCCTCCCACCATCACCCTGACCATTCATGCCTCCCACTTCCTCCCATCAGGATCTCTTGACAGCACAGGGAAGGGAAGCTGGGAAGGGTGGACAAAGGAGAGGTTAAATGCCAGGCAGATAGAGAGAGAGAGACAGACAGACAAACAGACAGGCAAACAGATATATAGACAATAGAAATATATGAATGGCAGATGAATAATAGACAAATGATAGTCTGTCATAGATGGTTGATATGCATAGATGGAAGATAGATGATAGATTATGATGATGATAGATAGATCATATATAGATAGATAATTGATGGATAGATAATAGATATTATGGAGATAAATGATTGATATTTGATTTAAAAAGTGGAGAGATAATGGAGAGTTGTGTAATTGACAACTGAGAGAAACACATGGAGTTTTACATTTGGTTGTTCTTCTCTAAAGTGAATACATTTTGGTTTGGAATCTTGCACATGAAACCCACAATTCTATGTCATTATTCCACTACAAAAGACAGTGACCAGAGGCTTGTTAAATGTCTAGGTCATTGCTTTAGTTGTGATTAGGAACAAAGTGCTACATTTGCCTCTGTCATTAATTGACCTACATAAAAAGCCACCTTCAATATATGAATTTAAAATTGTAATTGTAATACAGTGGCTATATGAGTAAAACTTTGTTTTATTTTGGAATCAAAGAATAACAGTTATTAAGTTCTCAAAAGCAATAGACACGTTGAGTACAATCTCTCTTTTTCTCTCTCAAGAAGTTATAGAATATTAATGGCATTATTATATATTTTTTAATTCTATGGTTATGTGACAGGACATCAGTTCAATGGCCAAACTTGATGAAACTTTGGTTTGAGACTAATATTGAGTGGGGTTCTCTAGGAGCATTATATAAATTGTTAAAGAGACATGAAAGTTTTGGAAATTTGTGGTGTCATGCTATGCAATAAGGTAAAATAATATCAGGAATACATTAAGTATATGTACAATAAGCCCTTGGAAATTTTGAGAGGAACTGCTGGCTTACATGTTTTGAAAAAGCCACATTGAGTTTGTTTTCTTTTTCATGAAAAATACTCATTCTGTAGTGTTTCAATAAAGCTGTTCGCAGAATTAATCACTGCAAATTGTCCTGTACATGCTGGTTGTCCTGTACATTCTACCTTTGTATTGAAGTCCAGCCTGAAACACACATTCTGATAGATTCCCTATTCTGTTGAAATCTGGAGGGTCTGTGCCACAGCTTGCAATGAGTGTGCAGAAAAATGAGTGTGTTAAGGGATCACTGACATGTGTGTTTTGAAAGCAAAAGAGAGGATTTATGTAATAGTTAATTATGTAAAATTCATTCCCTTTGATATTTTATACCAGAGAAAGAAAGAAGAGAAAACAAAGAGCATGGTTGTCCTCTGAGCTTTGTTGACCATTCATTTCCCTTCAATACTAATTTACTTCAACTGATAAGTTCCCAGCTATCATGACAAAGAAATGCTTGGAGAAAGGCCTTCCATATGTTCCTGCAAAGCTGTTCCCATCTTGCTACTGAGCAAGTGGATAACCATGAAGCCACAGCTGCCACACTTGTTCTCCTGTGAAACCTGAGACTGGCTGCACAGAGGCTGATTGGGAACAGTCCTGGGGGTTTCAGAGGAAGAAGGGTTTTGAGAGTGGGATCACACTGGATGATTCTGGGCATCCTTCCCTAGAATTGGAGAGCAGTGTTTCTTCAACAGCTTGGATAATTGTATTTTGTCTGAGAACTAGAACAATAAGGAATGAATTTATCTTTCCTTTTTAATAACAAAATGATAAGAATAATTTGCCAAAAAGGTTACTAGTATCACTTTTGCCTTCATGCTGGTCTTCATTATGGTTCCAAAGATCTGTTAGTATGTTGCTGCCTGGAATATTGCTCATGGGAGAACATCAGCCCCTACTATTTAACTGTAGTTTTCATAATCATCTACCTTTTAATGCTTCATGACAAATGTCAAACAATCCTTGAATCCACTCATTATTATTTATATTGTGATTAGCATCTGAAAACATGAGGTGGAAAAATACTGTCTAATGTGTCCCTGGGGATCTTAGAAGTGTTTCAGAAGGAGAGAGTAGATCAGACACATACCCAAAATAACTCTTAGCATATTTTTTGTATCAGTAGAGTATCTAAGGTTGACAAAATTAATTGTATGTTATTTTTATTTCTTTATATTTGGAGGAAAGTTTTAAAAGTTTTTGAAGTTATAACATAAGTACATTTCTTCATTTTGTTTTCTCATTCCAGACCATCTACATATACCTATTCTCTATCAAATTTATGGATTTTTTTAACTGATTGATATTGCATGCAAATATGTTTATGTGCTTACACATATACCCACACATACATACACACACACACACACATGTTCCTTAACACAATGGCTTGAGTCCATATATTACTTGTGTGGGTGTTTTCAGGACCAACTGTTTGGCACTAGACAACCATTGGTATTGCTGTTCCCTGTGGAAAAACACCTCTCTTGCTCCCAGCATTCCTTAGTTGACTGCAGTACTTTGTTTAAGCTTGAGGCATTTGGAACTTTTTCCTGTCCGCCTTGGCATGGCCAGCCAAGTTGTATTTGTTTAGCTCACATTTGATCAGTCATGCTGGTGATATTTTTATTTTATTTTATTTATTTTATTAATTACAATTTATTCACTTTGTATCCCCTCTGTAGTGCCCTCCCTCCTCCCCTCCCAAGCCCTTTTTTCCTCCCTCTTCTCCACACATGCCCCTTCTCAAGTTCACTGATAGGGCAGGTCTTTTCCTTTCTTCTGAGCCTAGTCTATTAGGTCTCATTAGGAGTGGCTGCATTGTCTTCCTCTGTGGCCTGGTAAGGTTGCTCCCCCATCAGGGTGAGGTGATCAAAGAGCAGGCCAATCTGTTCATGTCAGAGGCAGTCCCTGTTCCCATTACTATGGAACTCACTTGGACACTGAACTGCCATGGGCTACATCTGTGCAGGGGTTCTAGATTATCTCCATGAATGGTCTCTGGTTGGAGTATAAGTCTCAGAAAAGACCCCTGTGCTCAGATTTTTTGGATCTGTTGCTCTCCTTGTGGATCTCCTGTCCTCTCCAGATCTTAGTATTTCCCAATTCTTTCATAAGATTCCCTGCACAGAACCCCTCAACTCAGATACCACTCAACTGAGGAATGAATACAGAAATTGTGGTACATCTACACAATGGAATGCTACCCAGCAATAAAAAAAATTTTTAAAAAACCAAGGAAATCATGGAATTTACAGATAAATTGTGGGAACTGGAAAAGATCATCCTGAGTGAGCTATCCCCAAAGCAGAAAGACACACACGATATATACTCACTCATATAGATATATAGGATAAACCTACTAAAATCTGTACACCTAAAGAAACTAATCAAGAGGGAAGACACTAGCTAAAATGCTCAATCCCCATCCAGAAAGGCAAAGGGGAAGAACATCAGAAGAAGGAGAAAATAGGGAACATGGTAACAGCTTGCCACAGAGGGCCTCTCAAAGGCTCTGCCCTGCAGACTATCAAAGCAGATGCTGAGACTTATGGCCAACCGCTGGGCAGAGTGCTGGTGAGCTTTTACAGGTGTAGCATTTGATATTACTGTGAGAAACAATCTCAAGGATTTTGCAATCTTCCTACCTAATCTTCTACAGTGTTTCCTGGGTGTTTTATAGGTGTGCCCTTTGAACTGAGAGCTACAAGTCTGCATTTTTATTGGTTGATTATTTGTGTGTGTGTGTGTGTGTGTGTGTGTGTGTGTGTTTATGTGTGCGTGGACTCACATGCACACTTTTTCTGCTGCAAATGGAATATTCCTTGATGAGAGGTGAAGACTACACTTATCTGTGAATATGATAACAAATGTTTATAGATTGTTTTCAGGGATTATACTGGCTTAACAAATTAGTGATTCTGGATTCTCTTCCAATAACCATGATTTAACTAGCAATGAATGTTTATAATTGTATGATTCATTGTAACTAGTTGTGGAGTATTTTGAATGTTCTAACACTTATAATAAAAATGATTGCTGATTGAGATAATGAACTTATCATTTCTGAAGCATGATTTTAAATGCTATGCTATATTCAGTAAGTATAGTACAATATTGCATTCACCCTTGAAATAAACCGAAAAACACAAAGAAAATCCAATCAGGTCATAAAATTTCAACATCATTTAAAGAGTTCCTTATAAAAAGGGTAGTCCATAGAATTCTTTGTATGTGGCCACTAGCTATGAAATAAATGAACCTGTGATATTGTATTGAAGTATTGTATAAAGAAAAAGAGTCATATATACCCATATTCCCTTTCCTGGAAATGGGTCCCAAAATATAGGGGACTGACAAATGTAAGCTAGTTGGGCCTCCACTGGACAATTGCTTTATCTCTGCAAAATAGGATAAACCATAGTGTCAAGTTCTCCAATTTGTTATGAGAATTAAAAAAAAAAGATACTAATACAAAATAATCTCTGGTTCTTGATCATCATGAAGACAAAGCAGATAAGGAAAATTGAAAATGAGCAAGTAAATTAACATAAATGAATAATTCATCTATTTAACACACACATACCATACAAACTTTAATGTGGTTCAAATTGGAGCTTATATTCTGAAGTGCATTTTCTAACCCAAGTTTTTCAGAACTCAACAGTTTCACTTCTCACAAAGGTCAAGACAATATTTGTTCATTCCAGAGAGTGGTTAAGCAGCAGTGATAAGTTCATGGCCAAATCACAAGGTTTGAATCAAGAATTTATTTTTAAAATGAATAATTGAAAGTAAATATAGAAAACAGAAACATTTTCCTTGTTTTTTTCTTCCACTGTGGTAAAAAAAAAAAAATTCTTCTAAGACATTTTTATGTAGTGAGTAGACTAACTGCAGAAACTTTGATATTAAAAATTGCAAGAGGACATTGCTGTATAAGACATTAACCATTCAGTGTTCTCAACATGGAGTCATCATTATCCTTATTTGAGATTTTAGGAGAAGATAAATTATGGCAGATGGAGAAGAAAGTAATCCAGAAAGCAGCACCAGAAGACAAACATATGAAATCCTTAGTTCCTTTGTGGGACTTGTCACCTGTCCCAGTTAGTAATATCATCATTAAAATCTTATTAGTAGCTAAACAAAACATCCAGAAGAAACATCACTGAAAGAAAAGCCCATAATTTGTACAGAATTCTTAGCAATTTTTTGAAAAGTATAGCACTTGGTGTAAGGGTTGGGGTTTGCACTTTAAGATCTTGCTGTAAAAATATCTAAACTTACAATAGTCCCCTCAGGCCTTCTACTATGAAGGAGCTGCTGGGCTTCCTGGTTAGCTAAAATGGAGAAACATTAAATGGAAAACCAAATAATAGTGATGATGATGATGTTAATAATGAGTGAATACTCCTTTTGTGTGATGAGATCACATCTAGAGGAAAAAAGGAGTTTAACAACTTAACACCTGCATGAGTAGCATTTGTCGTAGAATGCAAAATGAACCTTTTTACCAAAACCCAGAAAAATCTTAAGCCCAAAAGTCACCTAAAATCTTTCTGTAGACAGCAGTCTGAATGTGCTAGTGCAGAAAGACAGAAACACGCACACACACACACACACACACACACACACACACACACGGGAGGGGGGAGCATCTGACTGAAAAATAGAGACAGAGATATGAGTCAAAGAAATAGAGACAGAAACAAAGACAGAGAGACACAGAGACAGAAAAAAAGTCCAAAAATTTGAGACACCCAGAGATAGAAGTAGATGGAACCAGAAATAATAAGGCAAAAGGAGAAAGAAAATGAGAGAGGTAGTAGGGACTCAATCAATTTTTTATCATAACTGTGTCTTAAGAAACTATGAGAAAAATTAAAGGACATAAAGAAGGAATGTTCCTACCTGATGAGAAACAGTCTCTAAGAAAAGACATTGATTATTTTACAATACACATCAATGTTTAACACTGGTAATAACTAAGTTACTATATTCCAAGAATAAAGTCTGATTCCCTCTCATTTTAACCCAAAACCTGTCCAGCTTACTTCATTCCTTATAAATTTCCATGCCAAACACTTATTTGGAAATCATAGCTCCGGTTGCAAAGAGTAAGTCAAAGAAGGGTCACTGCTTTCTCCTTGAAGTTTGTCCACAATGTGTGCTTGCCTGAGCTCAGGAAGCCTGGGTGCTCAGCAGCTCACAGCTGGGGCCGGTCCGAGCACCTCTGAAATCGCCACTTTCAAACACATTCATCTAATGATTCCCATTTTATCTTTTTTTAAATAAAGGTTTTTACAATCATAAAAAATAAATACATCATGGGTTCTGGGATTGTTTTCTTCATTTTCCTTTTGGCTGGCTCACGCTGTGATACTAGAATCATTCTTTATCCAAAGTGCCGGCACGCTGGTGCCATCAAACAGTGATGATTTTTGCCTTATTGCATTTAGCAGCACTTCGGCGTTATGGCTGCATACGTCCTCGGGGAACAGAAGGGGACTGAAAAAAATAGAACCAAACAAAATAAAGACAGAAAGAAATAATCATCAGAGAACATCCTCAGGGAACACAGAAAAGCTAAGCCAAAGAAAACAGCGGCTTAAGCTGTCCTGAAACCGGTGTGAACCTGTTATGGGGGAAATATGTGTTTGATAGAATTTAAATTATTTAGGGCCCTGGAAAGGGGCTGTATTCATCTTCTGCTTTCACATAAGAACCATCTGCAAATTATTTTATTTATCTCTTTGTCTTATTCTGTACTTCTATACTTTTAAATCTTACTTGCCTTCTTTAACTCAGATCCAGGTAACTAAAGTTGTTCATGCCTGGCTTTCTTATTTGTCTTGCTACATATCACCTTATTCTAAGTATCAGAAGGACATAAATAGATATTACTGAGCCAAGCAAAACACAGACATTTTTTACATTTTGTACTGACTTCATCTTTGCAATGCCAATGAACATGGGATCATGCTCTTTCCTGCTGTTCTTTTTGTTGGGACATCAGGATAGATAGGCATCTCACCAGGGACTTGAGCACAAATTTTAACAGGACACAAAGTGACCTCAAATTTTCCAATGAGGTTATTCCAAAAGTGAACAAAAACATGGGGAGAGGAGAGAGAAGACGAAGCACGCAGCAGTACTAGTGGTCCCCGACAGGAAACAAGTGGCTGCTTTGTGTCTACGGGGGGCATTTTGACATTTTGTGCTTCTTCTTGTGAAAAGGTACACACTTATTTATAGCCTAGAAGTGAATGAATCCATGTTATTTCTTTGTTCAAATTAAAATGTTCTTATTTTTAAGTTGAAAAAAGTTTTTTTTTCAATAAAATATGCTCTGGTCACAGCTTCCTCTTTCAGCTCCTCCAATATTCTTTCCACCTCCTGACCCACTAACTCCATGCCTTCTTTGTCTCTCTGTTTAGAAAATAAACAGGCAGATAACAAAAGAAAATAAAAGAAAAAGAAAAAACACAACACACACACACACACACACACAACTCAGAGACAGAAAATTAGAAACTATAATATACAAGCAAAAAGACCAGTAAGATGGGGGAAAAAAACCTCACAAAAAATAGTAGGAGACAAAAATCTGTTACAAAATTACTATTGAGTTCATTTTATGTAGGTGTTATGCCAACTGAGACTTCACTGAAACTAATAGAAATTTCATTGAAACTTCATAGAAAACTAATTTCCCTTTGCAAATACATGTCAGTTGGAAAGAGCTACTTGGTTAGGGTTGGGAGCCCCTTTTCACTTTCCTCTCTCAGTACTGAGACCTTCTCTGGGTTGGACCTTTACAGGCCCTTTCACTGTGAGGTCATATGTGCATTGGTGTGTTTGTATCTAGAAGGCACTACCTCCTTGGTGTCTTCTATCCCCACTAGCTCTGAAAATTTTCTGCCTCCTTTTCCACATAGCCTCCTGAGTCCTGAGAGGACTTGTTTGATGAAAATATTCCGTGTAGGACTGTATGTTCCAGAGTCTCTCATTCTCTGCACATTGTCAAGTTGTAGGTCTCTGTATTAGTTTCTATTGTAAGAAGAAGCTTCTTTGATAATGGTTGAATGAGAGACACTGGTCTGTTGGTATAGCAGAATGACATTAACAGTCATTTTATTGAAATGTTCCTTTAGTGAAACAATTGAATTGGTTTTACCCTAGGGCCATGGTTTATCTAGTCTCTGGTTCTTGGCCACCCAGGCAGAGTCAGGCATGAGTTCCACCTCATAGAGTGGACCTTACAGCCATCCAGATAATCTTTTAACACTATGCCACCAGAACACATGAAGATATTTCACCATTGTAGATTCGAGGGTTTGTAGCCAGATTGGTGTTTTACCTTTCTTCTGCTACCAGCCAATTTTATCTGTGCTCAACAAGAACATCAGTGTTATCTTTAGCACTAGGACAAAACTGATGAGTTTGTAGACAGTAACTAATAGCTTTGGCATTAACCTCGATTATTTGGTAGTTCTATTGGGCTCTTTGGCTAACAACTCAACTAGATGTAACCCATTCCTGGTACCGAAGGATACATTTAATGGCATTAGGTGTCTAGTTGGGCCTCTGTTTCCCCTCCTATGTGATGACCACATTTAGATTTTATTTTTCATATGTGCATATTTTAACATGCTTCTATTGCACTAGGTTTCCACATGACCTTTCAAATGGACCATAGTGTTAGTTGCCCCTCTCCATACTCTCTTCCATACATCCCTCTTGCTTCTCCTACCCCATTTAATCATCCCATTCTGACCCCTTAATATCAATAAAACTCCTTTCTCTTTGTCCTTTCAGAGAGTCTTCCCTCTCACTAGTTCCATACCCTGTATCTAACCTCTGCATCTATATGGATTGTGACATACCTATATAAAAGGAAAAACTAACATCACTTAACATATTAATTCCATCCAAAAATAACACCATGCCTCCCATAAAAGACAGGAAAAACATTCTTAACCTAAGAATGGGTGAGTTTCAGAGACAGTCACAGTGTGTACACAAAAGGTCAAGAGGCCTCACACCATCCCTCCAGACACTCAGAAGAAAGGAAAGTATGCTGCTTTTTGTTTTGTTTTGTTTTGAACAGTAAAGCTCATCCACCATGCTTCTCAGCTTCCCAACCAAACTGAAAACAAGGAAATACAGGGGGGAGCTGACTCCAATATACAACATGGCCCATGTAACTGTGTCATTCATTCCTGTTGAAGGACTGATTCCACCACAGCAGAGGTTGCTAATTACTGGGGTGTATGGACCAAAGGACAATGGCTTCAGCCTTCAACAGGCTAAACTACATTTTTTTTTGCTTTTATTAACATTACCCAGGTATTTAAAATACTTGGTAAATACCTGGGTATTTACCTAAGGCTTAGATTTTTCACCAAACCTAGTTTATTTAGCGTTATTCAATACTTCTACCTCCCTTCTACCAGAGATAGGGTAGAAAGAAGGTTACTAGGAAAAAGGGGATGCAGACCTTTTTAGAAGTAGTTCCTTGGAATGAGTCCACTCTTTGTTGTCCCGATACTAGCCGTCCAGTTCAAATACCAACACAAAACAGCCTCAGGAAGCAGGACGATTCAGCAGATCAGGACAAGACAGTGGAAACCATAAGACTCAATTGGATTTCCCTGAGAAGTTCTCTGGAATGTTTCTCTCTGTAAAGTCGAGTGTTGAAGAACAAAGACCATCACAACAATGTTGATCTGAAAAACATTGTCACACTGTCCTTGGGCTTCTAGGTATCTCCTCTCCTCAGAGCATATCCATGAATGTTTTTAGCTGGCCAAAGTCACACCCCTCACACAAGACAGCTTCTAGCAAAACATCTCATGATACATTTGAGTCTTCAAAAAAAAAAAAAACTAGAAACTTCCATTTCAGTTCATAGTTTTAAAGAGCTATGTTTTATAGATATGGCTTCCATCCAAAGTCTGGTGGCATCCAAAATCATGATGCTTTGAGACTATATTTAAGAACATTTGAATCACTAACAAAGTTTTGTCTTTTTAGAGCTTTAGAGACTGCATTAATAAAAGGCCCTTCTAGTGCATGATAAGTAGACATGCATTCATGTGTAATAACAAAGTTAAGAAAGTACATTAATCTTTGTAAATTTAGAGACAATAAATGAAATATAGAAGCTAGAGTCATAGAAACCAAGAATAGCACATATGTTCATTTGTAGGCCTCTTAATGGTTATATCCAAGCTAATAAAGGAGTATTTCCATTTTGGATAACAGGAACTCTGAATTTAGAGTACTTTTGTGGCCTGACACACATAAGGAGATATTACATACTATTTTTTTCATGCCATTTTAATAGATAGAATAGCAGAGTCATCCATCCCCAACTCCAGAATATCTGCACTATGCCACAAAGTCAGGATATCAACTAGAGAGACCAGGGCCTCCTGAAAGGGAGAATTTAGTCTTAACTGAACATGTTTTCTAGCTGACTTCCTCTCTCTTCAGGGTTGGTCTTCTCATTCGTCAAATGGGACATTCTGGGCATTTTCTCTTAGATTATTGAGAGAATTAAGTGACACAGTTTCATTTGCTTATAATTGCATTGCTTTTCTTCCTAAACTTGTATTAAGAAGTAGCCATGAGCTCTACTTGTTCCCATTACCATTGTCATAAAAAAGGATCATACTCCCAAATTCTGAGGCACATTTTCTCAGAAAGGCTAAAATAATGTGGCAATGCTTCTTAAGACAGAGCTCAAGCCAACTGTGAATTACCACAATAGCTGTAATTTATTATTATGAACCTAAGTGCTGTGGTCTGTTGCAAATGTAGAGTTAGAAAGCAAACAGAAATATGAGTTTCCTCCTATCAAAAAAAGAAAAAATAGCGACCACATAGTAAGGAAATTTGTTTTAGTTTTCTGTTTTTTATTATGTCCACCACAAATTAATGTGGTCAGCAAGGCAAAGATATACTTGTGGTCTATTTCTGTTTATTAGTTGGCTACTTTAAAATGATGCAACCCTCTTAAAAGACGAATGTATATCTTAAGCTGGTTAACAATGAAATTCAATATGTGTCACCAAACAATATGTGACCAGGAATAATGCAAAGGCTTAGACTCAAACAATGAATAAGTTCATAGGTCAAATGAGAAAATTTCTAGATATTGTTTCTTGCTTTGTTCAGGTTATTCTATTCTATGTACCAGCCCTGCAAATGAGCTACCCACAGAATCTCTGCAGGTAAATTATAAGGAGAGATCTCAAAGGAGGTATCCTGGTTTTATGTTCCAAGCGCGAACCTCTTTGATAGCTCACTAGCTGCAAATAGTAAAAAGACTTTTAAAAGTTGTGGCTTACTCAACTTTACACACTAATCTGTGAAAGACTCAAGTACTGGGTCATTCTCAATGATGGCTTTGAGGTTCAGAGATGTTGTTTTTCTTACAGAAGACCTAGGTACAGTTGCCTTCATCCTCATCAGATGACATATAACTGCCTTAACTCCAATTCAAGATGATTTATTGTTCTCTTCTAGCCTCCATGTGTTATTGTATACTCAAGGTTCATATACATATAGTTAAACAAACACATATACTTATAATTTTTAAAAAGAATAAAATTTGCAGGACAATTCCTGCTTCTAAGATTGGTATCATTTTTTTTCACATTCAAGTGACAGTAAAATCAATTTAGTATTTTAAAAATAAGCGTTTTGGAACGTCTTATTTAAAGGACTATACATAAAATATTTAAAGAGTTGTGTTGTACAGCAACTGAGTCAAGATCTACTGCTGGCTGCTCTGCATGACAACACATTAATGACGAAAAGCTCTGTGAAACTGATACAATACACAATCAACTCTTATCAGCTTCATCGATGATAAAATTGAGGCACACAGAAGAATGGAAGAACAGAATATTTGAGTCATGTATTCATTAATATTTCTATTCTTTTAATAGACCTTTTCAATAGTGTTAAAGTTACCTACCAAGGACTATGCAAACCCTAAATGTTTAAAATATTCTTTACAATTCTTGTCTTGGGTTATGGATTATGAAAACATTTTACTAAATATAGTCCTTGTTTCACTCCAAAGGCTGGTCTTGCTCTTATTACTCTGAATTAGTACTGTATTAGTAAGTGGCTATATAACATATTATCTCATCATGAGAGCTGAGTCACTAATCAGTTTTAGACCGAAGTCTTGATTCAGCGGCTACACAACACAGCTTTGAAGTCATTATTGGGCTAACATTATTGTCAGTGGGGCTTTGATCCTCTGGTGGCCTGAGAGTAGAAACCATTCACTTTCCTTTTCTATTACAGAGGATTCCTCCAGACCTAGGTTGGTGAATCCCTTTATGTAGCCAAAGCAGCAATGGTTATTTGAGTCTTTCACACACCCATTTCTGTGATCCTCATATGTTTGTTCATTTTTAAGGCTGGCTGTGACAAAATTTCATATACCTAACTTTTCCAGGATGATATCTCTCTCTCACTGTGATGAAGATAATCAATTAAATTCTATCTACCTTTATTTGCTTATTCTGTGTAATAAAAAATAAATAGGCTACTTAGCACACAATGGAGACAATCTAGGAAGAATGTTATTCTGCCTATCACAAAACCTTACACAGTATGTAGGTGGTCTGGGAAGCCTTTCCCTTCTTTGAAGCAATACGCTGAGGAAACGGAGCACAATCACGAGCCATGATAAATGCAATACAAAAACCTTATAAGGTCCAGAGGATTGCCTTAGTCTACATAATGCTAATGTTATAGAGAATTATCTCACTACTCTATTGCAAATGGTGAGGACTCAGATTGAGGTAGTTGAGAAAAAAAAAGATTGCTGTCACTTAGAGCTTTCTAAAACCACTGTTGTGAGAAGAAAAGAAGTTTTAATTCTTGGCTCCTCCTTAATCCTTAATTTATGTGCACCATGAAGATTGAAACTGGGCTATGTATTCTCCAGGACTGGACACAAGCACAGACACAAAATTATACATCTGAAGTACGATGCATAGCAGGAAGTGTGGACTAAATGATCAACTAGTCAAGGTAGGTGGGTTAGCAATAATGGTAATCCTGATGCAGTAATGAATTAGTAATGTTAAGTATGTGGGTATATTGACCTGAATATTGTCATGTTATTTAAGAAGGTTATAAAAACCACAAAGGCTGAGCTCAGTGGCACACACGGGTAATCCCCACACTTGGAGATGCAGAGACAGGTGTATCTTTGTGAGATCTAGGAAACCTGGTCTATAAAGAAAGTCCAGGACAGCCAAGGCTAAACAGAGAAACCCTGTCTTGAAAAACAAAACAAAACAAAACAAAAACAAAAACTATTTGGAGTCCAAATAGCGGAGGTCTATATCACGATTAATGTCTAGAGCTAGAATGCCTAGCTATAAGTTGTTGTATGTGGCGATTAATATTTACTAGTGATATATCTTTTAGTAAAGCTGCTGTTAATTCTAAACAGCTGTATAACCAAATCACTAGACAGAGACTATGATTTATTTAATTAATCTAGAATACAATGCAATAGTTACTACATCCTAAACCTTCAAGCCCTCATAGTTTCCTAACATTTAGATTTCCCACATTATACTTGCTTTTTGTGAAATCTTAGGTAGGTCTGGTTCATTCTCCGTGTTGTTCCAAGACCTCTCCTCCTGCCTCGCTCTCCCAACTCTCTCCTGCCCTTATCTCCTCCTCTGCCTCCTACGCCTTCCTGTCCTCTGGCTCCTCCATCTCTTCCTGCTTCCTTTCCATTGCTTAATGTTGTGGCTGGTTGCTTTATTTTGGCATGTTTACACAAAGGTGAGACCGATGATGCTTAGAATAAGTATCATAATGCAATGTCTGGATTGAAACCAGAGAGTGGGGGAGAGATATCCGCATTTGGATGAACAAGGGTAACATTCCAAAAGAACATTATACCAACAGTAAGTATCAAATATATTCATAAAATTTTACTAATTGACCAAGAGTACTGCTATAGAAGCCATGGTCAGGCCTTGAACTGGGGTAAAATTACCAATCTTGGTTAACTGAAATGACAATGTGTTCAATTGTAAACTCAGTCCTAATAAAATAATCAAAAGTCTAATTTATCCCTCACATGTCTATGTTCTGACCCCTAAACTGTGACCACATAACTACATAACCAGAGGAGAGTTTGTATGTGTGATTTAGGTCATGGGCTGATATGAAAGGATTGCCCTGAATCATCAGGTAGACTTGACCCAATCACGTAAAAGATTTCTACCGCTAAAGTCAAAGCAGTTAATGAAAATATGTAGAGATGACTCCCATGGATAAAAAATTTGATTCAGTGCTTCACTATTTGAAGCTAGATTAAAAAGGCCAAAAACTAAGGAATCTGAAAGTCTCCTTATGGGCATGTCCCAAATTTGTAAGTAGCAAAGATTGCCAACTTCAGCCCAAAACTGCAAGGATCAAAACACCAACCACTACTGGAACAGGAAAAAATATCACTGCCCCTATAGGTTTCAGAGCTTGGTTTGGGACCTATTCTATACTTCTAACATGCTGAACTGTAAGATAATAAATTTACGTTGTTATAAATCCTTACATGTATGGTGTGGCAGCTGTAGATAACTAATTAAGACCTTTAATGAATGTTATGTATCATTACTGTCGTGGATTGAAGTGACAACCAAAATGTTTACATCTGTGACTTGCAGCTACTTTCCTCTGTGGTGGCTTGAGCTTCTAATTCAAAAATAATTTAACTTTTCAAAGTCTCCTAATTCAGATGTGTGTTATGTTTCAAAGCAAGAATTATTCATTCTTAAAGACTCACATCATTCTGTCTTGGCATCTCTGTATAACCAGGTCATAGTAGGAGAAATTGGAAAACAAAGATTTTGTGAGCAGATACATGGAAAGAAGTCTGTGCGTATCTCCCTGCTCTCACTGAAGGCACCTTGGCAGGTGAAAAGTTGAGCTTGGTTTCATTTTGTCCATCACCACCTCTTTCAGTCACTGACCCACAGTTACCAGTTCAGGGACTCCTGAAGTAGAAGCCTGGAATTAATTGCACCAATTTCCTGGGTCTAAGTGATGTCTGCCTTGGTGACCCAGGGTTGCAGAATGAATAGTTACCTGCCAGAATACAAGAGGTGATCTCTCTGTAGATTCATCTCCGAGCCCATCATGTCCCAAAGAAATAGAGACCAAGAAGCTTTTACTGACATTCAGGTTTTGTTTTAATCAAGATATGTTTTTCTTTTATTGCAGTCAAGACTTCTGTATTATGAAATCAGAGATAAAGATATAATCACAGCTCAGCTACACTTGTTAACGAGCTACCTTGGACTAGAAATGATATCAGCATCACTTCTATTAACATCTTAAATAACATCACCTGCATTACTTACAATACAATGTTATGGTTTGCGGATGTTACTAAATTGGGAGGAAAGGTCAACCCTGAAAAACAATACTAAGATAGGGAAGGAATTAGCTCACTTAAATGCTTGAGCTAATAGATACAAAATTCAATGCAGATAAATGCAGAATAATGAGTCTTGCAGGATGTAATAAAGGCCATAATATGTACTTAATGGGAAGGTACTCCAGCATATTGACCTGGAGAGAGATAGGAGTTATTTTTAATAAAATTCTATATTAAAGATTATTCAGCTCCATTATTTTGGGGGAAAATGCAGTGTGTTTTGTTAGAAGTTACCTGAAGGAGCACATCTATCCTAATAGCTGCACATTTTCCAAGAAGCACACTTAGAATGAGCCTTAAAGGGGCGATTTGTAGAACACTCTAAATGAAACCACTTATCAGATACATAAGTTTGGAAGCAATTATTGGGAAAACTGACCACTTTCTCTTTGGTAAGTCAGATTTGTTAGAAAACAGGGAAACAAAGGGGTGTCAGGACTCAAAGAGCAAACACTGCACTGCAACAGAGGGGGAACTGCTCATTAAATCTACCTCTTGTTCTTCAGGATCCACTTTTATCAATGGACTGACAATTCCATTAACTTCTCTAGCAATTACAAATCCTGGATACTAAATTCCATGCAGGTAGTTCTATCTGACAGTTCTGCTTGTTGGCAGCCAATTTACATCATGAGGATCTGGCAAGTTGGGACATTAGGGTTCAGCTGCTCTCAAATGAGACCTTCAGGTGATGAGGCTGCTTCCAGAGCTTTTGTCTTACTGGTGTCCTGCTGAGACTCTATTCATCTGCAGGTTTCAGGAAATTACAGCATTAGAGAGGTTGGCTGAACTAGTATTAATCAAGATAAAAGGTAAGTAATAGGTCTTGAAAGTGGGGGTGAGTGCAGTGATTTGAAATGCCCTCCAAAGACAGAGGTAAGTACCCTTATCCACAGGAAAATAGTACTTACAAGCAAAGGAAAAGTGTTGTTAATTGGAAAACTGCTATTGCAGTAAGTGAAACATCTTAGTGCACTGAGTATAAACCTACCTTATTCTTCACACACATGTAAGAACACTTCTATATATCTGTGTCTGTCTAGCTTGCTGCATTTCTCTCTCTAGGAGGATTATGAGAATTAGCTATTAAATTATTAGAAATAATAAGCAAATTAACTAGCTTTGATTGCCTGGAAGTGAATACAGCTAATTTCTAAACCTGGATTTTGTGACTCTGGATTAAAAATATCATTAGAGGTGAAAGCTAGATGATGCTTTGTCTATCTGTGTGTCATTAGAGAATGTGTCATGCATACTAGGGATTTATTTTACAAAGAGTCAGTACTAGCTTCCTTCCTTGGCACTTGGTTGTTTCATGGGGAAAATAAAATTTCTGGGAGCTAAAATCATTTCCCAAAACATAAAAATGCCCTGGGTGAATACCATTGGCATTGGGCCAAACTACCTGTTCTTTTTAAGTGTTATCTTCCACACCTATAAAATATAGATGCTGGTGTAGGGCTGAAGACCCTATTCAGGGAAACAGGGACTGTTGCAGTCATGATCTTGATGGCTGACTCTTTGACCCTCCCCCATATAAGCCGGGGAGTGACAGACTGGCTAGATCCCAGGGGAGGACTTTGCAGCCAGCCCTGAGGAGACAGGATAAGCTGGGGTTGGATGGAAGGGAAGGAGGTCCTTCCCTCTTGGTGGACATGGAGGGGGCGGGGAAGAAGGAGATGAGGGAGGGAGTGGGAGGGTAGGAGGGAATGGGGGAGGGGGCTAACCCTGGGATTCAAAGTACCTAACCTGTGATTGAGATAAAAATAAATAAATTAAAAAATAAAAAAAAATAGATGCTAAAGTTGCCCATAATCAGGATATAATCATATATATGTAAATATAGCTTAAGCTGTAATCACACATATAAATATAGCTTAGAACTAGAAAATAGAACTACCAGATATTCAAATAAAGGACAGAGATTTAGTGTAGGCATTAAGACTGCCCATGGAACCACAAGTTTTCAGTGTGGAATTTGAAGTTACAGTTTAAGTAAAAGGGAGAACAAAACTTTCTACAAAAGTTATGTGTACTTCATCTTGTGTCTACCCAGTGAAGTAAAAGGTTACTGTTTCTTCATGACTGAGGGCTATGCATTCTGTCTTTTAGATAAACATTGTTTTGCTTGTGGTTTTGTATCAAAAAATATTTTTGTAATTTTGTTGTTTTGGTTGATGTATACCTAATATAATCTTGAGTAGAACTGGAAGTTCTGAATTCATAAACCAACAGGTCAATAGCTCTGTGCAGAAACACTCTGCCATTAAGAAAAACCTCACACAAAGAAGGGCCATTTTGATTTTCAGGAGCTTGCAAAATTGTGTATTTTCTAGTCTTTTGGATTTTTCTGGAGGTTGGGGCTAAGGCTCTCTCTTCTACCATAACACTTCTCTAATTTCAATATCTCAGCTCTTAACAAACATTAAATAAGCTATAAAATAGTAAGTTTGGACTTCATATGGATCTGTAAAATATTTTCCATCACCAGATTATCTCTGCCTATATGACTCATTTGTGTCTCTATAAGAATTCAGGGGGAAAGAAGTTATTATCATTTCTGATCCTGTCAACTGCTGAAGCTGAATAGCCCTTAAGAAACACCTAGTTTGCCTGTGATGGAGTTGTGATTCATAGGGAGCATAGCAACACTGGGGGACTTATAAAAGAAAGCTGAATAAGAAAGAAGGCATTGTTGGTATTGAACATGCATATTATCAAAAATAACAAGTGCGTAGAGAAATTGTCAAACTGAGATTTTCTCCACACAGAATGGTGACAGGCTGGTTAGTAGCAACTAAGACCTTTGACCAGTGAAGAATAAGAACCTGGCAGATGGGATAGGACCGCCCTTTTATATAAACAGAAGTGAATACCAGCCAGCCATTCCAATCTGTGCTTTTATCCCCAAGACTAACTCAAGATAAAAGATTTTTTTTCCTTGGAGTCCTTAGATGTCTACCATCTGTATTAAAGACAGTTTCTTATGTGGCCCCTTTAGCCCAGAATGTTCTCAAATGCTCCCCTCCCCCATTATGCATTATGCAGTCCAGCAAAACCTTCTATTAGCCGACCACATGTCATCATTGAGGAGCAGAACTAGGTCATCCCAATGTACTCTCTGCTCCTTCCTCTCTACGTGTCTCTGAGAAGCAGTGACAAGCATGGTGACTACATTCAGATTAGAGATGCTGTCAGTGTCAGGTGTGGGAGTCAGTGAAACACTGGATGAGCTACATGGAGGATAAGATTCTTCTTTTACATACCAAGCTATTTATACATGCCAGGTCTGTACAAGCACACAGTTCACAGGGTGCTTCTCTCGGCTATTATAAACGCTATCTGGTTTTCTTGTTAACCACATGTTCTCCTAATCTTCAGCTTCCAATGCCAACCATAAGAACTGATTTTAAAAAATCTCTTTCACTTAAGGCATCTTTGTTCTATAGTAATAAAAATATTAGAAGTATTAATATTTATGCTCACAGATGTGTATTGGAAATGTTCTTATAAATGTACATGGTTTAAAAAACTCAGATATAGTGTTACGTGGTTGTGTAATATGAGTAGCTACTGGTGAATCCAGCACAGGAAAATGTATGTATTTTCTTCAAGTCTAACTTTGTTAGATTCAATGACAATCACTTACCATCAATGCTGCCCGTGTTATAAACAAAAGCATAACTTTTCCACATGGCCCACACTTTCAAAATCCATAAAAATGTTAAGCTCAATAATTTAAAAGCAATCCATAGAAGATTCTCATATTTATAGTTCATTTTTGAAGGTTAATTTATTCTTTCCTTGTTCAGAGTCAAATATAAACACAAAGATAAATAGAGCCACATGAGGTGAGAGGCACATGCATTTCCATAGCTTATAGGATGAAAAGAAATTACATACATAATAGCAACAGTTGTGATGCTCACAAGAACTAAAGTACCTAGATGTTAAATGTTCTATTTAAGATAAACAGACAACACCGAGGTTGGATTAGAAGTCTCCAGGTTTATACTGTCTCACAATGCCCACACTCTCTTAAGCATTTGGTCTTGTGAAGCTGAGATCTTCAAACAGCTAGATTCTCATTGGGCAGGATGTTGAAGAAGACTTCATCATGTGGTGATGATTCTCAGAGTTGTGTTATTTCTAAATTCAATGACTTTTGTACCAGATTCCACACAAATGTTCTTGGCTCAGCCTGACAGTTCCCCTATTATCTGTTCTTCACATATCTAAGTGAAAAATCTGGTTGTACCATGGTGTCTCTACCATGTCTGTCTTTAATTAAATAGTTTGTAGGCTCAAGATACTATGGCTGTCTTTGAAGATTCCAGAAATAGGACAGAAGCCAAGGAATGCAGATGGCTATTGAAGCTTCAAAGATGGCACTAGATTCCACACTCAAGCTACAGACTATCTGAATCCTCTTGGTTTTAGTCCTGTGAGACTTGAATGGGACCTTTTACATACAAAACAGCAATGCAAATCTGCTGACTTAATCAATGATACATTGGGTAACTTGTTATAATGCAGTAGAAAACCCACACAGCAGTGTTAAGGAGGGAGAAAGAGTCTTTCCTGTGTTATATTTACAACCCAGAGTCCTTTGAGTTCACATGAAAACTGGCTAATTTCCAACCAATTAGGGAGCACTGTGCCGATCTCCCCATTTGCCATATGGCTTCCTTTCATGACCATCAAGGGAACATCTAGGAATTAGAAACCAAAATCTGAAAGCTGAGCTATTTGCTTTACCCTGTTGACAACAGCTCCCCGTATCCTCAGCCGCTAATATTCTGCCACTAAATCTACGTTAAAAAACATAAAAAGAAAAATAGCAGCACACTAAGGAAAATAAATGTTCAAATGAATTCATGTGCTTTCCACTAGAGAGGATAATAATAAATCTAGCAGGCAGTACAAATTGCCCTCCAACTTTAGAGTCACCTCGTCATTCCCAGGGATATCAGGAGAATTAATGGTCAAACATGTTAATAGAATAATGGAGCGTCCTTAACCATTTCTAGAGGAGGAAAGGGAGGGGTGTGCTGGATGCTTTTTTTATGGCAATTTATGTCAAAGTGAAAGTTATAAAGATTGCCAGAAAGTAAAGGGACATGATGTAGAATCAGTAGAGAGACTGTAAAATCAATATCTGTAGGGTTTTCAAAGCCATATTCTGCAGGTCCTTTCAGAACCATGACCTGCTAGTATTTTATGCATGTAATTGTCAACAGGGATGGTAGATGATGTTCAACTCATGGACTTGGCACAGAATCAATTGTCAAAAACAAAACCGCATATCTCTTTCTCTATTTTCTATCATCTTTCTCAGAGGCTTTTGAGATTAGTTAATAAGTTCAAGAGAGCCCAATCCACACAAAAGGTTGGTATGAAGAGTTAATAAGTAGCTAAATGACAAAAATGTTCAGCCATCTTCAAATATGTAATTGGTTAGAGCACAACAATTCATATAAGTAATGGGAATGTGAGTTTTAACTCTGAGATTTTTTTTCTTTACTCTCAGTGATTCACGGCTGTTGATAATGCCCTTATTTGTGAATAATTTGTGAAGTGAAAATAAATAACACCTAACTTCTTTTTTCAAATGCACATAACTTACTATATGTACAACTTAGCGGAAGATTCCAAAAGTTCTTCTGTGTCTCTTTGATGTCCCAACAGTCCTTTGGAATCAGACTTTCTGTGCCACAAATATTATTGGTGACATGTGTAGTGAAATCTTATCCCATGGCTCATCTGACAGTTGTATAACCTTCCATCTGTTCAGTAACTGAAAGGATTTTTTGGTAGACATGGAAAGTCATTGCAAGGTTGTTTTCTGCCAAAGATAATCTCAAAGGTTAAGTTCTAGTGATGGTGCCTGACCAGATCAGACTTGAAGTTGTACATTATTATTTTCCACTCACCATGGGGATAGGTAGGAAACAATGTTAGAATAATTTGCCTGATCTTATATCACTGTATGAGACTAAACAACTACAAGAAAGAAAGAAAAAAGAAAGAAAGAAAGAAAGAAAGAAAGAAAGAAAGAAAGAAAGAAAGAAAGAAAGAAAGAAAGAAAATATTTCAGGGATCAAGTCACTGTCAAATTTCCCAATATGGTAAAAATACTACTTCATATACATACAAGAAATTCAGAATAAATGGAATTGGAAAGCATATAGGAAAACAATGACAATTGTGGGTAGTTAAATGATCAGGACAAAGTCAGAGAAACAATGATTTGCTCTCTTTGGTATAACATGATCATTTCTTCCTTATAGGTTCAAAGTCATTATTTCTGAGCATCTTGGCAACATTTAGCCTTATGGCTAACTTACTGCATGTATGGAAGTCATAGATAAACTAGTCATTTCTGTTGAAAGTATGTATGGATAAAGGAAGTGACGGTGCTTGAACTGGGAAATATATAAATGTATATGAAGAGATCCCTCTTGCTTGAGTACTTAACAGAAACCATTAAGACACCACATCATTACTAGATAAGTAACACTTATTTCCTTTGCATGAGATCTATACCATTTCCTTACCTGGATGAGAAATAACCTTCCAATGGTGCGTCAATCTTTTCAACATCCACTCAGTATGTCCTAGTCCTGGCCTGGTTCATCTTCCTACAGACCTTATTAGTAACCACATACTTTGACTGTGTAGTTGTTTTTCTAAAGCTGAGTGAGCATTATAATATCTTTATAAAGTGAAATTAGAACTTAAAAAAACTTATGATAGTAGGAACTCACTCAGGGAGAGAGGAGTTCTGGACAGGATTTTGGCTTATTGTTTGTGTATTCTCCCTCAAAGCACCAGAAAGCCCTGAGGTTCACACTGCTCAGCACACTATGCAGAACCACACTGACAAGGAGGTCATGGAAAACACTGAACTTGTCTTTAAATGTAGATACCTCATTAAGATACATGATCACTAAATTAGTTTTCATTTCCTGAATCCAGAAATTCAGTCAAATATCGTCTCTGGCCTACATGCAAGGTAGGTTTGGATATTACCATGGAATGGTCAGAATGGCTTCAGCTCAGAGATATTTTTGAGCTCTCTATTACCAGAACAAAATATGTAGATAACAAATTTAGAATGGGGAGAGTATGATTTTTGCTTTGCAGAGTGCTTTGTTTTTGAGTTTGTGGCAAGGCAGTACAACTATGCTAGAAGCATGTGGTAAAGCACACTGCTTACCTAGTGGAAGCCCAAAGAACAAACTGTTGAAGATAAGACCAAGATTACTCAGTCTTTTGCAAGAGAATGTCCTTCATAGCCTACAACCTCCTACCCAGACCTTACCTCTAAAAGTTTCACCATCTCCCCATAAAACCACAAGCAGGGGAACAGTCCCTGGGTACACGGACTTCAGAGTAGTATATATATAAACTATAGAAAAGACCAATTGCTAATTAATCATGTAGCTTCAACAACTTATGTAGATAACTAGGTCAAAGAGTAGAGTCATAATTTTATGTTGGACTTAAACGCCATAGTCTACCTGTAGAATGTGTAGTTGCAGAAGTCTTCAAAATAGATAATGTCCTAGGAGAACACTCAAAGCCACCACAGTAGAAAACAGTTTTCTCGTGCTTATTGGCCATGATACCTGCAGTGAGTTTTCAGGTGACTGGATACCTTAAGTCAAAGACAGTTTCATACAATGCAAACATCAATATGATATGCAACTCAGAAAGCTTTTAAATTTGATTCTTCCTGGACCATGATACTCATCTATTTCTCCATTTCCTTAAATGAAACATGGCAGGGGGGATTGGGGCAGGAAAAAAGAATGAGTGATACTAAAGTGTTACTTCCAGGGAAGTACCTCAAAGACACAATGAATGGAAAGTGATGACTGTTCCTGTGTCAGGGGGCATGCAATGATCCAGAGGGAGTTCCCTTTATTACTGTCAACCTCGGAGCATAGCCAATGTGGTGCAGGTCTCCTGCTTCATGGAGACAGAAATGTATCATGGCTAACAAATAGAGTTTCACTTGCTTAAGTCACAAAGATTGTTTGTTAATGTAGCATAACCAGGTCTGTCCTGACTAATAGACTATGAAATATAATTCTACCACTACAGAGAGAAATAGAAAAAGCATGCTAACATTGGGACACCTCCAATACAAGTTATGTTTAAAAGATGGATCAAATTTATAAAAATGTATGTAAGCTTTTAATTTTGAATCAAACATGATAAACAAAGGTAGTAGTAAGGTATTTTTCCCAGTGGCAGCATACATAAAATGACCAACTGTATACCAAAAAGATTCAGATACACGTGAAGTTACTGAATAGCATTGATCATGTCCCCTCCCTCCATGGAAGGAGGCAAGTGGGAGTGTGATGAGAAAGGTGTTTTCCTGGCACTCTGTGTTTTTCTTCTGTTTCTAAGAACATAGCCAGATACATTTTTGCTCATGTAAGACCAGAAAATATGGACATAGAAAATCTAGACATAGGAAGCAGTTTTGAGCATCATGATAAGCATTAACATTATCAAGAAGAACACACTGGTAATATTTAGGAGTTCCTTATTTTCTTCTCTGGTATGTTCATGGGAAGGTTACTAGAGAAAATGGCAATTATGGATACTAATGTGACCCGAGAATTCACATGAAAACAGAGTTACAGTAAATAAAATCTGAAGAACTTCATTTCGTATTTCCTTATTTCACATTACGGAGATGTGTCCCTCACAAGAACGTTTGGTTCTCTTCCAGTCCATTTCTTTCTTTGTCAGGTTCTAATGCTTATTTCTGTTTTCACCTTGGATAGTCTGATTCCCTTGTTATCAGTGAAGAGTGTTTCTGTTTCATGGGGCAGAAACAATTACAGCTGTTTAACCAAAAGTGATTCAATTTACAGCTCCACACAGAACTCTGGAGGTGGGTAGTTTTGGGTGAATCAATAAACTGAGAAGGTCGCTAAGTCTAGTTCCTTCTGTGCCATTCATAAGAATAGCAGTTTTGTATATTATTCTTTTTTGACATATGCCCATGTCCTCAGGAAATAGATTAAAAATATAAGCATGAAAAAAGTGAAGAAATGTGTGATATGCATTTCATGTGTAGTTACTGATAGACATAAGGAATTGAGAGTACATGAGTCAGAACTGTTCAGAACAGTTCAGACTGAAATTATCCTGTGTATGAAGTAGGGGAAGTGTTCAATATAAAAGGACACATTACTAGGAATCCAAAGATAGCACAATCCTGAGCCTAAGCACAGCTACTAGTTACTCATTAATATTTAAAAGTATTAGGCCACTGACTCATACTTGATTTCTCTACATAACCTGTAATAGCAGACTTGACCTAGGAAATTGGGAATTAAAATTATTCAGGACCACAAAGTTTATCTTTTCTCAGCAGAGAAAATAAACAGCTAAACAACTGATTCTGGCCAAAACTATAACCCCTTTCTTTTGTTTTATTTTAGAATATTTGTTCCCCTAAGAAAGAATTGGCATCCTGTTACCTTTATTCCATGGCCCGGTTCCCTTACTGCCCCTATTTTATTCTGCTGATAATTTTTGTGGCAGTGGTAATATTAGTCAGTTATTGTCAGGGTAATAAAATATTAGAGATAAGACAGCTTCACAAAACAAATAAGTTCATTTTGGCTCATGGTTGAGTATATTTAAATCCTAAGGTCCAGGCCAATTGTTTTATTTTCTGCAATGGCTTTGTTGTTGGCAGAGTTCCAAAGTAAAACAGAACATCAAGGTCAAGGCAGAGGTATGGTGTGGCTGTGTACATATGTCCCGGTCCCTTCTGTTAAGAAGAGACAGAAAAGAAAAGAGAGAGAGAGAGACAGAGACAGAGACAGAGACAGAGACAGACAGAGACAGACAGAGAGACAGAGAGAGACAGAGAGAGACAGAGAGAGACAGAGAGACAGAGAGACAGAGACAGAGACAGAGAGACAGAGACAGAGACAGAGAATATGGTGCTCTTCTCTGGTGATCTCTAATCCTAATCAAAATCACCCTCTAAATGCCCCACTTCTGAACACCATTTTCAGATTAAGTTTGTGTCTTTCTAAAAATCATTGAATTTGACTTCATAATTTCAACCATTGTTTGACTTCATGAATAATATAAATTTCCCTACAAATGACTAATAACATATACTTTATGCACCCTCAGCTGATGAGCTAAGAGAACCATTTGTAGGAACACTGAGATAAAGAATTGAAACAATTGAGTTAGATTATACATAGAAGGAAATAATGTCAACTATCTTTATTTTCACCTTTGTGCAATCATTTTAGAGAAATCTCGACTTTGCAGCCAGCCCTGAGGAGACAGGATAAGCTGGGGTTGGATGGAAGGGAAGGAGGTCCTCCCCTGTTGGTGGACTTGGAGGGGGCTCGGAAGAAGGAGATGAGGGAGGGAGTGGGAGGGTAGGAGGGAATGGGGGAGGGGGCTACGCCTGGGATTCAAAGTACCCAACCTGTGATTGAGATAAAAATAAATAAATTTAAAAAAAAAAGAAATCTCATGAGTGAAACTAGTACTTGGTGTCATTTGGGCACATGAATGGGAGATATGGAGAAATTATTAAAGTCCTTTTGAAGTGGCTCTACTCTGTATCCTCCAGATATTCTGCATGAAATATTGAGAGAGAATCAGTGTCCTTTAGGAAAAAAACAAATTCATTCTGCTGACACCCTCTTTTGAATAGTAGAAAGTATTGACATACTTGGCCTCTGTTTTCTTTTAATACAATATGGCAACACTTAATCTTCATCCTTGATCTTCTTCTCTTCTCAAGACTGGATGGACCATGCCTGAAAAATATATTCCTATATGTTGGCAAATGATAATAATATCTCCTGCCAGTTTAGGGAGGCTTTAGAATCATTTTAAAGTCTCTTAACACTATAGTAGCAGAATATAAATTGATTAAAAACATATCTACCCATAAAATCCAATGAGTTTAACCTTGATTCTGCATGTTGCTATGAAATTAGAGAACAGAGTTGTGTAATCTATGTACTAACTTCATTTTGTGTCTTCTGAAAAACTGTGCGCTATTCAATTATGTTAACACTTCTTTAAATGATTCTGAGATGTGCAAAAGACAGGTTCCTAGCACATTACTTTGAGAAATACTCCCCAAAATAACTATTTTCTTAAGCAATGACATAATATAGATAACTAGAAAAATGGAATCCATAAATCTAGTCTGCCTATCTACATTAAATGTCATTACATTTATAGTTCTGTTCCGCTTCTCACAGAGTGACAGATCATAGGTTTCTCTGCTGGTAGAAATCCATAAGCCTTATCCCTTTGACATGAAATAAACTCTAAATGTACAGACATAGTGAGGAATATACACCTAACCCTGAAAAGACAAAAGTATTGGATCACCACGTCTATGAATACATCAAATGACTGGCATCAGCATAGTGTTTTGCAAATATGCATCTAAACTTAGATTCACTGGCATTAGAATGTAAGAACACTATTCAAAGGATTTGATGAGCAGTTTAGAACAAATCCAACTGCTGGTGCTTCCTACACCCCAGGGAACTTTATAGAAAGCATGTGGGTTCTTCCTGAATACCTATTTCTCAAGTAGCTTGATGAAGTCATTATAAAACGTTGTAAATGTTGTGCAGAGCATTATAGAATGTGGGCATAATTACTTTGCACAGCATAAAAATACCAGTTTGTACACTTTTGACTATGTATCCAGATTTCCAGATACAGGAAATAGCAATGTGACAAATATTGGAAGGAAATGTAGAATAGAGGAAAGTCATTTCCAATATGATCGCACCGAATTCCATTTCTTATTTATTGACTGGTTTTCTTCATGAATTTCACATGCTTTAAGGATAACACTTGCTTTCATGTGTTAGCTGGCAAGATAATTTTATGGCAAGATTTTATCACTCAGAATAATCTAGGGTAGCAACTAACATTAATCTATTTGTACAACATATGCTTATTTTTGTTTCTCTGTAGCCTACTAGAAGGTGACTAGAGTTTTCTTCGTAACAATGTGCTGAATGATGTTGTCTTCCTCACAGCTACCATTTCAAAAGACTCTTGAGAACAAGAGAGCTATGGAGGGAACTGAGTAATAGATCAAAGCTAGGACCCAGAAGTAAGGGGAATCTCAGCGGCTAAGGCACCTATATGCACATATCACCTTGTCCTAGAAGAGGGCATCTAGGAAGTTATGGCCAAACTTCAAACAGAATAAAAATGACTTCTGGAGAGCATCGATTCCACCCATACTTAGAACTGAACTTCTGATCATGAAACTTCCATTACTCCCCTCTCTGGCAAAATATAGCTATACAGTCCTAGAAGGAAACAACTCAAAACCTCACATATTCTATAAAGTCCTGGGGATGAGCTGGCCAGGTGGTTAACTGGGTAAAGTGCTTTCTGTCCTGGTGTGAAGATATGAGTACTGATCCCTAGCACCTATGTGAATGTTAGGTGGTAATGACATCCTGCCTACAAGTCCAGTACTTGGAAATAAGAGGCAAGGAAACCCAGACAAAGCTTGTTAGCGCAACTAGCTCTGAGAGTGTAGAGTTCAACTGAGAGACTCTGCTTCAATATCTAAAGTAAAGAGTGACCCAGGAAGACAGTCAGTGTCAACTTCAGGTCTCCACATACATGTGCATGTGCAAACATGCATGCACACACACACGTTTTCCCACACATGTGTAGACAGACATGCATATAAGCATATATACTACATACATACACACCAAAAAGTAAAATAACTTGTTAATAATGATGCGTCAAGAAGTTATGTGTGGGGAAGGTATTTGGGTACTTCTGAAGGCATCTGCAGTTAAAAATCTGTTTGTTTGAGAGAGAATTTTCTTCTACACAAAGCATAAAGCTCAATAAAATAGATAAAAATAATCAAAGAAAATCCAATGTGGAAGACAAGGACATGAAAAAGTGTGTGGTCGTAGATGATTCTGAAATCTTGTTGGTAAGCAGAGTAAAAGACAGTAGCTCCCTAGCGTCTCTGCCAGCCTCATAGAAAGAGCATCCTAGGTTCCACTGATCAGAACAATTCTTCTCCTTAAGTCCCCATAGTACCTGAATAATTTCTTTAAATGTTAAATCTTTCCTATGAATTTGGTGGTTCTTTTGGAAGTAATTTCTCATGATAAAAAAGGGGGGGGGGTGGGCTGGAGAGATGACTACTCTTCCAGATAGGTTCAATTCTCAGCACCCACATGGCATTTCACAATTGTCTGTAACGACAGTCAACAGACACCAGCAACAACAGTTACAGGCACCCTCATACAGACACAAATGCATAGAAATCATCAATGCATAAACAAACAAACAAACAAATAAATAAACAAATAAATAAACAAATAAATAAATAAATAAGCGAATCAACCCAGGCAGTGGTGGTATATACTTTTATTCTCAGCACTTGGGAGACAGAGGCAAGCGGATATATGTGAGCTCAAAGCCAGCCTGTTATACAGAAAAAATTCAAGGATAACCAGGGTTACACAGAGAAACCCTGTCTCAACAAACAAAAACCAACCAACCAACCAAACAAACTAAAACCAAGAACAACGAAATACTTATCTCATTCACAATTCAACTTCCTCTAACAAAAATAATACCTATAGCTTCTCCCAACCCTGAAGTTTTTCTCTGCATTTGGAGGTAAATATCTATTTTCCTCTCAATTATGGGTTGTCCTTAGCCTGCTGGAATTTTTTTTTCTTTTTTTGCATGAGACACCGATGATGCCTTGATTTTTCTTGCAACAACATTTCTTTCAAGGGTTTAATAGCTAAGAACTGCTTGTTCCTAGGATAGCTCACATTCTGTAAACGGATCTTTCCTAGTATATGGCCAACTACTTAAAAACAGAAAATGCAACTTTCCTTGTTACTTGAAGAATAGAATTCCAGAAATATTTGATAATTATATTTTCTTTATTCCTTCACTCTTTGCTAACAGAAAGTTTGTAAGAATGCTGTCACACTTAACTTTAGGGGCCGACTTGACACAAGCCAGTGTCACATGGGAAGAAAGAACTCCAACTAAGGAACTGTGCCCATTGAATTGGCCTCTAGGAATGTCTTAAGGAATTTTGTTAGTTTCAATTGACAAAACCATTGACCATGGGTACAGACCGTGATTGAAAGTGGCATTGCTGCGAAGTTGGACTTGAGCGTAAGAAAATAGCTGATCAAACCGAAGAAAGCCTTCCTCTGAAGTTCTTGCTTCCAAGTCCTGCCTTGAGTTTCTGTTGGCTTCCTTTGAAAATGGATTGTAACCTGTAAGATAAAGGAAACCCTTACATCTTCAAGCTGGTTGTATCCAGTGTTTTATCAACAGAAGCCAAACTTGAAAAAAAAATATAAATGGGTCACAGGGTATATGATTTTTGTACCAGTGCAATGACCACTGTGCAGTGAAGGCCAATATAGTGTAATCCTTCACTGCCCTGATCTGACACATTTTATAACATTTATAACATTGTTCTAAACATGTTTTCTTATCAAGAAACAATTTAGATATGCTGGTAGGAAGAAAATTCTCTTGATCCATCCCTTCAGTCAGTCCATGTGTCATGGCCTTCTCCAGGTCCAGCATTTTTGCAGTGTTCTCTCTGTGGCTTCATTTATCCTCCCCCTCACCTTGTTCCACTGATTCTGTTAGGGTTTCCTCATAGGTGTTGTACAACCTGGCTCTGGGGCCACAGAAGGTCCTTCCCCTGCTCAGATGAGGAAATGTGTCCGTTAATAGGGCAGGCCTGGACCCCAGTGGCTCCTGTGTACAGATATTAAGAGGAGCATCTCTGCCAATGTATTTAGGCAGAACAATAAAGCATCTTTACAGTCCAGGCTCACCAGAGCCACTATTGATTCACTAGCACCTGCTATCTCAATAGTAAAAGGCTGCCAGGATTTACTCGCTCAGCTTTTCCCTTTCCCGGGCCGTCGTTATTCAGTGTAAAACTCCTTTAACCTGGTGGAGTTGTTGCTCTTGCTAATACTGTGTTAGCAAATTATTGATCCCAATGATGAGAACAGGAATCGTTTCTCCTGTAGCAGGATGTGCAATTGGATGCACATTCTGCCCTGGTAATTTTCTCTATAGATCTTCCAGGAGGACCAGACAAATGGACCATTAAAAAGAGGCGGGGGCGGGGGAGCTGCCTTGGGTTGATGGTACATTTGAGCTGAATCCAAACTTTATTGGTGTTTTTCAGCTCCTATTTGAAAACTTATATACATTGCTCCTTGGCACTTTAGGGTTTTGTTTTGTTTGGGGTAGTTTTATTTGGCTTGCTTTTTAACTTTCACTGACATTGAGGGGAAATATTAGCTTGTGAGTTTCTTCTTTTGAAATGGAAATTGAGACTATCAACAATTCAGGGTTCCTAAAACAGCGAAGCAAAGTTTTCAACCTGCTATTCGAAAAGGAGAACACAAAGCAGGAGATGAAATGTGTCCAATTTCAGCCTCGCTGGCCTTGGCATTGGGAACAGTGAAAGAGAGTGCTTGAGGAGAGGCTACCTCAGCTGGGTTCCCTTAATTCTCATTTCAGATAGCTTAACTACGGGAATATTAATCTACATTTAACTCAGAGTTATATGTCTCTGTGGACCTTGTACCATAGTATATCCAGAAGATTTAAACAAAGCATAAAATTGAGTTCTATGCCTTATATGAGGCTTTGGGTAGTTTATTGTTATTATAGGGAAAAAATAATAAGAAACACTTTAAAAACAAATTTGAAAGAAAAAAAATTAACTCAAGCTCAGAGTGTATATTGTTTTGTTTAAAAAAAACATAAAATCAGGAAGTTGAAGCAGAGTCTAGTATTAATTACTTTGGTCATTTACTATGCTCTGGAGTCAAAACTGTGTGAATAAGTTTCAAATGCCAAGGGGACTTACAAGTAATCCCTGTCCAACCTTGTCTGAACAGAAGTATTAGAACACTAAGGTTCACAAGCCAGATGACACAGTATTTTGTGTTTTCCTTCTGAGACATCTGCTAATTGTTTCTTTCTCTAATATGAGTTGATGAATTTCAATATATATTTTAGTGCCTGAAAATACATTTACAGTTCTGAGGTCCCACTTGAATTCCATGCGAAGAAATATTTGGCAGAGTGCTGACCTTAGTACTGCTCATTAGGTACTGAAAGCAAGCCAGAAAATGTCACTTAACATTTCACTAAGGATGCTCAGAATATTTAGTGTAAGTGATCCCTTTTGCCATATTACAAGGCAGTTACAATTTTGAAATGAACTTCCTTTGTTAGGCAATCACATGATGATCATGGTATCTCTATTTCAGCAAATGTTAGAATCAGTAAGATCCAGTTGGTCTCTGATGAATGACAAAGCTATGAACCAGGAGAATTCTCTTGTTTCTTTTGCCACAAATACAATATTCGAGCTTGTGTGATACCTGCTTATGGTTGGCTTGGCTGGTAGGTCTGGCAATTCACAATTGACATCTGCAAAACATCCAGTGGCATTGGTTTCTTTTTCTAGCTCTGGTGACAAAACAAAATTATAGCTATGAAGAAAATGTTATGATAAGATTGGAGAAAAAAAAACATAAGAGTGATAACACCTATACAGGTTTACAAGTATAGGTAGGTTATTATTCAATATTTATATTATTTATTTACTAATGCCTGTGATAAGAACACAGCCTCCTCCAAATCCAGCATCAAGAATATATCAATTACATAGAATTCCATTTCCCACTGGAGAACTGGTGGCTGGCAACTTGGTTTGGACTCAGAGAAAGGGTGGCTTTTTAAAATCTGTGTTTTTGGTAGGAAAGTTATAATGCTATCCTTTAGTTACAGCAAAGATCATGGACAGAAGGAAGGGAGAGAAATTATACTGGTTTGAGAATTTAATTATGCACTCTAAGAATCTTCTAGCATAAACCACTGGGTTGGTATTTTAGCTATTCTTGACTTTTCCCTTCTTCTTATTTACATATTCTAATCTGTGAGATAATGCTTATTTCATCTTTCTTTTTAAAGAAGACAAATGCTTGTGTTAGTCTCATAACACAATAGATTTTTGTTATTCTGTCCTTATTTTATTTTATTTTTGAAACTGGAACCATCTAAAAGTCACTTTTGTTGATGTCAGCAGCAAAGTAGAGTGGCTTGGAGGTAATGCCTTTTCCATCAAAAGAAAAACATTGACATATAACATCAAAGTAACATACTTTATGAATAATTAATACACAATCACAGAACACAAAATTTGATTTTTAAAAGATGAAGCCAAGGATGCAAATGATGTAACTGCAATTTTTACCACCTATTTTTGTGAATCAATGCATGGAAACTTAAACTCCCTCTACCCTATCCAACCCATGATTATAAGTATAGGCAATGAATGTATCAGTTGTGAGAAACAACCACTGGCACTTAGCAAAGCATGCTTGATTGATTTGTAATAAGATTTTTAAAACAAGATGAGAAAGAAATCCCCTCATTCACAGTACCAGAGGCCAGCATGTTTTTGGTGGTATTTGAACTGTGTGCAACAGATCAAATCACATTTTATCCAGTTACTGAAGTTAATTCCTGGCATAAAGCAAACTTCCTTCCTGAAGATGACTAGTACTGAGGTATTCCAGACCCTGCTGGGTTCCAGACTCTTTGTACCATCAGAAACCAGGGAGGAATTCTGCAGCACTAAGCACCCAACAGCAACTTTCTCAGTGTGAAGATGCCGAGGCATGGAGAACCACACTCTTAAAAGTAGGCAAAATACCCAGGAGAAGTGTTGCTTCCAGTTTATTTCTAACTAAAAGTAGATGACAAAGTCGTATTCATGAAAGAGAGGAAATATTTGAACTATCATTTTTATGTCAATTTTTTATCTCTCCTTTATAGTATATTAATCAGTCTAGCATTGTGCACTCAATGGCTTTGATTCATCTTTGGCTTTCTGTTCTTTACTTTGAAATTTCAATGTAGTTATTCATAGACAATATTAGAAATCAGGTTCAAAGAATATGATTGAAAGAATTTAATCGTACATGCTGCTAGCTCTTGCTGCATACGAAGGCAAGGAGGATAAAGTCATTAAGTTTCAACAGATTGCTGTTTTCTGTCTCTCAAATCATTTTCAAAGTTTGTAGAAATGAATACATCAAATTTGCTTCTCAAAAACTGAGTGACTCCTGTACTTTTCTAACTTCTAACAAATACTGGGATTGGTGGATAATGCCAGAGATATACAAAATGAAATCCGAACAACATGCACCACTTCTCACAGCAGAAAAAAAAAATCTGAGTTAGGAAAAAAATATATCTGCAGCTTGTCATAGAGAAGTCCTCACCCAAGGTTTCTCTTCTGTCTGCAAGCCCTCTGTCTCTCTTCCCCGCCATGCCTGATATGGGCCCTTCTTTCTCTCCATGCTCCATCTCTTCCCTGTGCCCTCTCTTCAACCACTTCTGCTGTCTAGTCTATTTCTACTTCTGAGTGGGAGTTAAGTATCTTCCCTTAGGTCCTCCTTGTTACTTATCTTCTTTGAGTTTGTGAGTTGTCCAGGGAGGAAATGAGGGTGACTCTAGCTGAAACTCCTGGTAACAGGGGTCATGGAGACCGAAGAGGCTACCCTCTAAATAGATAGGACTTCTAGTGAGGGAAGGGGAAAACCAACCTACCCACAAAACTTCTACCCACAATTTATTCTGCCTACAAGATGTGTAAGGACAGAAATCGAGCAGAGATGGAGGTAATGTCCAATCAATGAGTGGCCCAACCTGAGACTCATTCCATGGGAGACAGCCAACCCTTAACAAGATTAATGATACTGTGGTATATTTACAGACATAAATCTAGCATAGCTGTCTTCTGAGTTGTTTCATCCAGCAGCTGGTGGAATCAGATGCAGAGACCCACAATCAACCATTGGGTCATGAGCAGGTAGCCTTGTGGAAGAGTGGGGAGAAGACAGAAGGACCCAGAGGGACAAGAGTTCCACAAGAACAACAGAGCCAACTAACCAGAGCCAGCAGGGGATAGGGGTGGAGGGGGTAGGATGGCTGTGGAGATTGAAGCACCAAACAAGAACCATGCATGGACTGGACCTAGGCCTCCTACACAGATGTAGCCCATGGGCAGGTCGGTCCTCATATAGGTACCCTACTAAGGGGAACTATTGACTATGACATGAACTTTGTTGCCAGAAGTTCAATCACTTTTCCTCGGCAGAGCTACCTCACTAGACCACAGAGGAAGAGGAATTACTCACTTGTGAAGCAACTTTATATGCTGGGGTGGGGTGTCTCCCTATCTTGGAGGAGTAGGTGGGCGGGGATGGGGTAACAAGGAGGAAGGGTGGTACCTCAGGAGATGAGGGAGGGGACTATGACCAGGATGTAAAATGAACATATAAAAATAAAAATAAATGATAAGAAAAATAAAACAAAAAAAGTTTGAGTTGGAATTGTTAACACAGGGGAGGGATGAAGGCATATTGAACAGGCCAGATTTCATATTTTTCCTGATGGTGGAGTTGTGGACATCACTCTGAAATAAGAAAACATTCAGATAAGCGGTAGATACTGGTGGAAGAAAGAATATTCTTCACACATTAAATGTGCAATTCAATTAATCCTTTAATGTGGACAATGAAGGGTGGAGGTTGGTTCCTTTGGTTCCTTTGGTTGATAGCACTTGGGGAGGCCATTGGATCTTCCAGGCCTTTTCATGTCTCAAATAGCACTCATTTTTCATTTATTTCTACACTCCTGATCAAACATCTCATGTCAGTGTTCAGTACACACAGCCTATACTTCATTGTAACATACAGTGGCTTTGAAAGAGGTAAAAATATACAGACAAATTTAATGCAATCTCCATCAAAATTCCAACAGATTCTTTACATACCTTAAAAGGAAAATGATCACTTTCTTTTTTTAAAGTCCTTTTTATTTTTATTTTTTCACATTTATTTTATATTAATCACAGGTTATGTGCTTTGTATCCCAGCTGTAGCCCCCTCCTGCACTCCCTCCCTATCACCCCCCTTCTCTCCCTCATCTACTCCCTGCCCTTTCCAAGTCCACTGATAGGGGAGGACCTCTCATGGGGGAAATAACCTTTGGTTGCATGGTCATAGGGGGTTCAGAATGCCAGGAAAACACATTCTTCTAAACATAGCGGGATGAATACACATAAAATTAAATTGTATGTTAATTCTACTAATCATTGTGCAAGGGAGATATTTTCAACTTCTGATATCTTTCATTTTCTCTCTTCAAAGACTTGAATTTACTTGGATATGTTTAACTGCCATATGTTTTATGCTGTTTGTGGCAATTTTGTTTCTCTGATTTTTTTTTTACCAGTCATGTGTGGTTTGTATATAAGAAGACTACTGGCTTTTGTTTGTTTGTTTAGTTACACATGTTTCCAGGCATATCTCTGAAGATGTTGTGAGCTGTTAGAATTCCTGTGGCTGTTTATGCATACTATCTTATGTACATTTAATGATAACTGACTTCTCTTCTTCAGTTGGAATACCCTTGATGTCGTTCAGTTACATTATTGTTCTAGCTAGACTTATAAGCATTATGATGAATAGATATGGAGAAAATAGAAAAAAAAATATACAGACAAAGTTATTTATTGGGGAATCCTCTCTGAAGAATTTTTATGGGTATGGTGGAAGGACAGGGATAAAGCAACATGTTAACAGTAAAAATATTTGACTAATTCCAAAACTGCTGTGGAGTTCGATGGCCTTTAAAAAGTGCCTCATTTGGGGGGAACTCCGACCTTTACAAATCCACGAATATGAACTGTATCCAAGAACCCATGTAAATATCAAAGAAGCATACCTCGACAGAGGAAATGTTCTGGGGGGGCTGTTTTGTTTTATTTTTGTTATTGTTATTTTGGTTTTTTGTTTGTTTGTCATGTTACTTTTTGTTTTAAGTTTTAATGCCCAGATTCTTACACTTCAGAAACGGTCTGAGAAAATGCTGACATGCCAAGGCAGATGAGGATATCTAGGTAGAATCCTGTATTTTCTATGAGAGGACCCAGCTCACAGACCTGTTGTGAGACAAAGCTTGGAGGTAAGAAATTTGGTCTGGCAGTAAGGACTATAGTGTAATAGGAAGAATGAAAATCAAATGCTGATTTTATAAATCACCTTCCCTTGAGCTGGTCATGATCCTCATTTTTAAGATATTTTGAATATTAACAGAAAACTAAACAAAACAGAAATTCAGATACAACTCTTAACATGCTGTTTAGCATTGCATGACATCTGGAATCATGATGGGATGGGTTCCAAAGTGATAAAAACCATTCCTGAGAAAAGACGTTACACACCTGTGTTTGCACACCTTAGAAGAGCTAGGAGCAAATTTTGATTATTTACTTACCCATTAAATATGGGACCATAAGCTAAGGAGTGAAGAGAAACACAGGAAAGGTTCACTACAATGAAAGCCCATTGTACAGTTGCAAAGCATATGGATGACTGGAAACTGCAGTAAAGATGATGCCTCTTATGGGTGGGGTATAATGGTGCTTCCAAGGGACAGATTTCTTAGAGAAAAAAGGTATGCTATTCTTATCTGCCATTGTCTCGCACAGCTTAAAGCTATCATAGGTGAAAAATGAATGTGTAAATACATTTATTAAAATGAATATGTTAATCAATGACTACAGAACATTCAGCATGTGTGACCTCCACTGACTTCAAAGTTGGAACTTGGTTGATTTCCATATAAACAGGTTTAGAACCAAACCTTAAAAAAAAGGCTTTCAAAAGTAGATAATATATTTCATCACTAATCAAAAACATCAATGGGTGTCTGTTCTGTGCTCTCCACTGACTACTAGAAAAGCATGAGACATGATGAAGTAAACACTAAGAGCTAAATAGGGTAAGGTTTCTTTTTTAAAAGCAGTGAGGTGTCTTTGTTGTTAGGGCAAGCAAAATATTTCTATCAGCATTATCTCTTTTCTTTGTGTTAAGACTTTTGACATCAGTGGATTTCTGGACACATTTACACATCTAAGAGTGAATGCATAGTGAATTGACAAAGTCACAGTACAGCACAAAGGAGACTTAACAGATGCCTACATGTTAATATAAAAATAAGATACACTATATTTTTTAAAGTAGATTTAATGGAAGTTTGCTCATTTGCTGACATATCAACCCATAAGCCAGTAAGATGAGAATATTACTTCATTTAAATGAAAAGTGTTAACTTTGACCAGTCTTGTATGGGACACTATCACCAGCATAGCAAGGAGAAGCATGACACAGCTCAGAGACAGCATATCTGTACTAGCAGCCAGTAATGCCAACCACTCACTCAACTAAGAAGGCAGGCAGAGTTTGCATGTTGCACCATGAAGGGACCTGTTCTTTTAGGGACAAGAGAAGTTCTTCTGTAAAGATCTACCAGGTCCAACTTGTCCTGTCAGTCCTTATAACGCCATGTTTGGCTTGTGCAAGGAAAGTGGCAGAAAACATTATACCTCAAATGCCTTTGAGACAGTGGCAACAAACCTTGGAGCATTAAAATCACACAGAGGTCCATACGACCATTAAAACCCAATGATAAACAATCCTGCCCAGCGTTTGCAGAGTGATGGATAGGCTAATTGTAAATATTGCATATAGAAGGGCCACCTGCTTCCCTGGGTTACTCTACTTGTGCTTAATTTACGTTCAGGTGGAATGCACATCATTCTCTATTTCTGCATAACAGCTCATTTTTTTGGTTGGCATTAGCAGCTATCTCAGAGCCTTTTTGAAAGTACACTTTCACTATACATAACCTGTACAACAGCCATGGGACCCGTGGCAGACCTATTAAAAGGAATATAAATAGAAAAATAATCCCAATGAAAAATATTTACAAAAAAATTCTTGATTCCTACTTGGAACACAACTATGTCCCTTGAAAGCAGGAATGCTAGCTGGTGTACATTCTTAGGGCTCAGAGTCTCGGGGTCATCAGGTCTGTCCTGGTTGGTGTATTTACAAGATTTACTGTGGTGATGAGTTGCTGACCACTGATTTTTTTAACACTGGGATATGCAGGACTCAGAGTGATACAGGTTTCATTAAAATTCAAAAAATCATCTCCAAGGAGAGCATGACTAACTTTCTTATACAGACAGGAATCCCCACAGGTGGTATTTCACCCTTGCTAACGGAATTAACTCTACCAAAAGAAGCATTGTCTATGAGATTCCAGATCTCCAAATCTGCAGGCTCATCCACACAGGTATTCTTTATAATGTCATTGTTAAGTGCCTTAGGGTAGCTCTGAAAGACAAAAGGCAAAGAGAGAGAGCTGCCACGCTATCGCTATCTTTTCTCACCCTCCAGCATGCTGGTGTTGTGGGGATGGGGGGATTATAAAATAAACAAAATAAGACACAGGACTGGGACATTCAGTGGACTAAGTCTAATTGCCCACCCTTATTTCCCTGGAAAGAGCTGAGATGAAATTCTTATTACAATTACACAGAATGGATTCACCAAATTGGCAGTGATTAAACTATTAGGCAAATACACAAATGAATGTTGAATTTGATTCCTGGTCCAATTAACTTTCTTTCTTTCTCTTCCCTCTCTCTCAGCTCTAACATTATGTTCTTAAAATCTGTGTTTCATCTTCAAATATTTAAATTGTCAAGGAAAAAAATAAACTAGCCATTTCACATTCATTATATTGTGTCAAACAGGACATGAAGGAGACAGCTTTCTTTCTTTCCTGTCCTCTGTTCTTGTCAATCAAAATCACAGTAATTAAACAGAAATGGCACTGCTTTCAAATCAAGAACAAAGGCATAGGCATTTAATAGGAGAAAGAGAAAAGTAATTAAAATAAATAAATACTCAGGCCCTACCGTTGTCCTCAGAGCTGTCCTAAGCTGCAGTTTCACCAGCTCCCCACCCTACTCCTTTCACCCTTCATTTATCTTCTTTGACTTTCACCTGAGAGAAGTGTGCAGATGTTAGCTACCTTTCACACTGCGTGCTGGGCTTTCAATGCTGCACTACATCCTTGAATACAGGCATTAAGTGCGCTCAATTTTTCTCATTTTTAAATTTTAAATTTGGTTTATCAGGATAAACCAAAAGAAATAAGTATTTAGCCTCTACATAGGCATCATGGTATGTCATTAGATAATTATTTGTTTTAATTATATCACGTAAACCTCAGTTCTCCATTCTGTGAATTCTTGCCTCTTTTATATTAAATCATGTTATAATGGGTGAGAAATAAATGAGACTAACTCCCCCTTTTTTTTCAGGAAAATTTTGAATGGTGGCCACCGTTTTTCAGGGATGATAAATATTTGACTGACTGGTTTATGCCACAGTGTTCTTATGAAAAGAAGTCACACCCTTCTTTTTAAATCAGAGATTACGCACGTTAAAAATAGTCTATAAGATTGTAATAAGGGTTTCTACTCTTTCTAATGTTCATCAATGGACTTCACTGATGTCTTTTCATTCTAAACTCAAGATAATTTGTCATTTTAAAGGCATATTGGCACATATAGTTACATGTATATCTGTTTCATACACATGGAAATGTGCACCCAAATCCTAAAAGCATGTAAATGTCAATAAAGTGTCCTAAGGCTGAAAATAATGTTTACCTGTCCTGTATCTGGGCTAGAAGGAGAAAGAGGGAGAGATGGAGTGAAGAGAGATGGATAGAGAAGACAGGAAGGAACAGAGGTAGTGTGTGGGGGAGGAGTACTCCCTAAGGATCAGAATAATTTAAAATGTTCAGAGAAAGTGTGGGAGCAACTCTGAGAAAAATGAAACAACAATCTCATATTTAGAAGAAATTCAGAACAAAGAGTTCTAATTATTTTTATACTTTTGGGAATATGGTATGAAATGATAAGAAGCCCTAACAAAGAGTAAAGCTGCATTTAAATGGCTCCAAAGCATAGTGCTTGCTTAATTATAAAAAACAATTTCCTGATATAAAATAGGTATGAGAAATGCTTAGGAGAATTGAACTACATACTTCAAATTTATATAAAAATGAAGGAAAAACAATTTGATCCCACAGCAAAGTACAGAATATGTCTAACTACTAACACACACAGGGCACTGTAGTAGAACAGTGGGCTAAGCCTGAAACCACCTTTAATAGAATCCTCAGCTCTGATGATAACAGTGATAGCGTGGGGCTCAGACCCAAGCCTGCCTTCACTTTCTCTGCTGTCGCTAAGGTATTTTCATGCTTACCTGGGAAGTTTTTTTTCTTTTAATACCATAAAATGAGAGCTTTTTGTGTTTTGTTTTGGTGGGGTTTTTTTAACATAATTTAAGAACTCCGTACTCTAACAATGAGTTGGTAACTCCAGGATTCCAAGTGGATATATTGCAGCCCTGTCATCATCCTGTTAGAATTTTGTCTGTTCATGGTGTCTGAGATGAATGGAAGTTATGCAGATGAATTTGCAAACCTGTGTTCATCAGGATCAGCCCTAGCTGCAAACTCCCACAGCAGCCTGAAATTAAGTTCTGCAAAATGTCTGGTGAAATTTTGGTTCTTTTCATATCCCATGAAGCCTCAAACCTATCAGAACAAAAAATAAACTGGTTTGAAGTAAAGCTTGAGTTATATTCAGAACGATAAAAGAAAATATTTTCAGCACAGGAGACAAAACCCACATTTATAAACACTAGGCAAGAGCAGTACATAGGCTGTAGCCCTCGCCTGACTTCTTTCCTCTGTTCTTATTTTGTTTGTTTTGGCCTTTGTTTCACGTAGTCTTATATCTTATTCTCATTTCTTTGCTTTTATTACCTCATGTATTACTTTCTTGTCTCATCTTTATGATAAAATACTATGACAAAAACAACTTCCAGAAGGAAGGGTTTATTTGGGTTCAAAATTCCTGGCTACTTTCTATCATGGGAGGAAAGTCAGAGCAGCAGGGACTTCAGGCAGTTGGTCACATTGTATCTGCTGGAAAGAGGCAGAGATTCTAAAATCTCAATTTCTCTCTCTCTCTCTCTGTCCATTTTATGCAGTCCAGCACCCAAGCTCAAGAATTGGTGCTACTCACTTTTATCATGAATCTTCACACCTTAATTAGCACGATAAAGACAATCCTTCACAGGCGTGCTTGAAAGCTTGCCTGCTAGGCAAGTCTAGGTTCTATCAAGTTGATGGCATTACCTATCAACCCCCTATTGGGAAAGCATCGCATCTCTTGACCTTTCCTAGGAAATATCTCAGGTATGTTAAATAATTGCTTGATTTTTGATACATTGTCAAGGATGAAGGACCAGCACCCTAGTGACTTCCAATGGACTATCTTCTTCTCTCAGTCTGCAGTGTAGGAAGTATGGTATGTGTGTGTATGGTGGTCTCAAGGCATGGTTCTGCTATAATGAGAACATACAGAACTGACTATGATAAAAGCTCCAAAAGCACAGAGAATTCAACAGTATCCCATTGGACTTCTACCTACTACGTCTATGACGAAGATGACTCTATTATTAATGCTGAGATTAGAAATAGAATTTATATGAATGTTCTGAGAAGAAAACAGAGAAGGAAGGAAAAGATCACTAATAGGATTAGTGGTAGATTTCTTGGTAGAGTTCCTACAGTATCAATTTCCCTGTAGGTAATTCTTTCATTCTAGCTTGTCCTGAATCAAGTGCACCTTAGGGAAAAGTTTTCAAATTTTGTACTTAACTGTGTTGAAAAATTTCATGAACACAGTGCAACCAAAACAATAAAATTAGATAAAATATTGTCTTATTTAAAGGCTTTCAAGAGGTGCATTTTTGTTGTTATGATTCCAAATGTTTGCATATATTATAAATTTTCTAGTGTGTAATGTTCTCTGTAAGATAAATTATGTAGTTGTTGATATCCCTTTCCCATCCCATCCTGTTCCAGGATCCCTCAGTTCACAAATGACTTTTGCCATCTACCACAGTTTAACTGTTATTACACATTCATAAAAGGGAGGAGGAATAACTTCAATCATATATGATTAAGGAATTGAATTCAACTTAATTAGAAATAATAGGTCATTGAGTTGACTAACATTGTTTAAAATTGAGTGTTGAGAATGTTGTTACTGGTTGAATGTACTATTCCATGGCAGTCTTTACCAGAGAGTGTAGATGTTCACAGAGTGACCATGAAGTATGCATTTAGATGAAGGCATCTTCAAATAATTTTTGAATTTCTAACTTATGAGGAGAATCTCAAGAACACAGTGCTATGCCAATAATTCTTAAGGATGTGTTTATTGAAGAATACAGAGACCACTGTTTCATAACAAAAACTGAGTCTCTTCGATCTAGAGCCTATAACATTTAACCACTTACAGCTTGCTTAGAAAGCTAAGCAATGGTTCTCCTACTCCTCTCTCTGCCTCTGTCTCTGTCTGTCTCTCCAGCCCAAATCCTTATTTCCTAGAAGCAGAACCAGTGTCAAGAAGAAAATTTGCAGTTATTGTTTTGCATTTGTCTTATGAGATTGGCACCATTCGGAACTTCTACCAACTAATAGTGAAAACGAGTTTGCTACTTTAAATGGCCTCGAAGAATGCATACCCACTATGATTTAATGGAAAAACGTCTCCTGCAATTTTTTTTAATGATGATTGTATCCACAGATGCAGAGCGGAGTACCAGTGTCATTCTTTATCCATTGAAAGTCTGGGATGCAGCTGTCGACTTCCGGAAAAACAGAGTGGAAAGACCCCCCAGGATTGGGGTTCCATTTTCCCAGGAACAGCTAAAGCATCTTAAGGCGAGGGCTGAGCACTAGGCTGGGGTGTGGAAAGAGATGAAACTGTCAGTGTAAGAGGCATTGGAAATTCTGGAGTTCCAGACACCTATGATGATGCGGAAGTGCTACTGCGCTTTGGCTAAGCCACTGTGTTAACTACAGGGATACAGGCAAAAGCCCATGCCTGGTTGGCTTGAAGACAAAACACAGGCCTAGCAAGGCCCAGGCCCAGCTGGCCGGGAGGTGGGACCACTGAGACAGAGCCCAGCCCGGCAGGACGCAGGTCAGTGGCTGCCAAGGCAGATCCACACACACCGGTGAACAGCAGAAGCTCACTCTGGCCGGCAGCAAGTGGCCAACTGACAGACCAGTAATCTAGCCCTGGACTGTCCAGAAGCTTTTGGTGGTTGGGCAGGCTCCAGCCAGCCTCGCTGGCAGACAGGCCCTGAGAGTTCAGTGGCAAATCTCCAGGGAGGAGGGAAGCCCTCCTTACCCAGAATAAATGATGAATCTCAGGTGGCCATGGTGGAAGGCTGATGAAAGCATGCACATACCGTCTTTATTTCATATGAAATCAGGGATGTATAAACCTTGGGCAGTGAAAGTGCTAGGAATACTTGAATTACCTGTAGTGGTTCAGTGCCTCGTTTACATGTAATAGCAAGCTATCCTATGGGTGGCAGAAAGTCTCCAAGTAAAGTCAAAGGTCTTTGGTGGAAAGTCAAGTCATGTTATTATCATAGGGTGAGTATCTCCCGGAATTCCCAGGTGCTTGCTAAACATGTTTTCTTATCAGGGGAAGGTCCATCTTGTAATATTCTCTGAGGGCCATGTGATGCTCCTTACAAGATCTGGGGTTAGCAGATCAGGTGGAGAGAGAATCCTGTGAGAAAAGGGTGTCCACTATCATAGACCAAGCACAGAGGCTATCTGGCAATTTCAGAATTCAACCTTATACAGCAGAATTCCACACACCTAGACCTAAAGGTCCTTCCTGTCACAACATGAGCACCCTGGATAAAGGATGATTGCTGGAGGAAATAGTGACAGAAATGAGGAAGGTGAACAGAATGCCATTTATGCATTTATAAGATATGAAGTATGGTTCAGGATAAAGGATATAAGTCTATAGAAGCTAGGACTTAGGGGCCTTAAGAATGAGTGCTGATTACTGAAGTATCCCATTAATATTCGGAAGCTCTAAAACAAAAAAAAAATTAAACGAAAACTAGACTAATATCCGCTTACATAACATGTAAAACAGGCTTACAGAATTACAGTACAAAGAAAGCTTTCTCTCAGAAAAAAAATTGTTTGACGGTGTTGTAACAGGGACCTCCCAGCATAGTGACTGAACTGCTGCTGCATTCCTGACTGTCACTCCTTATGTATGAGCTGACTAGCTTCCCGGCTTGTCTGGAATCCTAAAACATGCATACTTTGATATCACAGATTAACGTCAGTTTGGCAGAGAGAGAGAGTCAAAAGTAATATGTGCTCTAGTGTGTAAAAAGGAAAATAAACTTTCTTTTCTGATGTCAGAAAGATTATGAAGAAATCTTAAAACAACTAGCACAGGTAATACAGGGTGGCCTGCCTAGTGTCACTTCTGATGAACACAATACCCCAGCACAAAAGAAAAAAAAAGCAAGACCTTATGGCTTTCAGTTTTTGAAACCAAGGTTTAATTAAGCAAAAGGAAATACATCCTGTGGAGAAACGCAAGCCTATATGACTTGCTAAGTTCCAGAATGATTTTCTGAGTTTGTTTTTGGTCTGCTTTGCAATCTTGCTGTTTTATCTTCTGTCCTGGTTGTGTCAGGGGCATATTATACTACTGTGGATGGATGAGTTTTGCAAAGTTCCAGGCAATAAAACATCTGTTATAAAACATGTTCAACTGCTCTAGGGTATGGACTGAAAGCAGTCAGGATTATTTGGAAGTGAAAGAATGAATAGCCAAACGAATGAGTACAATCTGTTTTTATTATTATTTTTAAAGGGCCATTTAATCCAAATAATTTATTTTTCTTGTAAATTACTTGTTTTACAAATATAGTGCCATAGCTGTACTTCAACACATTTTCATATTATTTTGTGGGATGCCAAATTCTACATATTGTACTTTAACTTTTCCTGACTCTCTGGGTAAACACACTCTTAGAAATGGTGAAATGTAGATACTTAATGGTTTGCTTTTATTTAAATAAAATTTTATCTCAAAATATTTTAAATAGACTGGGGATTCTAATTTGGTGAAATGAGAAAAAGTGTTGTCATTATTTTCAAGGATGTATGAGTTATATTTAAAAAATCTTATACATATTAAGTAAAAATGTATATATTTAACACTAATCGTTTATTAGAAGGTTCTGTGAGCCAGGGGAATTTCTTCTTTGGAGGAAAGTACAAGAACAGCACAGGGGAAGCTGTAGTAAATGTTCATGAGGTGGGAACTTACTGTTGAGTATTAGACACAACACCAGCGCAGTGCCAGCTAGGGAGGCTCTGATGAGTTTCAAAAAATAATTAAGAATCAAATTTTTAACAAAAAGGCAGACAGAAACAATCCAAATCAGCAAAATCAGAAATGAAACGTGGGACATAACAACAGACACTGAGGAAATCCAAACAATCATTAAGTCTTAATAAGAAAGCCTCTGAAGAAAGAAATTGAAGAAGATCTTAGAAGGTGGAAAGACCTCCCGTGCTCATGGATTGGTAGAATTAATATAGTGAAAATGACCATATTGCCAAAAGCAATCTACAGATTCAATGCAATCCCCATCAAAATACCTTCACAATTCTTCATAGACCTTGAAAGAAAAATACTCAACTTCATATGG
>CM053764.1:14476639-14487649 GCA_028658305.1 Pachyuromys duprasi | reverse complement strand
GAGGGGGCAGGGAGGAGATGAGGGAGGGTTGGGGAAGGTGGGAGGGAGTGAGGAAGGGGGCTATGCATGGGATGCAAAAAACCTAACCTGTGATTGATATAAAAATAAATAAATTTGTTAAATTAAAAATAGACTCACAACCAAGTCTTTGGCAGAGGGCTGGGAATAATAATGAAAAGAGGGGGAGTTAGTAAGACTTGGGGAGAACAAGAGCTCCACAAAGACCAAATAGATCAGGGCACAGGGGTCTAATATGAGACAGTTTCTCCAACCAAGGACCATGTATGGATATAACCTAGAACCCCCGCTCAGATGTGGCCCATGGCAGCTTAGTATCTAACTGGAGGCCTAGTAAGGGGAACAGGGACTATTTCTGTCATGAACTCAATGGCTGGCTCTTTGACCCTCCCCCACACATGCCCAGGAATAACAGCCTAGCTAGATCCAGAAGAGGACATTGCAGCCAGCCCTGAAGAGACAAGATAAACTAGGGTTGGATGGAAGGGGAGGAGGTCCTCCCCCATCAGTGGACTTGGAGGGGGGCAGGGATGAGATGAGGGAGGAATGGAGAGAGTGGGAGGGAAAGAAGAAGGGGGCTATGCCTGGGATACAAGGTACCTAACCTGTGAATAATATAAAAATAAATAAATTACATTAAAAAATAAAAATAAATTATAAAACAAAATAATGATTAAAAAGGCCATTCAACAGAAAACAAAAAACAACAACAAAAAAGAATTGCATGGATTTTAAAAGCTTCTACATAGTCAAGTTTACAGAATGGAAAAAAAATCACTGTCGACTATACATAAGATAGGAGAGGAGAATAATATGTAGAATAAACAAAGAACTGAAAAATTTTGATCACTCAAACCCACATTATCCATACCTATGAACTGAACAGAAAATATCCCAAAGAAAAATTACAAATGGCCAAAAGCACTTCAAAAAGTATTCAATATCCTCAGGCATCTCAGAAATGCAAATTAAAACCGCTTAGGTGTTCCATGAGATTCAGTCCACAATCCCTAGTCACATTGTGAAAGCGCTAATAGCAAATGTTAGGAAGGATATAGAGAAAGAGGGTCCCTAACCACAGCTGGAGTATGTAAACGTTTAGCCACAATGGAAACCAGTGTATAGTCCTTTAAAAACTAAGATAAAAACCACCACTCAAAACCTTTTATTATTCATGAGGGGCATTTCATCTTCTCCAGGTGAAAATATCTACCAGGTCAACATCTGTATGTATACACATAGAAGCTGCTGATGACCGAGGGGTGATCCAAAAGCAGGGACTCTGTAGCTGGACCAAGGGGATTCTTCTCTGCTTAAAAAAAATATTTCAATCAAAATTCTTTCATGTAAATATTATGAAAAGAATAAAGAGCACAATTAATCAGCAGTTTGGCCTAATTGGTAATGTCCTTGTAGGATATGATAACTTTTGTATTTCTAGGTGTCAAGGCCTTGTTTTTAATAAGATGGTTGATGGCTGCTGAAAGGCAAACTGCATCCTCATAAAATGCTAATATTAGAGGTGTGTGAAGTTCACTCTTAGAACAAGTGCTTGGACCTTCATATCTCTCCCTTGTGTGTGTGCCTTTTTAAATGTTCACTCTTGTTAAAAATTCTTTGCAATATGCCTATATAAACACAAACACAAATATTTATAAGTTAGAAATAACTCTCATAGCATCAATAGAATCTTTACATACAAATTTTATTGTAAAAAGATGTGTTTTGATATTGACAAGATGGATGTTTTTGTTCATAGTATTTATTCTGAGAAAATAAATTATAAATATTTTATAGTATAAATGCAAATAATGTTCAATTATTTATGTTTAAAATGATTGAACGAAGACTATACTTATGTGTACACAGGTATACATATACATGTACCTACAAATCATGGTATGTGGCCTGAGTATACCAATTAAACATTTCTGTCTATTAATTGGTATGTTGTAGGATATTTCATTCCATTGTAATCCCCAGGACTGTGAACTGTAAAAATCTGTCTTTTGTTTGTTATGGTTTAGCCTAACAAACACCTTTAATCCAATAATATTATATTTATTTTAAACAGGTGATTATGGTGTAGTTCAGCCCTAACACACACCTTTAATCTTAGAGCTTTCCATACACAGAATTTAATGAGGTTTAACCTAGGTCAAGGGTCAGAGCAAGTAATCAGCTTCCAGAGATTAACAGAAAGGAGGGACTTAGAGCAAACAGTATTAAAGACAGCACGGAGAAGAAGGGGGGTGCTTAACCTCTTGAGCACTTGAGCTACTTGGCCTTTGGCTCTTTGGCCCTTTACCTCTCCAACTGTTTGGCCTTGAACTTTTGGGCTTTCTCGTCCTCGGGGTTTGGCTGAGCTAGCAGGTCTTTTCCTCCTGGGCCATCAGATGAACTAGGAAGCTTTTAGCTTTTGGCTTTTGGCTTTTTCGGGGGGTTGGGGGGGGAGAGGAGTAGGGAGGAGAAGGGAATGGAGCTGAGTAGGAAGATCAACTGGGTGTTTTCTCTGCCTCTGTGAACTAGTAGGTTTACACGCTAGCATCTGGATCCCAGTGTTCATTGGTAAAATAGAATCATTGTGATTTTCATTTTTATAACAGCATTGGTATGTGGAAACATTGGCATAACCAAGATGCAATTCATAGCAGCATGAAAGAGAGTCTCTGCTGCCTTCGCTGACCTGGTTACTGTCTCACACTAGAGCTATTTTGAGAGATTTATAGGAATTGGAAGAATTAATATCCAATTTTTGTATTCATTATTTATTTATTCAGTATTGTTATTTATGTATATGAGTATGCATGCCTCATGTGTGGAATGTGTGCAGAGGACAGAAAAGCATTTTGGGTCTTCAGGACCAACCCAACGTGATTAAAGATGTGAGTTGCCCAAGATAGGTTCTGGGAACTGAACTTCAGTTCTGCAAGAGCAACAGGTGCTCTTAAAAGCCTAACCTTCTCCTGGCTCCAGCAATGGGTATTTTTAATGGAACTTTGATATAAAGTTTCATTCTACTAATTTGTATGTTCCAAAACACAAAAAAGTTCAAAAAATAGCTTCAGTTTCACATATTAGAAAGTTCATTATATTATTATTATTATTATTATTATTATTATTATCCTTTTTGGTCACAGGTATTATAATTTTTCTAAACTGATCAGAATATTTTCTTGATTTGAACTGCTTTAATAATCAATAAAAGCTAGTTTTCCTAAATCTCCACATCTTTGAAATTTTTTTAAAAGTATATAGTACTCAAACTACTCATAAACTCTGGATAATCTTCTATCCATCAAGTATTTTCTTTTCATATACTCAAAAACACTGATTCTAAAATTTATTCTCTCAAATACCTAAAGTAATTCTAGGGGAAAGACCAAAGCTATGAATGTCAGAGTCCATAATTTCCAAACACATTCCAAAGATCCTGTAATCAAAATAGCACAGTATTGTAAAAACAGAGATAACACAACAGGTAGAAAGCAAAGAGTTTTCATAAATAATTTCATGCAATTCAAGTAAACCAGCTCATTCAGAAGCCCTTAAGTGAATGGTTGATGGAGGACCAACCATCTTGTATAGGTTCTGTGAAGCTCAGTATACTCCTGCAGTATTCTTTTCCACACTACAAAAAAAAAATCAACTTAAACTATAAAAACCATCAGTTTAATACATGAAATCATGACACAATTAGGGAAAAATGAGAGAAACAGTTAACTTGATTGATAAAAGAGAAAACTATTTTGGAGTAAAGTACCAAAAGCCAGGAGATAATGCAGACATACAAAGTATGAGAGTAAGATCATAACAAACTAGGAAACTCCCTTGACTATAACACTGATAGTTGCTTTTTATATAATTAATAGGTTTATTTTATGAGTAATGTAGAGGCGTGTTGCTTATGAGTGTCTCTCTCTTCCTAGTTTTAAGATCAGGAAGCAGTTCCAAACATGTCTCCTACAATGATGCTTCTAAAGCTTTCTGGACCACTGAAGATGAGGTCTGCTGAATTCCCCACTGTCTAGGAAGATGTGAAATAGAATAAGAATAATTTGGTTCCTGGCATAGAAGTGACAAATGATATTTCAGATTCATCTCATTAAATTTTCATGTTTAATTTCAAAAACTTTAAAAGCTATTTGGGTATAAATGAAATAGTCCTGCAGTTCCTCGTCTTTGTACTGATCATTTATAGTGTATCTCTTTTTTTTTTCTTTCTCATTTCCCTTGACTAATAGATGTATTCCTTACTTTATTGTGATTATTGCTATTAGTGTCTCTATCTCATCCATTTATTTCTTTGTAGAACATTGTAGTTTAGCAAACTCTGTACAACAATTATCCCTTTTGATCATGATTCACTTAAACCCTATGAAATATCTTAGAGATGACTCATTAAAATTAATGAACACAAAAGGCAACTGAGAAATGCCCACATGTGCAAAAGTAAATATGACCTTTAAATATTAGACAATTAAATCTGGAGTCTGACCTGCTCTACCTCTGATTTTCTCTATGTGGCTTACCTCTTTTAAAAAACAATTGCTCTTGGCTACTGAGCAATTTTTGTAGCTGAAAAGGTCTTATTATTTTTTCTAGGACTCTTAAATAAGACAATGTATGGTGGAACATCTTTCAGGTATATACCCAGGAGTGGCATAGCTGGGTCATGGGATAGTGCTATTCCCAATTTTGTGAGAAAACATCAGATTGCTTTCCAAAGTGTCTGTACAAGTTTGCACTCCCATCAGCAATGAAGTAGTATTCCCCTTGCTTCACATCCTTGCCAGCATACACTGTCACTTGAGTTTTTGATCTTAGCCATTCTGATAGGTGTAAAATGAAATCTCAGAGTAATTTTGATTTGCATTTCCCTGATGATTAAGGACTCTGAGCATTTAAGTGTTTCTCTACCATTCAATAATCCTCTGTTGAGAATTCTCTGTTTAGCACTCTACCCCATTTTAATAAGATTTGGTTTGTTGTTTAATTTTTGACGTCTTTGTAAACTTTGAACATTAGCCCTGTGTCAGATGGAGGGTCAGTGAAAATCATTTTTCAGTCTGTAGGCTGTCATTTTGTTCTGTTGACAGTGTCCTTAGCTCTAGAGAAACTTTTCAGTTTCATGAGGTCCCATTTATTAATTGTTGATCTTAGAACCTTAGCTGTTGGTGTTCTGTTTAGGAAGTTGTCTCCTGTGCCAATGAGTTTGCGGTTCTTTTCCCACTTTTTCTTCTAAATGATTTAATGTGTTTCTGGTTTTATATTGAGGTCTTTGATCCACTTGGACCTTTAGATAAAACAAAAACCTGTATCCTGATTCTCATGATGGATAGTTTAAGCAGTGCCTAGTAGTGCAGGCTTATAATTGCTGCTCACTAGACCCAAAACAGAAGAATTCCAATTTCTAGAGCATTCTGAGCAATTAATGAGATCCTGTCTGAACAGGTACCTCAGTAATAGAGTGCATTTCTAGCATGTGTGAAGTTCTAACATCAACTACATCTGCAAAACCAAACCCAAAACCATCCATGGCTTTCATCACTCTATATTTAAATTTTCTCTCTTTCTTCTGACATCCTTTTTCCACAGTTGAGTCTACCAAGTAAGTGTCTTCTTTTATTTATTATTGTTATAAATTATATAGTAGTTGGTTCTTAACTTTTTTTTCATAGCTTCTGTTTAATATTTTTCTCATATTTATTTGGTTAAATGTCTGTATTTTTTCAGATTACTTCTACTTATATATACCATACTAATTAAAATATTTTTGATAGTAAAATATAGTACATCATTCTCCCACTCATCCTCCATATCTCCAATTCTTACCCTCTTTCAAATTAATGGCATTCTTAAATATACAATAATCTAATCAGTCTGAATGATGTAACCTGTATGTATATGAGCTCAAGGCTGACCACTGGTATTAGAAACTCTTTTAGGGTTTATTTCTTCTGCTCTTAGTATTCATTATTTGCCTGTAATTCTTTTTCTATGAATGAGACTCTCAAGATCTCCTCTTTTCCATCTTAGCATCTCTATTGCTGTTATTCTTGTTCACATCATAGTATAGTGATATCCTTGGTAGATATTTCCTGTGGAATCATGGCATTTCTGTCTGTGAATTATTTTGAATTATTTTACATAATATTTACCTGACATTCTATACAAGAAATTATTTTCAATATTTTTATTGGATGTTTTGAGAGTCATGCCTTGAAATTCTATTTCATGGTAACATGTGTTTGCTTGGTTGCTCCTACTGAGTTTGAGAATACAGATCTGCATCTACTTCAGATGCCTGTAGTTTGAATGACATTGTAGTTTTCCAAGATCCTATTCTGATTTGCATCATTTGTGTATTATACATATATCCATGTGAAGCAATGGTACAATCTCATAGCCTAGTTTTAGTTTGAGATTCCTTCTTGACCCTGTTTTTGTTATGACTTCATGCACAGACTGGAAAGAATATTGTCTCATTGCCATCCCTTTCAAAATTTACTGTCTTTTCAGATGAAAAAATGATCCCTCCTTTTCTATGATTCATCGGAAGACATGGGCAGAAGTAAGCCACAGGGATTTCCAAGGTTTTAAAGGAAAAGAAGAAGGTACAACTTTAGGCGTTCTTTCAGAACTTCTGTACTCTGGTTTACTCTAGTTTTGATGTTTATATTTTGGTTTTATTTTATTTGGAGAGGTCAACTGTCAACATTACTAGTATGGATTCTAAAACTAATCTATGACAAATTATAGTCTTCAGGTTTTTTTTTAAATTTCAGTTTATGTGCTAACATATCCAGCTGAGTGTTCCTTGCTGATGTGAAGAGCATAAGTTATCTATCAGTTATGAGACATCTTCTAATTTCTCTTCAGACATATTTTTGCATGTCTGTTTTATTGTTTATTTGACATCTGGAACCTTTTCTAGGTTATCTTCCATTTCCTGTTTCTTCATGCTTTCCAGTTTTTAAAAGTTTATTTATTACTATTGTGTATGTCTGTGTATGTGCATGACAGATGAACAAACCATGTGACAGTGTAGGTAAAAGCCATGGGGACAACTTTGCTGAACTGGTTCTTCTCTATTTACATTAGTTTCAGGGATCAAACTGGTTACCAGGAGTGCATGAAAAGAATCTCTACCCATTGAGCTATCTCATTAGTCAGTCCAACACTTTCTTTTTGTCTTATTCTGTGTATTATAACCAGTGATATCCTATTATATTATAAGATATTTAACATTTCCGAATTCAGTATTCACAAATAGTAACATCCATTTAGAATTGTAAATGGTTACTATGAAGACATGTAGATTGGGCTGCTGTTATTTGTAGAATGCTCAGCCACAGAAAATCAGATTTGGTGAGACTGTCTTGATATCATTGCTACCTGTCAACTCACCTATTATATCAATGTCCACATAAACCTAAAGCCATGGACCACCTCTATGAGGGCCTTGACCAGTTCCTTCTCCTGACACACTTACCAAACATCACTGGAAGGTTGTTGAATTTTGCTGTGTATGATAAAACATGCAGGGCCTCTTGTCTCTTTAATCTACTAAATCTAGCAATTACAACCCAATATTGAAAGAAAAGTTTGGTCACCATATCAACTGTGTTAATCTAGAGGATTTGTCAAACATATAATCAGTGACATATCTGATAAGTTGCTTCTGCTCCAGGATGAAGCTTTCTCACTCTTCACAAAAATGTGTTTCCTTGGCTAAATGTAATGGCTACTACCTTGACTTGGAATTTTTATTTGCAGGGAGTTTATTGTTCATATTTAATTCAGTTATTATTCTCCAGGCCTTGTTATAACCCTACTTATAGGTCACAAGAAAGAGAATGATAGCCATGATAAGTGCTCTAGCCCTTGGTACCACTCTAATAGCGAAAGATATTTTGGTTTCCAAAACATAGCAAAACTCTTTTTTAATATGTGAAGAACTACATGGAAAAATACAGGTAATAGTTTTTGTTTCTCCAGAGTTTTGGAATTTTTAAAAATATGTGAATCCCTGTGTCTGTGTATGGATTTGCACACCAGTGTTCAGTTGCCTACAGAGGTGACAAAAGAATGTAGGATGCTCTAAAGCTGGACATACAGGCAGTTGTGTGATGCCTGATGGAATGTCCTGGGATGGAACGTGGGTCATCTGGAAGAGCAACACATTTTCTGAAAGATGGAGAGCCATAATTCTAACCTATCTTTGATATTTCCTTTTAAAATAAGATTTACTGCATGCTTATGGTAGCACATTGCTTAAAAGCAAAGCTTGATCCAGCACCTGTATAAATGATACACACATCTATATTACTTGCTTGGATCAATATTATATAATTACTGACATATCATATCTATCATTAATTTTAAAGTAGTATGTTATATTTTGGGAGAATAAAATTTACTAATATATAAATTAGAAGTATGTTAAACAAGAATAGTGACTAGTAGCATTCTAGGTTTCCTCTTCTTGTTGACAAATCTCTCTTCTTTACTGATGCCACCTACCTTTTAAAATTATTATTATTTACAATTTATTCACTTTGTATCCAGTTTTAGCCCCTCCCTCATCTCCTCCTTGTCCCATGCTCTGTCCCTCTTCTTTCCCTGTCCTTTTCCTCTAGTCCACTGATGGAGGAAGTCCTCCTCCCCTACTGTCTGACCCTAGCCTGTCAAGTACCATCATGCCTGCATGGAACCTCTTCCCTGTGGGTCACCAAGGTTGCCCCACCATGGAGAAGTGATCAAGGAGGAGGCAAACAAGTTCATGTCAGTATTTCTTCTCCCTTAACTAAAGAACCCACATGGAGACTGAGCTGCCTATGGGATACATCTGAACGGCAGGTCTAGCTCCTCTCTATGCACTGTGTTCGGTTGACAGGATAGACAATAGAAGCAGTACCAGAGAGGGAACAGGTTGGGAGCCTACCACAGATGTCCTCTAAAAGACTCTACTCAGCAGGGCATCAAAGTAGATGCAGACACTCACAGCCAAACTTTGGACAGAACACTGGGAGACTTATGGAACAAGGGGAAATACAAAGACCTGAAGGGGCCAGGAAGACCACAAGCAGAGTAGCAAAGTCAAAAAAGCTGGGCCCAGGTGTGGGGGACTGCAGAAAATGATGCATCAGCCACCTACTTTTAATAGCCAACAATTGTAATTTTTTAAAGGGACTTAGGTCATTTATCGGTCCAAATATTTCAGAGACCATGTGTCATTTTCTGTGTTTCTCTCATTTAATCAGGAAAAAGATATGAGTATGAAGATTCTACAGTATTGAAACATCTGGAATATGGACAAGTCAAGGAGAGGTCAAAATTTCATTCTTTTCCTTTTAACATTTTTATGTTATATTAATCACAGGTTATGTACTTTGTATCCCAGCCTTAGCCCCCTCCCACATTCCCTCCCTAACTGCCCAGTCCCTCCCTCATCTCCTCCCTGCCCCTTTCCAAGTCCACTGATAGGGGAGGACCACCTCCCCTTCCATCTAACTCTAGCTTATCAGGTGTCTTCAGGACTGGCTGCAATGTCCTCTTCTGTGGCCTAGCAAGACTGCTCCTCCCTAAGGAGGGTGGGGAGGTCAAAGAACCAGCCATTGAGTTCATGTCTGAAATACTCCCTGTTCCCCTTGCTAGGGTACCCAGTTGGATACTGAGCTACCATTTGCTACATTCAGGCAGGGGTTCTAGGTTATATCCATACATGGTCCTTGGTTGGAGAAACAGTCTCGTAAAAGACCCCTGTGCCCTGATATATTTGGTCCTTGTGGAGCTCCTGTCCTCTCCAGGTCATACTAACACCCTCTTTCTTTCATATGATTCCCTGCACTTTGGCAAAGGGTTGGTTATGTTTCTTAATATTTGCTTTGATACACTGCTAGGTAGAGTCTTTCAGAGGCCCTCTGTGGTAGGCTCTTGTCCTGCTACTTGTATTCTCCTACATCCAATGTCCATCCCATTTGTCTTTCTAAGTGAAGATAGATAGATCATGTTACCCAGTTCTTCTTTCTTGTTTATCTTCTTTAGGTGTATAGATTTCAGTATGTTTATCCTATCTTATAGGTCTCTATAAGTGAGTATATATCATGTGTGTCTTTCTGCTTTTGGGATACCTCACTTAGGATGATAGTTTCCAGGTCCCACCAAATGCCTGCAAATATCATGATTTCCTCATTTTTAATTGCTGAATAGTATTCCATTGTATAAAAGTACCACAATTTCTGTATCCATTCCTCAACTGAGGGACATCTGGGTTGTTTCCAGGTTCTGGCTATTACAAATAAAGCAGCTATGAATATAGTTGAGCAAATGTCCTTGCTGTGTACTTGAGCATCTTTTGGATATATATAGGAGTGGTATAGCTGTATCTTGAGGAATCACTATTTCTAATTGTCTAAGAAAGCACCCAATTTATTTCCAGAGTGGTTGTACAAGCTTACATTACCACCAGCAATGGAGGAGGGTTCCTGTTTCTCCACATCCTCTCTAGCATGTGTTGTCACTTGAGTTTTTGATCTTAGACTTTCTGAAGGGCGTAAGGTGAAATCTCAGGGTTGTTTTGATTTGCATTTCCCTGATGGCTAAGGATATTGAGTATTTCTTTCAGTGTTTTTCTGCCATTCTACAATTCTTTACAGAGAGTTCTCTGTTTAGCTCTATACCCCATTTTTTAATTGGATTACTCGATTTGTTGCTTTTTAACTTCTTGAGTTCTTTATATATACTAGATATTAGCCCTCTGTCAGATATAGGGTTTGTGAAGATCCTTTCCCATCTGTAGGTTGTTGTTTTGTTTTGATGACAGTGTCTTTTGCTTTACAGAAGCTTTTCAGTTTCATGAGGTCCCATTTATTGATTGTTGACCTTAGAGCCTGTGTTGCTGGTGTTCTGTTCAGGAAGCAGTCTCCTATGCTGATGAGTTCTAGTGTCTTTCCCAGTTTCTCTTCTAACCTATTTAATGTGTTTGGT
>CM053764.1:14436662-14476139 GCA_028658305.1 Pachyuromys duprasi | reverse complement strand
AAAGCGCCAAATTGATTTCCAGAGTGGTTGTACAAGTTTGCATTCCCACCAGCAATGGAGGAGGGTTCCTCTTTCTCCACAGCCTCTCCAACATGCGTTGTCACTAGAGTTTTTGATCTTAGCTATTCTGGAGGGTGTAAGGTGAAATCTCAGAGTCGTTTTGATTTGCATCTCTCTGATGGCTAAGGACGTTGAGCATCCAGCCTACTTCTTTAGAATTCTGGCTTATACCAAAGGCCATCTGAGACATCCAGGCTCACGGGCTGAACAACTACAGATTCTTTGACCTTCCACATGGCGTGGGTGGGACATAGTACTCCTGAGATGGCCCTAGATGTCTAGAAGCCCCTGGTACCACTAAGGTGAGCAAGTAAGTGGTAGAGAGAAAGAAAAGCAGAAAGAAGAATGCACACGAAGATCGGTGGACTAGAGAAATGAAGGTAGTGAGAAACAGCCTGCTGTGAGAAGCCAGCAATGCCACCTAACGCTGTGACGTTTCCTGGCCCATTCTGGCACTGAAGTCATGTCTGGGTCTTTGGCCCTGGAGCAGCAGGAGTCTGTTACCACCAAAGGCCAAAGGGCCATCCCTGGTCTGGGATGCCACCGGGGGCCATGTTGATGTCCAAGGGAATGCAGAGTTCTCCCCGCCCTTTAGACTGGGAATCATGAGAGAACTGTTCCTGCCCCTCACTGGCTGCAGCACTTAGGACAGCTGTTTCTGCACTCTGTTTGGGCAGGACAGTAGAGCTAGCTCTGGTTGTATGGGTTGTGGGCTAGACAGCCTCAAGGGAGTGAGAGCTGAAGAGATGGCTGTGCCCTTTGCCAGCTATGGAATTAGGTGCGCTAGCCTAGGCAGTGCTGGAGAGTTCTCCCTAGTGGTGTGAGTGCACAATATCTGGTGGGCTACCCAACTCAGCTACCACCCAAACCCAAATCCAGGGCTTTGAGTTGGCCCACCCTAATCTGCCCATTAAGGACTGCTGGAGTGTGTGTGAAGGGGCTGGTCTTACAGATTCATAGATGCAGGATCTCTATGACACAGAACAAGGACAGGATATATGAGATGAGTCCTGGTGAGGATTCAGTATTGACGGTGCAGAAGTCGGAAGGCTAAAACTGTATCAATGACTCATTGCAGTGACCATTTCCAAGTAAAGAATTGTGGACAAAAGGGTATATGTAGAACACACTGTGACACACTACAGCTTCTGCAACGAGTTCGTTTTTTGTTTGTTTTATTTTTGTTTTTTAGGGGTAAGGTTGCAAGGGCAGAGACCAGTTATAAGGGGATAGGAAGATGAGTGGGATTGAGGTACATGATGTGATATTCACACGCAAAGAAAGACAATAAAAAGTGTTAAGTAAAAAAGAATAAACTAAACAATGTAAATAAGTAAAATTGCAGTGTGTTGGAGGAATACAGACCCACCCTGAGCTTGGACTTGAGACTTTTAGGGCTGTGAGAACATATATTTATGCCATGTAAATCACCCAGTCTGTGGTTCTGCCTAGCAAGGGTCCAGCAGGATGATATGTTTCCTAAGATCAGGATATATTGATATACTGGAAATCCAGGAACAACAGTCTAGAAAGTAATAATGTCATTATCTCAAGACAACCATATTTATAAATATGCACATATATATGTTTCAGCTGTCATGATAGATGTGTATTATAATTAATAGGCTATATATAATGATTACTTGACTTACAAATGTTTTGGAAGCTCTTAGTTGGTGGATTGATGGACAAGTTTATCGACATTCAGATCACTGCATTTTTTCATTTATTTTACCCAGTATAGAATTTCTAAACATTTCTATGTTTCCCCCTTGTACTTGAAATGTTTGTTTTTTTTTCTTTATTGTTTTGAAACAAGATTTTACTAGGTACCTCAGGCTGATCTCACACTGAGCATCACAATCCAACTTAATATCCTCCTGTCTCCACCTGTGCATTCCGGATTGCAGCTGGTCAACACAGGTCTGTGACTGAGCCCTTTGTTTTCTTAACCACTGAAGCAGTAGTGGGTAAATCTGGCTAGTCATCAGTAACAGACCAAAGTGTTATGGAAAAATTCAGAAAATTGACTTTTAATCATAAAAGAACCAAATTCTTATACATAGAAAATTGAAATACCACCACATTCACACCAATAAACACAGACATGTAGAAAACTTCGTCATTTGCTTTATCTTTATTGATTTCTTCTATAGACCTCACTTCCTAATGTGCCTGAAAATTAAATCATCTATTTCATTCCAACATGACCTAAGAACTTAATTGGATTTGTGCACAGTAATTTATGTGATATTAATGGACACTATTCAAAAGTAGCTAATTAACAGATGACCTTTAATTTTCCTTTTAAAAGGGGGACTGAGACTAAGCAAAATAAATTTAACAAAAAGGAGAAAGAAAAATAAAGGAAGAGAGAAAGAAAGTAGAAAAAGAGTAAAAGGAAGAAAAGAAGAGAGGAAAAGAGGGAGAAGAAGGGAAGGAAGGAGAAAAGAAATAGAAAGGAAAGGAAACAAAGAAACCAAGATCTTTAAAAGTCTATTTTCTTTTTTTTTAAATTTATTTATTTTTATATCAATCACAGGTTAGGTTTTTTGCATCCCATGCGTAGCCCCCTCCCTCATTCCCTCCCACCCTCCCCACCCTCCCTCAACTCCTCCCCACCCCCTCCAAGTCCACCAACAGGGGAGGATCTCCTCCCCTTCCATCCAAACCCAGATCATTTTGTCTCCCCAGGGCTGGCTGCAATGCCCTCCCCTGGGATCTAGCCAGGCTGTTACTCCCTGGCATGTATGGGGGGGGGGGTGTCGAAGAGTCAGCCATCAAGTTCAAGACTGAAACAGTCCCTGTTTCCTTTACTAGGGTCTTCAGTTCGACAATGAGCTATCATGGGCCACATCATAGCAGGGATTCTAGGCCATATCCATATATGGTCCTTGGTTGGAGAAACTGTCTCATATAGCACCCCTGTGCCCTGCTCAGTTTGATCTTTGTGGAGCTCTTGTTCTCCCCCAGTCTTACTAACTTCCCTTATTTTTATTATTACTTCCCACCCTCTGCCAAGGGCTTAATTGTGAGTCTTAATATCTGCTTTGATACTTTGCTATACTGATTCTTTCATAGGTCCTCTTTGGTATTCTCCTGTCTTGTTGCTTGTTTTCTCCTCCATTCAATGTCCATGAAATGCTAAATTCAAACACAGTCACCCAAATATTTCTACAAAGTAATTTTAACCCCATCCCCTGAACAACAGCTTGTGACCGAAGATTCTATGAAACACATTCCAAAATGCAATAACTAATCTATATTTTTAGTAAATCAGTTTACTTTTGAAGGGAGATATTTAAGTATAAATTTTTTTTAGGTGAAGGCGCTTTTATATATTTCAAGGACAAAGACAGAGGATGAGAACAGCTCTATGAGTAGAATATTGGTAGTGTTCAGGTCAGTCAACTTGAGAAAAAAATGTCATTTTTCTTTATAGTAAATAAATAAGAGATCAACATTTAATGCCTCTTCAGAGGTATCTGACCTCTAACCACAGTGTTGTCTGTGTTTGTTCCAAGGCAGTCTATAGCTGGTGAGGTCCTTTGACTGCTATGTGCTTAGATTTCTTAAGTATTGAGTTATTTAAGGTGTTTATGAAATCTGCAGTTTCTTATCTTAAAATAACATGATGGTGTTTAACATGAAATCCTGGAGTGGGATTGCTGTAATTACTTTGTAGAAATATTTCAGTGACTGTGTTTAGGTATATTGTGCCTTATTCTGCCTTTTGAACTGGTGGTATTTAGTTCACTTAAAAAATTGATTTGGCAGTTCCTAAATTCTGCTTTTCAGTCTCTCTTGTCATCTTTAGCTTCTCCCATCATTGCTGCATTAAAAATGAATTAATTTCAAACATGTTTTTATAACTTGTTGAAATTAAAACAATGCCATGTATTACCATAAAATTATGCTTTAAAAATAAGTATATTTTTAAAATAAAATTATGGATATTCAAAAACAGTCTCTTTTCTTCTAACTGTTTAGATTTATATGGAAGAATGATGACAGTCTGTGTCCAACATATTTGGGGAGCCATGATAAATTATGTACTGATCACCTTATGTCTTTTAAAATGGCTAAATAATTTAAATGCAATTCAATAAAATATATTTTTCTATCGTAAACTAGGTAGATGGGTGGTAAATTAAAAGTTTTCTAACCTGCAAGGTTGTTGCAAGATGCTCCGACATAAATTCAGAGTAAAATACTCTATCTTGTTACCTCTTTCATGCAGCTAAACCTTTTCATTGTTTCCCTAATAGTCCAGATAAGTATAACCTCCCCTCTCGTTATCTGGTTGCTTTTAAAATAAAATGTAAGAGCTCAGCATCATTTTCAAGTTCACAAATACACCACAGCTGCCTTCAGCTCTCCCCCTTTTAAGTTTGAATCTATCTGGCCAACCTCAAGATATGAATGGCTTTTTGTCTTGCATGCTAGTTGAAATCTGCTGTTTAGAGTCATGTTATACAAAGTATGTTGCAGAGGTTCTACCATTCCCTAGTGAAGAGGGGTGTGTCAGGAAAAAGAAAATCAAAATCATCCTTACTAACTAGCCACTTGTTGGCCAGCAAATCTGAAAGAACAAGGAATAAAGGGAACAGTAATACTGATGATCCATTTTCTTCATGAAGCTATAAGAAGGGCCAGTATTGAGGAGAGCCAATCTGGCCACATGAGGGATCTTGACTCATTTTTGTAGATGCACTCTGTTTTGTAGATAATTTTTCTCTTCAATAGTACTTAATAATGCAACCTCTCCATTTTTTTAAATATGCTACGCTCAGGTACATGAAGCTAATTACAAGTCTGTTTAAATCAATTTTATGCAAAATGGGATGTTAGAATCACATGGTAAAGTTCATCAGATCATTAGCATGATTATGCATTTTAATAAGTTTTAGCTGAATTGTCAAGTTCCACTGCTGTATTGGGAAGATTGATATGGGACGGTACATTTAAACTGTCTCAGAGTTGTACATATATGTTACACAACTAAATCTCACTACTGAATGCATCAAACTAAAACTAGGAAACTGAAAATCAATATTCTGTGAGTATCTATTGGTTCTCTTAATGGTCAAACATTTGGTTTCAGTTTCTGATCAACAAAGAAATTCTTGACCTTAATTCTAAGTTTTGTCCTTTTCTCATGGCTCATCACCACCATCTGATTGGCTGACTGACTTGAGGTTTTAGTCCCTTGGTAAATATTACTTTACAGGAAGAAACTGATTCAGCTATTGGCTTTGTCATCTATCATCAGTATTTGTCATCTACTGTTCCTGAGTCCTAGGACAAGCAAGCTACTGCAGGGAATATCAGTGTCTACATCTACAAGTCAAAGCTTGGTAATATTTGCCTAGGTAGAAAACATAAAATATGAGTCACATCACTTTCTACATCTTAATCTCATGTAAATCATGTTTTCTTGTGCTCCTTGACTGATTTAAGAAGTAAATGATTTAAAGTAATGTGATGGCTAATGTTGACTGTCAATTTGATAGGACCTAGAATCATTGAAAAGACTGTTGGCATGAGTGTGAGGGGTTATGTGGAACAGTATACCGGAGGTGGAAAGACTCAGTATAATGTGGGTAGCTTCCATTCATAGGCTGGACTCTCAGGCTGAATAGAATGCAGAAAGCTAGAGCAGAGGTTTTTTTCTGATTTCTGACTATGGACACCCTGGGATCAGCTGTTTCATGCTGCTGTAACCATGTCTTCAGTCACAGATTATATCTGCAAGGTGTGAGCCAAAATAAATTCTTTCTTCCTCAAAGTGTTTTTGTTATAGTAAGAAAAAAATATAACTAATACAGTCAATCATGGAGAGCTCAAGATAGAGTTGTGATATTTTTTTCTTTCTCTCATTCTGTTTTGTAGAAACTGATATTCTCAAGAATGAGTTTGGACAAAGAAATGCTATGCTATCTCACCTCATTTCTGTTATTTTAAATTATTGGGGAATGGATAGAAAAAAAACAGAGAGGATTAATTAGAAAATGTGTGAACTATATACAGAACAAGAAGGAAGGTCAATAAAGTAAGAGTAATGGAACTTTGAAGTAGTATTGTCAGAAGTCAATCATGCAGTCTCACCAACATGACTTGCTAGACAAGAGCTGACTAAGCATGACACCAATAGACATGCCAACATGGAGAGATGACCTCAACCCTCAGCAAAGTACTACAGGCAACTAAGGAATATTCAAAGTGGGAGAAATAGCCTTACCCAGGTAAGAGAACACCAACTGGTAAGCAAGTACCAAATGGCCAGCCCTAAAAACCTGCATATAAGTCACAGTATACAAACTCAGCAGGTTATATTTAGCAACACACATGTAAATACATATACTCATGTAACAACAATTAATGAAAAAATGAAGCCATTAATTTGAAAGACAGGAAGGATGAATATAGGTAGAGAATAGAAAGAAAGGAAAAGGGTAAATGATGTAGTTAAATTATATTCTCAAAAATCACAAAAAGTCATACCGAGCCATAATTTTAACTATCTACCTAAAATACCTATAATACACATAAAATCAGTATACATATGTGTCATATATATATATATATCACATATGTATTTCATTTTAAAATACATGCATATGAAATTATCCCCATCTAGGTTGACAATGTTTGCTCCAAGGACCAATGGCCATATTACAAAAACCCCAGCATCAGGCATTGGAAATTATGTTTTGAGTAGTTGGTCAGGGTTGTCTAAGAGACTTCTAAAACATTGCAGGTTGTTGTGCTAGGCCTTAGTTGTCTCCCAGGGATGCAAGGTAAGTTTCTAATGCTGAAAACACCATGAGCTTCAGAAACAGGATCTAGAGGCTCCTGAGCAGGAACAGATCTGAAAGCCTCTTTCTTGACATTTAGCTTTCATGGAAACAGAAGGCACCTCAAGTTTCCAATGGAGGAAGGCAACCAAAAGTCCCACTCAGATATGAAACCTATGAACCACAACAATGACCTGCAGAAAAGGGTAACATTATGCCTCTTTTCAATCTGTTGCCTTTGGAAGCAAAGGGAAAGTCCTCACCTGAAATTGCTTCTTAGCTTGACAAGGTAGAGCTCTGATTAAAAAAAAAAAAACCTAGCCAGAGGAAAAATTAATGAAGAAGAATATAATCACACTTACTGTCAAAAAAAATCTTAAAATAGTTCTCTATGAAAATGTGTGCAAAAATAAGTTTTACTATAAAAATTTATGATTTACCTGAATAATCATATTATCCAGATTAAAAGGCAAAATTGTCATAATGTACAAATATTAAACCATAGGAAATTTTACAGTGAAGAGCACTCAGGCATAGTTATTAGGTTAGAAGAAAACAAGTCCTTTCGTGGGTGTCAAAAGATTACTTTATGTAATTGTAATAAATTTCCTTTGATATTTTAAATGGAAATTTTCCCAGGGCAAACAACAATATACTCTGCATTCTGTGCACTGCCTTGTTCCACCACAAGCATTTGTCACTAGTTAGGAAAGGATAGCCAAATAAGTGTTTCACTTTAATTATCATATTTGTTTTATTTTTCTCTTTTTTTAAAGAAACTTCCCAGATCCAATTTTGATTAAAAGAAAAGAAAAAAATCAACTCATTTGTGTTATGATACTTCTTTCTCTTTTTAGCTTTAAATTTAAGTTTGGTGAAGAAAGAATTTATGAAATTAGATGGATACTCAATCAAGGAGAATGGATACTATTCTCCAACCAACTTCTCCCTGAGTAAAATCAAGAAATTTTATCATTACAGATGTGTATTCATCCATGACAATGGTTAATGTAGATTTGGGATGTATTTTGAAGTCAAACTCACAATCCCTAATACAAATAGTTCTGAAAACGGAATGTAAACAACTTGATAGTCCTAGGTTTAAATTGCTTTCTATGCGTATTAAACACAGAAATTTTAATTGGCATGTATAAATTCAATATCTTTAATTGGGATGTAGTGACATTCATGTATAATTTTTATGGGTGCTTTCTCTGGGTTTCATGTCCTTCAAAGAGTTCAAGGAGATGTGCTTGTGTGCTAGAAATAAGGATGCGGTGGGATGTTAACAGTGAATACTACTAACCGACAGTCATTAGTGCTAACCTTATATTTGGGAATTCCATTTCCTAAAACAGATACTGAACAAAACCAATATCTATTGTTCTTGGAAATAATTCATATTTGAATTCATTTTTATGATTCCAAGGTCTTGTTTTATTTTATCTTATTAATTAATTTAAAATGAGGTTTAGAACGAAAAATATTAATGAAGGCATATTACTTCATGCAACTGAGTATTGTTAGACTAAACTTGATTCATTTTCATTAGTGGGCAGGAAATACACATTTACTTAGTACTTCTTCTACTACATTAGAGAAGCTATAACAATTAAGAACAAAGAAGTCCAGATCCTGTCTTATTGTATAAAGCCCAACAAATGAGGCACTTGTTTTATTTTGGTAGGTTGAGTTATTACCAGCCAATAAGCTTATCCCCTCTTTCCCAAATTTTAATAAGTATATTAAAATGGGAAGTATAAGAAGTAGATAGCCACTAGCAGTCTCTTCCAAAGTAAAGAACTGGATACTGATAGCTGTCCTCATGGCTGTTTCAAGTGACTGAAAAGTTCAGTGACTACAGAACCCCCTTTGGCCACCATTCTTTTCAACAAGGAACTGAAAAGAGCCAACCCATAGCCCCTTACAGAGTCTCTTTCTATATATTATATTTTGTTATATTTGTTCTATTTAAAACAAATTCGAAAATCAATAAAATTTGAAAACCAGAATTGTTTTGGAAACAGAGTGGACAAAAATGACAAAGTAAGGTTGTGTGTTGCCCCCAAAGCAAAAGTAAGACTCTGGAGTGGAGGGCAAAGTGAGATTAGCCATGCTGTTCTCTAAGAGCTTTAATTACAAATCCTAGTGGAAAATGAATGGTGACATTTAAAAACAACCAGAATTCTCAGCCTGTTTACCTTTTATATACAAGAGGGATATTTTTTATTTATTTTTTAGTTAATTTTATATCCAGCCACTTTGCTGAAGGTATTTATCAGCTATAGGTAAAATTTTAGGGATCATTCATGTATATTATCATATCATCATATCATCTTCCTTTCCAAATTGTATTGCCCTAATATCCTTTAGTTGCCTTAATGCTCTAGCTAAGACTTTGAGTACTATTTTGAACAGATATGGAGAGAGTGGGCAGCCTTGTGTTATCCTTGATTCTGTGGAATTGGTTTAAGTTTCTTTCTGTTTAGTCTGATGTTGGCTATAGACTTGCTGTATATTAGAGAGTTAAGAGGGAGGGAGTGTGGGTGGGAATGGAAGAGGATATGGTAGGTGTTACAATTGGGATATAAAGTGTAAAAATAAATAAATAACAAGCAGAATGTAATGACAGTTTGGGTGTTAATAAAGTTTCCATTAAGGAACAGGAGAGGTGCACATTGCTGTTGCCACATACAGTCTTTAGCATCAGCAGTGACTCCACTGATCAGTCCCTTTCTTAGCCCCAGTGGTTGCAGAGTGTTGCTCCAAGCTAAATAAACTAGCTGTTTACAATACTGAGCACCTGATTCTCTAAAAGGACCATTGCAAAAAGTCCATTCCGGCATTAGTGAAACCAATGTGCAAGGCAATGGCATCTTTGGTCTTTGTTGGATTTAGTTCAGGGTGTTAGAAATAATCTTCGACTGATGTATGTCTGCGCTCTCTGTTCATAACCTTACTCCCAACACTCAAATACTCAATTATGATACTTCAGTATGCAGTCAAGAGACAAAAGTATTTTTAACAGAGGCTTTTCTGTTTATTTCTTCATTCTTGATTTTGACTTTGTTCTCTGTGATTTTCTTTTTATAGTCTATTTCAACAGTAAATCACTTTCCAATTATTCATTGGCCTTTCTGCATGTTCTAGACACAAAATGAATCAACACAAAAAAATGATCAAAATTCTGCCCATTCAAAACTTTAGTCATTGTTTATGGAAAGCAGAAGTGTCTATCATATTCCCTGGAATCATTTAAACAAAAGATTTTGGAAAACACACACACACATAATATGTATTTATATTATATAGTTTTATATGCATGTATACATATACACATAAATTATTCTATGGATAAAAAATATTGGCAGATACAGACATAAAAAGAGAAAGCACTTGTCAGTCCATGAACATGAACTGAAATGCCACATAGCATTGACCGTACACCAGTTCTACATTCAAAAAGAGCCTTAGATAAGGAGAGGTTCAGAGAGATCCTCCTGGGAGCAAGTTACTATTGTCTGCTAAGCTGCAGAGGTTCAAAGTTTTACAAAATTCTTCCTGGGTGTCTTACTTCTGTTTGAAGGAAATTGAGTCCCATTTAGCTGTTTCTCTGGCTGCTACTCATAAATTGCTGTTCTTTCTCCACCTCCTCCTTAATTTCCTCTGATGTGCAGAGCTAATTGCTTAGGAATGTCATTATTAAGTTCCAAATTAGAACTTCCCTGCGAACCCTACACCTTCTCAATTCTCTATACACTGCTGCTGAACGTGCCCTTGCTCACATGCTCCAACAAAGATTCATTCTTGGGAAGCTCTAAAGGAATGGTAATCCTGAGATAATGGATCAACAGGGATACCAGAGATCAAAATAATCATTTTTAATCCAGAACAACTTTGGAATTTTATGAAACAATTTTAATTAAAACTGGCTAGGAAGCTAAATTTCTAATCTCCTAAAGTTTGCAGTATAATTTTCCCAAGATGTGGATGAGACAAAGACAATTGGTGTTTAAATAAATAAAATCTTGTATCAGTTACCATTATCACATATTTAAAAAAAAATTTAAGAAGCACAGTGGATACTATTTCTATTTTTGGTTGTACCAACATATATGTGACTGCTGCTTTTATAGTGGGGATTTCTGTGTGTGTGTGTGTGTGTGTGTGTGTGAAGATCCCACCTGGGATAAATTCTCCAAAATTGAATCACTAACTCTAAGATTTTTGTCTCCAAAGCATTCACACAACCAAATTCTAGGAAACTCTAAAATTTTACCCACTTCTATGTTCAATACTTTTGAAATTTACTTGTGTGAGTTCAGAAGGTGTTGTGTGACAAGACTTTTCCCGAGGAGGCTCAACACATGTCTACTCACCTCACATAGAGAGTTCCTGATGAACCAAAATACAGATGCCATAAAAGTCCAGCATGGTTAGCCAATGAGGGCTATTTTGTTTGGTTTGATTTTTGTTTGGTTGGTTGGTTCTCTGGTTGTTTTTTTTTGTTCTTCTTTTGCTTTGTTTTTGTCGTTTTTTATTTGTTTGTTGTTTGGTAGGTTGGTTAATTTGCAGGAATGTAAGTGATGAGTTACAGAAATGACTCAAAGATAGTCCACCCCAGCACAGGTGATAGCTCACAGAAGCTGAAAACCTGCAGCGCACTGAACAGCCTATTGGCAACTCATGTGGCCAGAGTACCCCTTTGAAGTGATTCAGTTGATATAAACATCTTCCAGGCAGCTCAGCTGGTTTCTGCTTCTTTCAGGTATCTGGTCTGGTCTTGGAGTCTTTGTTACGTTTTGGCTGCTCTGTGAGTGACTCTTCTGCCGATTTTATTATTTCCTCTCCCAAGAGAGGAACTTAATGAATCTCTTCAGTTTAGGGAACTTCCTGAAGCTATTTCCAGTTGTGCACTTTCTGTCTTACAGGGCCTTCGAGGAGGATAGAATGTTTCTATCTGCTAAGAAACTGCTACACAAGAGAAGGGAAAGTCAATCAATATAAATTTAACCAGCATTTTAAGATTCTCATAGAACACTTATACTTGTATATTCACTCAGATATCCCCAATTTTACTTTGAAGTCCTGGATTCCTTGAGCCTTCTTGTAGCAGTACCGAGAAGGGACACTAACCATTCTTTATTCAAGATTCTACCTAATGACAAGAGTTAATATATGAGGCTTTGCCAACACAGTCAACCAGATCTTTTGCAGTAAGTTATGGTTAGTGTATGACTGACTCTTAGATATCATCTCAAAACAATGCCTGACCCATTTCAGCATCCAGGAATTTATCTAGGTAAGGTATATATACACTTTTAAGCTTTGTTTGTAACACCAATACCATATTGTATTATGTGGAAGTTCCTAATTTTTGAGCTTACTTAAAGCACACTAAAGGAACATTTCATGCTTGCTATGAAAAAATTGGTTTCTTAACATGGGATTAAAATTTAAAATTCATACTAATCATCTGTATAGCACATGATTTTTATGAAAAAATGCACAAAATAAAGAGGCTTGCCTCCTGTTCTCTTACATTTTTCTGTAACTTAATAAATTTAGTGACACTGGGTGAAATTCTTCAATCTGTTTGGATTAGTATCAAGTGCAGAATTAGGATTCTATGATTCAAATACAATGCCAATATCCTGCTGCTTTGTGCACTAGTTTTCCTTTCTAGATATGTGATAAAATACCATGACATCATGGCTTGACAGAGAAAGAGTTTGTTTTGCTTAATGTTCTAAATTACAGTCCATCATTGAGGGAAAACAAGGCAGGAAATTGAAGCAGCTAAGCACATCATAGCCAAAGGGTCCAAGGCAGAAAGAGAGTGGGTACATGCTTTTTCACTCATGCTCAGCATCCTCTCTAAACTTACAAAGCCTAGGAGCAAATCTAGGGAATGGGACTGGCCCCAACAGTTGTCTCTCCACCTGCATTCACTCAGTCAAGACAGTGTCCCACAGACAGACCACTGGCCAATCAAGTCAGATAATCTTTCTTTGACAGTCTACTTGTAAAGACTATAGATTGTATCAAGTTGAAAATGATGATTAAGTATCATGTTCCCACTCTCTTACTGAAGCTGGCAGTACATCAGTGTCATGAAACTCAACATCACACTTCTCCATTTTGATTTCCCAGCTATTCAGCTGGAAATTATTTGTGCTTCATTTTTTTAAAATTTTAATTTAATTAATTATTTTACATCCCAACAGTAGTTTTCCTTCCATCCTCTCCTCCCATCCCTGTCCCTTCACTTTCCCCTGTTTCCTGCCCCCATCTGCTCCACCTCAGTTTCTCTTTAGAAAAGGGCAGGTTTCCCACGGATATTAACCAGCTGTGGTATAGCAAGTTCCAGTAAGACTAGTCACCTCCTTTCCTGTTAAGGCTGGAAGAGGTAACCCAGTAGGAGTAAAGCAGGCAACAGAGTCAGATACAGCCCCTTTTCCCACTGTTTAGGAGTCCCACAAGAAGACAAAGCTACACAACTCTAACATATTGTAGAGGGCTTAAGTTAAATCTATGCAGGCTCCCTGCTTGGGAGGTCAATCTCTGCGAGCCCCTAAGGACTCAGGTTCGTTGATTTTATGGCTTTTGTGGTGGTGTCCTTGACCCCTCAGACTCCTACAATTTTTCCTCTCTCTTTTCCACTGAATTCCCCCAGGTCCAGCTAGTGTTTGGCTGCGGGTTCCTTTTTATCAGATTCTGCATGAAGCTTCTCTGATGACAACTGGGATAGACACCAGTATAGGGGTATAGTAGAATATCATTAAGAATCATTTCATTTACGTTTTCTTGCCAGTCATATTTGGTGTTTTATTGAGAATAATTTAATGAAAGTTCTTTGAAAAATATCAAAGCTTTAAAGACATGAATTTAATAAAACACATGTGATGAAGAAATCCTCTAACAAAATTTCATCCAAAGTTCATCTTTCTGGAACTTTTATGGCCTAAACATCTTATTCTTTCTAATTTTTTATTCGTAAAATTTGACATTATAATAAAATTTTACATTATTATATTGAGGAAATTTCGTATTTTCATATTGAGACAGGTTGTTTTACAGAATTTGATCATGCTCATGTTGTCTGAAATACACAACTTTCTGTCTTATCCTGTGTGGGATGGTTCCTTAACAAATTTGTCATGACAGCACCTGCTGAAGCATCATGGATAATAGGTGCTTTTATTTAGATTAGTTCTACTCAATATATGCCAGGAGGGCATCTCCCAGACAGTCAGGAATCTGCTCCACCCCGTTACCTAGCCGCACAAACCAGTACAAACTATATGTGAGTTCAATTCAAATGGCTAAATGAAGAAAAATTTTAAAAGAAATCTGCTTTTGGGTAAGGGGCAAAGTTACTTTTAATCAGCAAGTAGCCCTTAAATTCACATCTGAATTACAGAAAGCTGAGACTAGAATGAAATTTCATGGTACCACTAAATTTTCTCCTTAGTTTTAAGGTTTAAAAAATGGAGGCTTAAGAAATTAATTTACATGGCATGTCTTTTACTCTGTGACCTTTCTGAAGTGCAAGTATGAAATGTACCATTTCTACAAAACAGGAACATTTTGTCCGAATTCCAAATCTCCTGTATAAAATTAATTTAAATTAATTCTGAGGCTGACATATTTTTAGAAGTTATTCGCTTTTGAATTCATGACTTATTTTTGTTTTCTGTACTTAACTGAGCTCCTCAGTATAGTATTTTATAAATACTTTACACTGTTAATTTTTCAACCACTTGTACCCTAATATTGCTTTTAAAAGCCTTCCATTTATCTAAATATAAAACAAACTATGGCTTATATCTGAATTTTGTATTGGAAAAGCCATTTTTTTCAGACTGTCAGAAAAACAGATGCCTCTTCCTATTTTTTTAATAAAATTACAAATAGTTTATCTGCAACTACCCTAAAGCTCATAGACACTGACAGGTGACAATCCCCACTCTGAGAAATGTACACACACAATAAAACTGGGGTACATATTCTCCCAACTAAATGCTTCCTATGAATTTTATTGCAAAATAATTACAAAGAGTAAAGCATCTCTTGTCTAAATTATTCTGACCTGTATCTGGACAGCAACATTTGAATATGAGCTGTTTGCATCCTCTAAAACAAAATAAATTTCAAGTCTCTTCCTTTACCCTTCTAATCCTGTGCTTTCCAATGTTCATTTATGACTGTCACACAGCATTGGGCCATTAGACTCCCAAAGACACCCCCGTAGAATTTTAGTTGTCCCATTTGTAGCCTAAATATTTTCTGGTAGCACATGTTCCTCTTTTTTTTTTTATCAATATGTTCAAGCCAAATGGTCCCATTTTTGTCTACACTTAGCTCAAACCCTACTGTTTTAGCATATGTTTCAAAATCATACTATACCCTGCATGGTCTCTTAGGAACATGAAAATCCTTGGGTGTTCGTTACATATTGTGTTATCCACTTTAAATCATTTGTTTCTTGAACCATGCAACCCAGACAATGAACAGGTTTGAGTTTAACAACATGAGTCCCTGCCAAAGGGTCTATAAGAATAACCAAATGGAACCCATCAGACAGATTCAGGATACCTGCCTGCTGCTTCTATTGTTGGTTTATTGCCAAAGTCAATTCAAAACAGGGAGTATGAAGTACGCTTAGATCTCAAGATCTGACATGATTATGGAATTGTAATTAATGAAAAGCCATATATGTACTCCATTTTAGGGAAAAAAATCCTGTTGTAGTGAGATTGCTCAAACTAATTTAGTCTGAAGTCCACAAAACCCAAGCCCCCCTCAATGTGTCCCTCAGTATCTGTGAGGACAGATAAATGAATTCTATGTTCTATTCCTTAAATTATATATCTGCCTTTCTGTTGTATGGGAGCTATTGCTGAAAATAGCTAAGTAAACTCCAGTAAACTTGTATATTATATTTGGGAAAGTAACTCATGGGGAAGTTAGGCTCAACTATAAGTAAACTAGCCTGTTAAAGAAATGTGGACACTGTTAGCTGTCACTTCTACACCCGCCATGGTTTCTTAGTTCAGTTTCTATAATCAGACGAAAGGTCTTCATGGATGAAGCAAATATGAAATATAATTGTATACCTATGCCTCCAGAAATGCCTATTCTAGCTCACTTTCAACTACTCTTACCCAATGCAAGCTTGGTTAACTAATTTTCTTAGGAAGAAATGATATTTAGCAAGCATTCTATTAGCTTCTCTGCGTTTCCTAAGCTACCTTGTAATTGAGTGCAAATCATGTGACTACTTATAGCCAGTAGATAGTGAGAAAAATTGCTACTCATTTGTCTTTACTGAAATAGAAACAAATAATGGTGCTTCTTACTTCCTATCTCCTCTGCACTGATCTTGGAACACACATTCTTTGAACATATCTCCTAATGAACAGAGGATTACTCCACCAACAGTCAAATACAGTGTGCTTGCCCTACAATGACATACTACCAGCAGTATAGCAAACTATTCCCTGAACAGCACCACCAACACCTATTATTCAAATAGCTGAGCCGATGGAAACATTACTCATTTAAACCACAACAAAGACCTTGCTGCCGTTTTTATTCCTCTCTAGAAGGGCATGTTCCTTTGCCTCCTCTATGTAGATATCGCAAAGAGCAGATTCAGGATTTGAAAATAGCCTCTTGCATCTTAGAGAACATTCCTAGGTTCTCTGAATGTCAAAGGGAGCATCAGATATACAACAGAAACATGGTGAATGTCTAGGGAAAAACTTAATGGACACCGAAATGGAAGAACATTCACAACTCAACAGAGAATTGTTAGTGGAGCCATTTACCTTTGCAACAATAAATTTGAGTGCCTGAGTACTGAGAAAACTTAGGTTTCATTCAGCTACACTATTGTTAATTTTAAATAAACGACAACATTAAAGTCAATGCTAAAGTTGATTTTAGCTATTTGACCATTGAGATTCTTTACATCTAATCTGGACAACTCAAAATTTGTCTTTATCCTTTGCCATCAGTGTTATAGTGATTAAATCACTTTAATTGTAGAAATAAAGGATTTTTCTTCATCGTTTTATTATTATCACTTATTACAATTTATTCAAGTTGTATCCCAACTGTGGCCCCCTTCTTCTTCTCCTCCCAAACCCACCCTCTCCTCCTCCTCTTCTCCCCATGCCCCTCCCCTAGTCCAGTGATATAGAAGGTCCTCCTCCCCTTCCATTTGACCCTAATCTATCAGGTCTCATCAGAACTGGTTGCATTGTTTTCCTCTGCGGACTGGCAAAGCTGCACCCCAAGAGGAATGTGATCAGAGAGCCTGCCATGAGTTCATGCCAGAGAAAGACCCTGCTCCCCTTACTAGGGACCCCACTTAGAGGCTGAGTCTATGGGCTACATCTGAGCCAGGGTTTTAGGTGCTCTCCATGCATTGTCATTAGTGGGGGTATCATTCTCTTCAGGACCCCCAGGGCTTAGTTTTTATGGCTCTGTTGGTCTGCTTTCGGGAATCCTGTCCCCTCCAGATCATTCTGTCTCCACCTCCTACACAATGCCCAAAGTTTGGATATGAATCTCAGCATCTTCTGTGATATCCTCTGATGTTGAGTCTTTCACGGGCCATCTGTAGTAGGCTCCTGTATTGTTCCCTGTCTTCTCCTGCTTCCGACGTTTGTCCTTCTGAATAAGGATTGAGCATCTTCCCTAGGGTCTTCCTTGTTGGTTAGCTTCTTTAGGAGTATAGATTTTAGTATGTTTATCCTATATTATGTGGCTAATATCCACTTATGAGTGAGCATCTACCATGTGTGTCTATCTGATTCTAGGTATTTTTGAAGGGACAGTGCAGGGTGCACAATGTGAGGAGCAAGAGAGAGAGAGAGAGAGGGATGGAAATTTATTTCAAATCTTGGTATGCAATTCTTATTACTTGTTTTAGTGTGTTAAGTTAAATTCATGGTATTTATATGGCAAACACAGTAAAGAAGAGTTACTTGATCCCTATGAATAAATTAAATTATAATAGTGACATTCATGGTCCCCAATGGGAGAATTTCCATATAGCCACAGGATAGCATCCCTCATCATGTGGCTGAATACAGAGAGAAATTAAACTCTAGTGAATGCTTTGTGCTCATTTTTTCAACTACTAGGCAAACTCCATTTACTTCTTTTTAACCACCATGTCAACCACTTGTGTAGCACCCTGAAAGACTGGGATCTCTCCGTTCTTCCAGGTTCATTCCCTAGTATGTGGTCAGCAGCCTAGGCCTCTGATAGTTTTACTACAGCATTGGAATGGTGAGTCAGGCTGGCTCAGCTCCTTGAGGACAGTTTCTTGAAATAAATAATTATTATAATGTAGTTTTCTAAATTACCAAAAAAAAATTGTGTGCATTGGTAAGATAGATATCAGCACTTCTGGGGAGATAGCTCAATCAGAAAACACTTGCCTTGCAATCATGGGCACCTGAGATTGGTCCCAAGATCCCAACTGCTCATTAAAACTTCAAAATCAAACTTTTCCAAAGAACCTGAACTTAATGATTCTCCAAATCAACCAGCCAGAGTGCTTGATTCTCCTCTGATAAGCCTTTATATTTAACAAATTGACAATTTCAGTTGTTATTGTCTTCCAAGTTCTTACACTATCCATTTTTCTTTGTACTCGTTCATCCACCCCTCTTATTTCTCAACTCATCACTCTCAGCAGTGCCTCATTTGGACTCAGATTATAGTCTTACTTTCTTCTAAAACATATTTCACTGTGCTTTTGTTAAAATGCAAATCTAATTATATTATCATCAACATTGCCTTTAACCTTTTCTTATTTCCAAGGACATCCACATACTAGGTAATATTTTATGTATGTGATGGTGGTCCCATAAGATGAAAATGGAGCCAAAAAACCCCTCCATTATTTCATGAGTGTTCAACTGTGGCTGTCCCATGAGCAATACATTCCTCCCTGTGTATTATTGGTGGTGATGTTAGAGACAGCAAGCCTATTGTAATGACATTAGCATAAAGTATAGTAATACAATTATTTGCAGCAGATAATACTAGATAATGATGATAATTATATTTATGTTTTATGTATCTACTGTGGTACTCTATAACATTACTTTGAGCATATGCTTTCTTATGAAAACTGTATATGAAAGTAGGGTGTTTTTTTTAAGACCAAAAAATAAAAAAATAAAATAAAATGACAGAAGAGTGTGGTGGCATCTGCTTGTAATCTCAGTAGTATGTACAGAAAGAAGACCAGATTCCTAAATCTCAATGGACATCCAGGCTAGAATTCCTGGCAAAGTCTAAGCCAGTATAAGCTAATGAAAAATTCTGCCTCAAATAAGCAAGATAGATAACAGTTCAAAAACTATACCCAAATTTGTCCTTTAGCCTCCACATGCATTTGCAGACATACATGAATACACACACACACACACACACACACGGGGCTGGGACTCATAGGACTGAAGGAAGCTGGCCATTCTTGTCAATGTCCCTTTCTTAGCAATAGACATTGGAGACTTCTTTCTCTCTGTCCCTCATTGCCCGCAAGATTGTCACAACTTTGCATTCTCCATACCCCCATTAACAACTTATGATATGAGCAGACAGTCTTTCCCTAAGGGATGACAAACACTCCTACCATCAACCTGGAGACCATTGGCATAGTGTTACAGTCCTACTCAGACGAAAGTCTCCACATTTATCATTAAGCGGATGATATCTCGATGTGGGAAAAATTTCTGTCTTCCCCTTCCAACTTAAGGATCAATTAATACATTCTCTATCCTCCCTAGAATTTAACATTGCTCTCCACAAAATACAGCTTATTCTGCCTACCTCATTCTTTTTCATTGTTGTTTTTTATTTTTATTTATTCAATTTTTTATTTATTACAATTTATTCACTTTGTATCCCAGCTGAAATCCCCTCCCTTGTCCCCTCCCAATCTCACTCTCCCTCTCTCTTCTCCTCCTGTGCCCCTCCCCAAGTCCACTGATAGAGGAGGTCCTCCACCCCTTCCCTCTGACCCTAGCTTATCAGGTCTTCTCAGGATTGACTGCATTGTCTTCCTCTGTGGCCTGGTAAGGCTGCTTCCCCCCTCAGAGGGAGGTGATCAAAGAGCCAGGCACTGAGTTCATGTCAGAAACAGTCACTATTCTCCTTACTAGGGGAACACACTTGGAGACTGAGCTGCTGCAGGCTACATCTGTGCAGGGGTTCTAGGTTATCTCCATGCATGGTCATTGGTTGGAGTATCAGTCTCAGAAAAGACCCCAGAACCATCTCATTCTTGGGAATGGAAATTTCCCTCACCTCAATAAACCCATCCTTTCCTTCCATAATACCTTAGCTTTTGCTTCCCTCCAAAGATTTTGGGAAACCTTAATTGGCTTGGACTGTGGCTTTCCTTCCACACTAGTATACTATCCCTCCCTTTGATCTCCTAAATGGGAATAAAACACCTTCCTTCCCAAGAGCTCTCTTTTCTGAAGCAGTTGAGGGTTTAGGCACGATTAATGCATCCCTAAAAGACATGGTACTAGTTGAATCACTATGCATACTCCATCAATTCCTGTACAGCTTTTTTTTTAACTCCTCTCCTACTCTTATTGAAGCACTGAATCAGCCTCAGGAAGTGCTGAAATGACTCCACACCCCAATGGGCAGTGCACCTAGAATTTTAACGGAGGTTTATACATTCATTGTTATGATTAGAAATGGCAGAGATAGAGCTTTGCAAAGCTTAGGAAAAAAAACTAATATCCCTGTCACTGCTTTTTTCCTCTTTGATATCCAATGGCCACTTAGAAATTACTTCTCCTGTACTATTAGCCTAACTGGATTCCCAGGACAAATTGATAATCATTACTCTATCAAACTATGGGTTTCTGCCCCACCTCTGTTATATTTAGGCACTCTACATATCTTTGTTATTTACTAAAGCTTTAAACAACCTCCTGTAACTCTCCATTGGCACACAACAGGAGTTACAACTCCAGCCTGGTACAATGATATGACCGCTTACATGGAATATGGTAGGAACCATCTCCTCTCCTCACAATAAGAAGGGGTTTGTTTTTGTCTTTGGACATGCCAAGGCCTATTTGGGTCTCAGCCAGAAGTGTCTGATTTCACCTGCCAACCAAGAATAGGGCCCTTCTCCCTGACAGGTCAAAAACTGAGAAAGCAAAGGAGAAGACACACACACACACACACACACACTCACACACCCCATCCCTAAAAGGACAGCAAGGTCTTCTGGAAAGATATCTATAACCTGGTGGCCACTGCCTAAGCCACATGCCCTCAATAGTCCTCTCTCTACTCCATTCTTATAGTTGTCTTTGCTATTTCCTGTTCTAACTCCAGTACCAGTCCTTCCCTAATCTTCCCAATACATACCACTGGAGATTTTTTTGTTGTTGTTACAGAAAGCTATTATGAACACAACAAAGTTATAAGAACAGAGATTGACCTCCAAAAGGCTACCACAAACCTTTAAAAACCCCTATATATGCAGACTCTCTTGGCCTTGATGGGCCCTTCGTGGTTTTCACATATTGATAAGCAAATGGATAAATCCTGTGCCAAAGACTTGACACCTATTGGGGCTGCAGTTATTGGAATTGCAGAATAGAAAAAGCAGGATACGATATACTCAAAGCCACAACCAACCCTCCAGAGATGTATATCCCAGATGCCTGGAACAAATGTTGGAGGATGGGACCTCATAAGGGTTCCTTTACAAAACAAGAGAGCTCTTAATCTGCTGACAGCTGAGCAGGTTGCGCTATACTGGCTGAGGATGCTGTTTCTATGTTAATGAATCCGGGCTAGTAGTGTAGGTACTTAAGGATCTCCTGCTAGATCTCTAGGCTCACTAAGTCCCAGGTTCTCACCACGATATTCAAACCCTCTGGTAGCTTGGTTGCTGCCCCTCTTTGGCCCAGTACTGGCCACTGGGATGGACCTTTGTTTTCGTGGCCCCTGTTTCATCCAATTTCTAAAATAGCAAGTAAGCAACATTGCCAAAGTCACTACCAACCAGGTTCTGGTTCAATACTAAACCATGTCTACCCTATAGGCTGATCACTATGATACTACCCTTTTGTAAAACAAAAAGTGGAGCTGTGGGACTAGAGAGCCCTAGAACTGAGGGAAGCTAGCCTAGAGCAAGAGTGGGATTGTGGAGTGTGCAAAACCCATAAATCTCATCCTGAGATCAACAGGAGCAGGATCACTCTACTCCTGGTCCAGGCTTGAGTGTCCCAGTACACATAGCTCTGCACCCCTACATTTGCATCTGAAGGAAGTCAAATGGGCCAATAACCAGGTTAAACTTTCTCTCCCATTATGAGATCATGTCCGGCAGCACCTGCTCAGTCAGACTAATTGCACTATAGGGTCCCACAATCAAGGTAGCCAAAGACACTTGCATAGAGCAAAAGCAATTTGAGGAAACCTCACATTTGGGAGAAGCTAGGAATGTCTTCACAAGTTGGAGTTAATGTACAATTGTAAATTCTTCATCAACGGCTTAAAGAACAAGGAGTAAAGTGAAATGTACAGAGCTGACAGCAAAGGGTGTCCTTCTGATGCAGTGGGTGTAGAGAGCAATAAGGGCAGGAGTGTCCTCAAGTCCATAATGGGATCTAAAGGAATGACATAGGCAAAGTGGTGCAGTAATCCAAAATAGCCAATAATGGAAGGATTTAACATAGGCTAGCAGAGATTGATTTGTGTCAAGACCAAATAACAAGAGGGGGAAATGTGTAACCTTTCTATTCTGAGTATTGTCCATCAGCCTAATTGGATGTACTTCCTATCAGCCCTCACCCTGCTCTTTCAACCAGACTTTATGGGCCCATCAGTCAGTAGGAAAGGCAGAAAAGAGAAAATCCTGACTAGCTTTAAAAAACCTATTCTTTTGTGCAGGACATTGACTTGATACTGGCTGTGAAGTGAAAATTTCCCTGGACAAGGTCAGAGCTCCCTTTCTTGTAGAGCCACGCTTGCTTTTGGGTACAGCTTTGAGCATGTACATCTACAGCTACAAGTTTCTTTCTGTTGTTACCATGGCTCCATCACCCTGTTCCTTTGAGGTGAGCTTCTGGGTGCTTTGCCATCTTTTATCAATAAAAGATGATGTCTCTAAACCCTAAAATGCCTTTTGTGGATAGCTCATAAATTTCTCCTCAATTACTCTTGTTCTTTTGTGTCCTCTCTTTGGGATGGACCATATCTCTCTGTTCCACATTCTTGATTCCTTCAGTTGAATTTTACACAAAAATTTTAGTCTAGGGTATGAGGGTGAATCAAGAACGTTGTCCTGTTTCTCTGCTGTTGACTCCTTGGTCCAGCTACTTTGTCTACCCAGGCTCCTTCCAGGCACTTGCAAAATGTTCTATGCATTTAGAGGTGGTATGAGCAATCCTGCTTCCTAAATAAAAACAATCTGTTCTTTCTTTGACTTAAGCCTAGTAGCATCAAATAGATCATTTCCCTGAGAAAAATGAAAAAGATTTAAGACTCCAAAGCAGGACTGAGCCCAAATGTTCCTAATTGTTAGTGAAAAGAAAAAGGAAAGGGGAACTCTTCAGGAAGCTAGAGAGACTGTTAAGACTGAACTCATCCTATTTTTTGACTTATAAAATGAAGGGCTTTATTAAAATAATAACTCAAAGAAAGTGAGGACAATAGAATGCTTCGGCTTTGCTTTTGTCTTTTCTACTCATGCAACATCTGCCCAAATTTAAACCCGATAAAATTGCACCACTGTAAAGAGTAAGTAAACACAGGGCCCCACATCTATTCAAGAAGCTGTTTGCGATAAACATCTTCCCAGAAAGTAAAAAACATTTTTTTCTTCAATGGAGTTTTACTAGATATACTCAGCCACATGTCATGGCAAGCTCCATTCCCAGGAGTAAGTGGGTAACACAAAATAAACCCATAATTTTTGTTTTGTTTTGTTTAATATATGTCTTATTTGTTTGCTTTTTTTTGTTACCTGTGCCTCTTTCAGAGGATAAGTTATCCTTTTTTTGTTCTTAATCTCCCTCAAAATAAAAGGAAATGGAACCAATCTTTCAGTGTTTAGTGAAGTTTATGGCCAGATTATGAACTTTGTCATTCAATTTCTGTGCAGAAACTCAGACATAGAGAAACTGCCTAGGCACCATCTTTCTATCTATCTATCATCTATCTATCTATCTATCTATCTATCTATCTATCTATCTGTCTATCATCTATCTACCTACCTACCTACCTATGCTTTTTGTGCTATTTGCAAAACCTGTTGCTAAAATAGTCATTAAACTTCGCAGCCATTTCTTCATAAAATGTTACTCTCTCTCTTCCCTTCCCCTCCCATTGTCTGTCTCTCTCTCCTTCTCCCCTCCCCATATATATATATATATGTAAAGACATGCACAATTCTTTTGTCTATCTCTTGAGACAATGCTTCACAGTTTAACCCAGGGTGGTCTTGCACTAATTACAAAGCACAGACTGGCTTTGAAATTAGTAGCTATCCAAGTGCCTCAACCTTGTAAGTATTGAGATTCCAACTATGAACCACTACAAATGACAAGTGCTGTGTTTCTGCGTAGAAAACTCTTTGTATTATTTTAACTGAAAATATACTTTTTTATCCTCTTGCCTAAAAGTAAAGTAGATGTTGTCTGTTATATGGTTTTAAGGGAAGTACATGGCAAGACTGGGATGCAATGCATCAGTTTCATTCAGCCATCACCCTGGCATTCAAAAGCTTAAGCATTGCATCTTTTATTCTCTCTTTAATCTATCTCTATTTAAAAATAATACATTCTAAACTTTTCATTCCATTTCCCAAAGTGAAATACCTCTCAATAATTCTTACAGTTAGATATTTTCTTACTTTAATATAAAATTGCTTAAGTTTTCAGAATTTTGAATTATAGGTCTGAAAGCTTTGATGCATGCACCTGTTACTCCTAAATCCCCAGATTCAATCTTGTCTTTTATGAAAATGTGTAAAAAATGTATTTTTCTCTGAGAGAAAGTGGTCTGCTGTCTTGCCAGTGCTTTACTACTAATTTAATAGTCGCTAAAGATACAAAAATGATTTTTTCCAGTAATACGATCAGAAGAATTGATAGGAAAATTGATCCTCTCTACCATCTTGATGACTTATTGAACACTCTGCTTGTGTTTTCTTATCTCCTCTACTTTATGAAAAATAAGTTCATTCATTCTTTCTCTCTTTTTTTTAGAAGTGGGCTATTGTAGATTCTGTCATCTTGGCATGACATGCCATTGTTCTCTTGAGGTCTCAGCAGTCATAATTGCCTGGGGATGATCTACAAAAGACTGAGCCCATTAACTTTCCGTCACTAAAGTGAGAAGAGGACCGTGAACCTTGTCCCTCCCCAAGTATTTATAGGCAGTTAACAGTGGCTGATGCAAAGAGATTGTTTTCTTCTGTGGTATAGATATCCAAGTGCCATCTATGCTCCCATAAGTGACCTTAATAAAAGCACATTATTTCAACATGCGAGGCTTACATGGAATCAGTTGTTTCGTCTGTCTTTGGTTTCCATTCAGAGTGAGCCTTATTCTATAGGGTTGTGTATGTTACATTTTCCTTTCTGGGTGTATTTGCATGAAATTATCTATCAAAAGAAATAGAAAGTACATCACTCCACACACAGATCTTTCTGTGAATACTGTCTTGATCCCAGACCCTTGCTCTTATGTCCAGCCATTCTTCTCCCTTTTTCCAATTTCTCAGAATCCATTTAATAACCATATATTTGCATATGACTTACAGCTGAGCTTCTTTCTCTCATTTCTGCTATTCTAAGCATCAGCCCATGCGTACAGAGTATCATGAGATGAGATGTATTCCCAAACCTGAAGTAAAACTGCCTTTCCACCAAGAAACAGGATGTCTCCCAGATTAAGAGTACAGGAGAAGAGAATAAGGAATGGTTTTATTTATACTCTTTAGATTCAGAAGAAAAAGAACCTTCAATAAACAAGTTTCAAAATATAAACAGTCCTGAGGACATTACTGGATTTGCGTCATAGTTGTAACATGATTCAGATAAGAAGTTAGAGGTTATAAAATGTGTGGAACCTTCACTAAACTGAACCTCAACAACTTCTAAGCTCTCTCATCAGTAAAGAGGCCTCACTAGGAAATTTCATTCTTAAAGGTTGTCTCTTTGAAGCTGCTTACTTGATTTTTCCAAAGTTGTACATACATCATAAAATCAAGCTGTTGGCACATGTGTCTACCCAGTGAAAAGTCAGTTTCTGATCATGTAATTCTATAAAGGTTTGTTTGATGCTTGAAAAACCTTCATAAAGAAAGAAAACAGGCAAAGAAATTTGAAGTTACTACTTAAATTGAGATGAGTATTCTCAGAATTAGCTAAACAATTTCAAATTTTTCTGAAGAATGAGTTAAACTGGGTCTATGTTGTTTCTGTTGTACAATACTATGCTGATGCACAAGCATTACTGTACTTTTATTGGTATGCTTCTTTGTTTTAGTTTAAAATACAACATTATTTAACAACATGAATGAAGATTGTTAACAAATTTTCATATATCCATGGAGAGAGGCCAGTAATGTGAGAGCATTTTGACTGTCACCACAATGTTTAAAACAAACAAACAAACAAAAACAAGCAACAAAACAAGACAAAACACAAAACAAAAACAAACAAACAAAAAACACTTCAAGGCAATTTTCTTGACTATATCATCCCAAGGATGTTTTCACTTTTCAGACTTTACACTACAAAATCCACAAAAACAAAGAAACTCATGGTGTTTTCCAGACATAACAGGACAATTGCTTTTATGAATTCAAAACAGTTATAGAAACATAATAACACCTGCACAAATTCAGCAAAAATCCAAAAACCCAAACCAAAAATGAAAATGAGTCCTAAATGGAGAGGGGAAAGGATCTCACCCTAAGATAAAGAGCTGTTACTCCACTGAATGGCCATATTTCCACAGGTATATATGCAGCACTATTTGGGCTTAACTCTTAGAAAACAATGAAAATGTTTTGGGTATGTAATATGGGTTTGTATCTTGAAGGAGTTGGGAGATAGTGTAAATATGATAAAAACATGATCAAAATACAATATACAAAATTCATAATAAATAAGATACGTATTTATTTAAGAAACTTTAAAATCCAGAAGACTCAAAAAGCAAACATATTATAAGCATCATAATAAGAGGCAATGAAGACTGACCTGCCTATGGCCTACAGCTGAGCAGGTGGTCTAGGCCCTCTCTATGCGTGGTCTTTGTTTTATGCATCAGTCTCTTCAGACTCCCCATGGGCCCAGAGATTTTGGTTTTGTTGGTCTCCTTGTGGGGCTCCTGTCTCATCTGGGTTCTTTTATATCCCCCCTTCTTCCATAAGACTCTCTGTGTTCTCTCCTAAGTTTGGCTGTGGTTCTCTGCATTGGCTTCAAGCCCCTGCTGGATGGAGTCTTTTAGAGGATATCTGTAGTATGCTCACATCCTGTTCTTTCTCTTCAATCACCACTTCTGGTGTCTATCATGTTTTCCCTTCTGAATGAGAAATAAGCATCTTCCCTAGGGTCCTCCTTGTTGCTTAGATTCTTTAGGTCTATAGATTTTAGTATGTTTATCCTATATTATACAGCTTTTATCCACATGTAATGAAGTATATTCCATGCATGTCTTTCTGCTTATGGGTTCCTCACTCAAGATGATCTTTTCTAGTTCCATCCATTTGCTTGAAAATTTCATTGTTTTTAGAAGAGACAGTCTCTCACATAAACTCAGTTGCCTGCTACTTGATCACTTCTCTCTAGTGGGGTGACCTAGCAAGCCCACAGAGGAAGAGGATCCAAGCAGTCTTAATGGGACCTGATAGGCTAGGGTCAGACATTAGGGAAGAGGACTTCCCCTATCAGGCGAGAAGGATAGAGAAGGAAGAGTGAGTCAGGGTAGGAATGAGAGGAGGATAGGAAAGGGGCTACAACCAGGAAAGAAAGTGAAAAAATTATGAAAAACAATAATAATTTTTTAAGTAACTGAAAAAAGGCATTGAAGATCATAATCTGGTGAGGAAACAAACTTAGTTTAGGAGGCTTAGAATACTTTATTAAGGACATCAAGAATCACACTTGCTCTACATGTTTGCTGTGCCTGTCATGTCTCATTTTCCCTATTCATTTGCCCTTTAACTTATCTACTTGAGTGTATCAGAACATGTTAAATATTAGGGTATTAATATATAATTCATCTGTAATAAAAAAAGAAGTTTGATTCATATCCATTTGGGGGCTAAACAAGAGAAACAAAAGTCTCTCTACTTCATACAGCAGAATAATTAATATAGAAAAGTTTTGCACAGTTGGTGCTAAGCTTGAACAGCTAGATGGAAATGATAAAGTACGAAGGTGACCAGTTCTGTTAGGTTGTAGCTCTGGTCAACAGTCAGTCTGGATAAGATGGAGAGAACATGACATGGCTAACATGCATAGCCTATCAAAGAGGAAGTGGACAGAGACTGCCACTTTCACAAATCATGCAGAGAGAAAAGAGGGAGAAGAATCATCATTGTATGCCACATCCTTCTCAAATACAGTGTTGGAGCTCAGCAGGTACAGCCTTGTCAGGGTCAGCATGCTTGATAGCAAGAACAGGAGATAGAAACACACAGGACAGTGATCATTCTCTGTACTACAGGGCTCAGTGCTTGCATTTTAGAGAGGCTTGGCTCACACAAAATCTTACTGTCCTACCCCTGAGTTCTTCATGTCTCGGGACACTTAAGCTCCAATTAGGAAATGAAGCCAAATTATTTACCACCAAACAGCTATACCACCAAAGGTTCAAGAAATGTTGTTTCTAAATATTAATATTCTGGTTAGACATGAGAATGTTGTAATGTGCTAAGAAGGCTGGTCCTCATTTCCCACAGAGGGTATTAACAGGTCCTTCAGTCATTGACTTCTGAATCTAAATTGACTTCTAAATCCAAATCAACTACTCTTCCAAAATACCCCATCACATAGATTTTTAATATGTTTCCTTATCATTGTTTATTCAGAATTTTCTGAATAAGCATCCTAAAAGTTGACGTATATTGATAAGATATTACTTAGAAGGCCTGATGGTACCCCAGGAGTTATGTGTCAGGCCAATCTGCCTATGTAAATACAGGTGTTAAATGTGGGCATGCCACATAGCAAATGCATCAGTAAGGTTCAGAAAACCTTATGTGGCACTATGAGAATCATTATGTGAAAATGTGTTGTCTTCCTTGGCTTCCTATTGCTGGAGTAAAACACCATGACCACGGTAACTAATATAAAAAAAGTTTGTTCTGGCATGTGGTTCCAAAGGGATAAGTCTGTCCTGACAGGGAATTAGGGCAGCAGAGGGCAGACTGTAGGCATGCTAGCATGAACAGAGCATCGATCACATTTTCAATCACAATTAAGAATCAGTGGGAACACACTAGCAATGGCAGTAGTCTTTAAAGTCAAAGCCCACCTACATTGACAATCCTCCAGCAAAGCCACGCCTGTTAAACTACCCAAATAGTGGCACCAACTAGAGAACAAGTACTCAGATACCCAAGAATATGGTGGAGACCTAGTTCAAGCCACTACACACATTTTATAAATAAATGGATATTGAAAAACTATCCTGTGGATTTTCAGGTTAAATAATGCAATTTTCTTAAATAGCAGTAGAATAGAAATTTGAGGGAGAAAAGCTACTAATGAAGTTAGATGTATGTAATCTATTCAATTAAATGATATCAGAAACATGTTGAACACAATAAAGTTCGTCCAGTTAGAAGATTCAAAATGTCTTCAGATATAAAGGATGTCATGGAACCCCAGGCCTTAGATCACTGCAAGCCTAGGACCTCCTATCTTAGGACACTGCAAGCCTAGGACCTCCTGTCTTGGACACTGCAAGCCTAGGACCTCACCTCTTGTCTTAGGACACTGCAAGCCTAGGACCTCACCTCCTATCTTAGGACACGGCAAGCCTAGGACCTCCTGTCTTAGGACGCTGTCATGGCTTGCCTCCTCCTTAAACACAGCAATCACTATTTTTTACCATAAGTTGCTGAGATCTGCATATGTCAGACATGTTCTTCCCTCCCAGTTAAGAGAAATTAGAAATTTGTTTGTTGTCCTCTCTGCAATGAGAAGAACGGTCTTTACTTCTGGATAGCACTGCCTCTTGCCTGAAGTCTTGTGTGTTGTCTCACTTCTTAAGCTATGTTTAATTTTTCTCACTCCTCATCGCTTGAGACTCCAGTCAGAAATGAACTCACTTTTTAACATTTTTCTCCTCTTCATGTAATAATGAAAAATTAGTAATAGTAATGAAATGACATCAACATCTGAATCCTGAAGCATCAAATATGTCCATCCAACCTTGCAAGCAGGGCACTGGAGCTTTTACAAGTAAAACACAAATCTGTAAGGTATCAAGAGATGTCAAGGATCAGACAGTGTATTTTTACACCAGATGTTTCTAACTAGTTAAAGCAGTACTTTCTAGGAGCTCATTATTGTCCTAGAAAGACTAGAATTCCAGGGCTGAAGATATGCTTGGGTGTATTCAACACAGCATACTCCTCACTATAATTGTATCTGGTGCAAGAATGGCCACACAGTCTGGGTGAATACGGAATCCACAGCTAGTTGCTGCATAGGACTGCGTGGGGACTCAAATAGTAGTTACAATTGCAATTACAACTGTAAAATAATGGGAGGCCACAATGCTGATATTCCTGAGAGGGAGAAGAGGGGATCAAATCTGTAACTGAAGAATTAATCCCTTACTGGGGAAGTGAAATGAATATTTCTAGTTAAGTTTTTTTTTCCTCATCTAACGTCTTACTGATGGTCAGTTATTAGCTTTTTAATGTTGCAGACATGCAATTTTTCACCATGTAATGATCTGTGCTGTGAGACCTGGTCTCATTCCGATGATTCAATATGTTTATGTGTATTCTGAATTGTGAATCAGGAAGCTATTTTTTACTGGGGCAATGTAAAGTCAATTTTCCCTTCCTATTTTAAAGGTCTATTGATCCAAGTAATGTACTGTGCTTTAATTGGGAATAAAAAGAAAAAATAATAAGACTAAAAAAAACTAAATTCATTCTTTTATAAGTGTAAAAAATCTGTGATCATTTTATAAATGTAATATTTAAGTTTACATCAACAACCAAGGAGACATGTAGTTTTATATAGACACAGTCACACATACACACATACACACTCACACACACACACATACCCCTAAATTACAAAGTTAATTTCTTGATGGAAATGTTGCGTATTTAATTATTACATTGTAGTTATATGGCTGGGTGACACATATGATGTGTTCATAGTTTGGTCATACAGTAATGTTAGGTCTTTTATTGATTCTCCCTTCTGATGATTAGAATATTTCTTTGCTCTGATCATAGATGCTTGGTACATAGAAGATGTTCACTTTTATTTTCTCAGCAAAATATTCTGTACTATCAAGTTTGGAGTTCCCCACTCTCTTTCCCCTTTTATTCAACAAAATATCTTCTGAAAACACTGCATTTCTCTACAGCCATTACTTGTGTGTACACAACACATTCTTTTCCACAGTATCCATCTTGTCTAGAAAAATTTTTTAAAAAGTCATGCTATATTCTTGTTACAATGTCCACATTCTGTAAATATTCCAGGGCAATGTTAGCAGATATCTCTGTAGGGAACTGATGATAATGTGCTAATGAAAATGTTGGCAAACACACACACACACACACACACAGGTAGCCTTTGTTTACTTATCTAGGGGCCCCTGAGCATGGCTTATAATACAGGATTGCTTTCTAGTTTTTTTTCTGGAACTTTAGACGTACATTATGAACACAGAATTAACAGCAGAAAAAATAAGTAGCTATTTGTCCTTTTCTTTCAAATTACAAGAATCCTTGGCTATATGAATATGCATATTAATATGTGAGTGGAGAGTGAAAGAGGGTGAAATTTCTTTTCTCTGCTGGTTCAGTTCAATTTTGAAATCCACTAAAGCTACCCACTTCCTTGAACTGCTAGGTGCAGGATCTAAGGAAGAAAGACAATACCATAGTTCTCCTTTGTAGATTACTAGAGACAATGATAGTGGAAAGCTTCAGAATTTATGGGGCCATTGTCTTCTCATCTTGGGCTGTCAGTCTGTGCTTCCCTGTGGCTATTCACTGTATTTTCCAAAGCATTAGAAAGAATATTATGTGATCTACATTTATAATATCATGTAGCACATTAACATTTATTACCAGAATGAAGATCTTCTCCTCACCCTCAGAGGAATTATAATATTTCTTAGGGTTAAGTTGTATTTTTGTTTCAGTATCAAAACTGCATGCTTAATCTATAATAGAAATCATTTTAAAACTAAAATTTATGGTACATAATATGGTATAGATATTTCTATCTTCAAAATCCAGGTGTGTGGAAGAATGTGCAGACATATGTGTTCAATTTCCTAAAATGATCAGTATTAGGGATATTAAATATAATAAATGTATTTAATTGTATATGTGTGATGGATATAACAGCTGGATATCTGGACAGATAAATACATAGATATTATTATTTTGAGATAATGCCTCACTAGCTAGTCCATGCTGCCTCAAAAATCACTGTTACCCACGTTAGCCTTGAGCTCACTATGTAGCCCAGGCTAGCTTTAAACTCACAGTAATCCTCAACATTGGTTTCTAAATTTCAAGGTTATTCTTGGCTGGATTTCATTATGATCTGAACTCTTTTCAACTTTTTCTAAGCACATACCTCTCAGTGATTTGTTTGCTTCTACACAAATATTCAGCCAGAATTTATCCCATGCTAGCATTTATTGAGAGTCTATCTTATGCACAGCTCTGACCCGAATTCCTATTTTTTCCTTCTTGCCTTTATGAAAGAAAACACAGTACCACCCTAGAGCCACGTTGCCATGGTGAAGTATGTTGTGACTCTGCTAGTTTACTTCCTCATCCCAGGCCCCTCCCCACAACAGATCCCCACATGGAGCTCATCTGAATTGAAGTCTGATGTTCAGCCATCACTTCCCTTCAGGCACTGACAGCTACACTCTTTCATACCCAGTCCATCCTCCTTCCAGCAGACACAGAAGGTTAGCACTGTCCCAAGAGAGTGGAGTCATGCCATTTTTCCTACCTGATGGCGTTCTGCAGCGAGACTTATTTATTTATTTTTAAATGCTACCTGCTAGGATATCTTCATGAAGTACATGTGTCATTTTTGAGGGTGGCCCAAAGGGACAGCAGCTCCGGGCTTCTCATGTTGCCTGAAGCTGTCAAGACTTACCTAGTGTGATTGGGTGGTGGCCCTACTCCTCTCTTAGACTTCAAGTTCAGACCCTGTTTATTCTGTAAAAAGCAATGTAAACTACGGGAACTGATGTGACAGTAGCTGGGGACAGTCCTTGGGGAGTTCCAATAATGTGAAACTCGAGGTCCTGGATGATGTAAGGTGACTGTCTATACAGACTTAAATCTCAGGATAATTGTCCTGCTTCATTTCTTTGTGACAAGAGCTCCGGCCTCAGCAGCGGAGCGTGTCACTCCAGCAACTTCTGCCACTTTGTTGTGAGATTGGGAATTGATGCTTGACACTGATGAGGTCTAATTTCCCAGTGGGCTTTGGGAAAGGGCCTGACAGAGGTTGAATCACTGTTATTGTACGCAGGAATTATTTGTTATCTTTTTCCCCTTTCCTGATCAAGGGAGATACTCCACAGATCATTTACTATGTGTTGATTTGTTATGTGCAGTTCTGAAAATGTTGATCTGTATATCTAGTCAGTTTTTCTTCAATAGCAGGAGCACAGACTGTATTATGTCTGGTAACAGTGGGTAAGATGTAAGATGGACACTCTGAAGTTCCCTGGGGAGAGGAGCCAGGCTAAGAAAAGACAATCTTGCCTGGGTCTCCACAGCCCCTTTAATTGTGAAATATTCACTTTTGATTTACAATATTGATAAGAAGTATTAATGCACAGTATGGTCATCAATACTAAAAAAGAAACACAAACAAACAAACAAACACAAACACCAAAGAATGATTCAGGGTATTTGTCAACATTATCTGGAGATGTAATGAATCATGGACAGAAGCTCAGCTTTCTGTGAATCTACAGTACATGGAGCAAACCATAGCTCAATCATAGATGTGTTAACTCATTCTGAAGATTAGCAATGAGGATATAAACAACATAAGGAATTTTAGGGGCGAGGGCTGAACTCTTCAAGATTCAGAGAAAGAATAGATGAGACACAATAATCCAGCTGGAGGTAAAGATGGTGGGGCATCCAAACATCCAAACACCCATTTGTAAGTTGCTCTGGTCTAAATGAGAACTATTGGCATTCAACAAGCTACATAAACACCACCATAAAAAATCACTGTGGTTAAAGACCAGCAGCGAAGCTGTACTTAATGTGATCATAGAAAACTTGGTGAGAGCTTTCCTGTGATGATTGAATGTAATTGTTGCAATGGGCTGTGAGCCATTAAGATACATTCTAACAAAAAAAAGAGGATTTGCACATCCATTACGACTTTCAAGCATGATGAGTTTTTAAAGTACATCAGAACAGAGAAGTCAGTTGAAGGAAGATTGGCAGTCAGCACTGTGGGTATCCTGCTAAGGGGTTTGAATTGAGCTATGACAAAGCTGACTCTAGCAGGACAGAGAGTGTAAACTCAGTTGGCAGGTATTATCCTTGTTTATATGCTGGAAGCACCTGACCATCCATAAAGCAAAGCACCAGAGGCTCATCGATGTTTATTAGTTGGGACTCGGCAAAACAACAGTCTAACAGCTTTTGTGCCTGATTCACTTACAGTAAGCAGAAGAGAAACTGTAGTCAAGGGCAGCAGAGCATCTAACCTAGACCTGACTCAGATCGTCAGAAGATCAACCAGGGTGGTGAAGGTTGAGTCCCTGATGCATACTACATTGTAAGTGTTGCTTGATAGGCCTTTCTGTTTTGAAAAACATGTTGTTAACCAAGAGCACAGCAATATCAGGGGTGTCATTTCTAATAACTGTTCATTTTTTAAATGTAAAACAAGGCTTCTCCTTAACCTGGAACTAATCATATGTGCTAGGTTAGTTGGAAAATGGGCTGTGAATGAACAGTGAGGAATTAGGTATTAAAAACTACTCGAAGATTCTCTAGAAACAAAGGAATAGCTGGGATTTGGAGACAAGGTTTCATTATATAAGTCTGTCCTACAACTTGGCATCTTACTGCTTTCACCTTCCAGGTGCTGAAATTATAGATGTACACCTCAAAATGAGCTTAGAACTCTGAGTGGTGTGTGTGTGTGTGTGTGTGTGTGTGTGTGTGTGTGTGTGTATAGGTAGGTATGTCTGTGTTTGTGTCCTTTGTGTGCTGATATATCAGGGAATGTAGAAGAACATATGTGTACACATTCACTTAGAGGCCAGAAAACAACTTTAGAAGTAATTTTTCAAGAACCATTTATCTTTTTCTATGGAACAAGGCCTTTCACTGACACAGAACTCACTAAGTAGGATAGGTGACCTGGCCAGAGAGCCACAGGGATCCCTCTCTCTCCACCTCTCTGACGATTCCATTGTAAACACACGCCAACACTCTCAGCTTTTTATGTGAGTTTTAGGGAACAAATTCAAATTCGCTCTCTTGGGAAGCAAGTACTTCACTAATTGAAAAATTCCCTAGCCCTGGAAATTGTTTTTGTGGGATAAACCTATTGCAATGATTCTACTTGTGACTTTGTATTTAAGTCTTGTTTAAAAACTTTCCAGAAACATCTGAATGTCAATCACAACCCCAGTGTTCATTATGAATGGTACTAAATACTTTAGATATAGAATTGATTTTCAAATCTATGGAGTCAGCATCTGTAGACACAGTCAACCACAGAGAGAAAAATGCTTAAATCATTAGGACTCAGTTGTACAGACTTCTTGTCATTGTTCCCTGAACAACACAGTGTGGCAGCTATTCAACTAGAATTTGCATTGTATTAGGGATTATAAGTAAACCTAAATATTTATGATTTATTTATAAATTATGATTAATGGTAAATAGGAATATGTTAGTACATTATAAGCAAACCATACACCATATCACTTCATATAAGACATTGTGAGCATCCAAAGTACAGAATGATGAGTAGATCTCATTCCTTGTGCCCCAATGGAACAAATCTTCAATAAAACTCACTGTCTTCTTGTGCCTCCCTGAACTCTACTCCCACTCATTGTGAACTATCCCTTTGTCATCCAGAACCTGTAGAAAGAGTTGCAAGTATCCAAACTTTGTTTTACTCTTTAAATATTTCCTTCACCTAAACCCCTTTGTCACCACCTATTACAGGCTTCCAGTACTCCATACTGTTAAGAATGCTGCAACCCTTTCTATGAACTTTGAGGTTAATTCTCTTGGCAATCTAATAGCCATCTCCTATTGTAACCTCCTGATGTAGTCTGTTCTCTGCATTCTGACCATGTTCTCAATCACTTCATAAGAACTGATTTATTTCAGCTTTCTGTTGTGGAAAGTCTTTGTAATTTTTAAAATCTTATTTCATTATACTAAGTTAAAAAATACATTTTGTGCAAGTTTACAATGTACTTGGAGGGTATTCCCCAACCTACTACCTTCCTCTTTCCTATCCTTGTCTTCTTTCCCCACTAGCTCCCTTTGTTCCCCAAAGCAATTTTATTTCTACTTGCATGTCACATGTGCATATCTGATGCTATATATATTTATGAAATCTTAAGCTGCAAATGGGAGCCAACATGCAATATTTTCTTCTATGACAAACTTAATTCATTGACTATGATCTCCTTCCATTGTATTTATTCTCAAGGAAATGGCATGGCTTCATTCTTTTTCATACATAAATAAGTTCCATTATGTATGTAAACCATATTTTCTATTTATATTCCAGTTTTGATGGACACATAGGTGGACTTTGTATTCAGCTCTTGTGAATAGCGCTGCAACAGGCATCAAAGTGCAAGTGTCTGTGTGATGTTTCATTGTAGATCCTTTAAAGTAGATGCCCAGGTATGGTGTATACACGCCATAATACAGTTCTGTTTCAGTTTTTTTTTTATAAAACTCCATGCTGATTTTTAAATTGACTAAATTGGCTTAGGTTTTCACACGCTGTGTTTAAGGGTTCCCATAATTCTACCATTACTTCTTTTATTTATTAAACGACTGTCTTTCTGACTAGAGGGAGATAGAATTTCAAATAGTTTTTATTTACATTTCTTCTCATTTTAGTAGCTTCACTGTTAGTATTCTGGTTTTAGTTCTTCTTATTTAGTTTTCAGTACTTTGTATATTCTATATATTAGTCTTTTCAAAAGCATGTATATGGAAGAAATTTCCCCTTCTCTAAGCTAGCTCATCGACCAATTGATTCTCTTGCTGTGCAGAAGTATTTTGTGTGTTTTTTTTGTTGTTGTTTATTTGCTTGGTTGGATGTTTTTTTTTTTTTTTTGTCTATTTTTTGTCCTTGTCAACTTTTAGCCATACTATTTCTCTATTCTGGGCTATATTTTCTGAAAACTTGGCTGCTATTCAGAACTTGAAAAATTATATGGGATCTATCAAAACAATATGGAATAATCTGCATGGTTTAATGTGGGAAGATGGATAGCCTAAATATCATATGTAAACTTAACTCCCATTTTCCATGTAACACCATCATTTCCAATTTACAGGGACCAACAACTTTGTCTAACTATTCTGTTCGCATGTGTTTATCACTGGGAATGATCAGAAACCATTTCCAATCAGGGATAACTGAGAGATAGAGGCAAGACATAATTGCAATATGATCGAAACCAGAAAAGAAATTATTTTTTAAAAAAAGATATTTCCTTAATTGTGATGGTGGGATTCTTTGATTCCATTCTGTGCTGGATGTTTTTATATATTTCTATTCCATATTAAAGGAAAATAGTTGTGTATACTCAAAACTTAACCTGACAGCGATCCAAGATGGCTGCCAGGAGAGGACACTGTGTCTGAGGAGTAGGACAGCAGAAACAACACAGCGACCAGTAGACTGAACTCTGGGACCTAAAACACCAGCATTTGTGATTGCCAGGTGAGAGGAACTCCTATAGTGAGGAAATCAAGTGGGAAAATCCTAGGGACGCCCAGTTATTACCCGGAAAAATCTCTGGGTAACCAGCGGCGCACAGCTCTGATCTGAATGAGCAGCCGTGCTGGGCACCCGCAGCCACAATACCAGACTGGGTCTCACAGTCTCTGGGCCAGACGGAGGAGGACCCCGGTACCATTTTGACTGACCTGCACACTGCAGGTGCACACTGCTCTGCTCAGGTCCGCCAATAACCACCTCAGTCCATGTGTGAGTCCACGGGACAGTCTGAGAAAGACCCGGATTCTGTTTCAACCTGCAGGCATATGGCAGGCGCACACCCATCACCCCCGCCGGAAACCACCTCAGTCTGTGTGTGTGGGTACACGAACCAGACTGAGAGGGCCTAGGAGACCATTTTGACTGGCCTGCACACTGCGGGCGCACACTGCTCGGGTCCGCCAGCGACAAACTCAGTCCGTGTGTGTGTGTGTGTGTGTGTGTGTGTGTGTCCACGGGACAATCTGGGAAGGACCGGGTTCTGCTTCAACCAGCGGGCATATGGCAGGTGCACACCAATCGCGTCCTCTGGAATTACCTCACACCTAGAGGGCCTAGGAGACAGTTTTGAATGACCTGAGAGCTGCAGGCACACAATGCTCGGGTCTGCCAGCGACCCCCTCAATCCATGTGTGTATCCACAGGCCTGTCTGAGAAGGCCTTGAGCACCATTTCAGACAGGCCTGCATACAGCAGATGCACACTGCTCGGCAATGCCTGCAACCAATCCAGACCCACTGTGTGTGCCCCAAACATCATCTCAGACCATGGTGCACAGCCCCTGGCCCAGAAGGGGGCACCAAGTCTCCAGTCCAGGGGAGAGCCTTTAGCAGCAAGCCCAGGGCGGAGCGCAAAGTCCCAGCTGACATCTCAAACCAGGACACTCAGCATCTAGCACAGCATGAAGAGCAAAACCTCCAGACCAGAGGGGTGACCAGCCTGCGGTGCTCACAGCTTCTAGCACAGAGCATGAAGCCGGGGACACAGAGCCCACAACAGAGTTCAACTGAGACAACAACACACACACTAACAAACCATTGGAACTCCCTGATCTTCTTGAAGAATACTCCTGACACAAGAGATTGACAGTTCCAGTTGGAAGTTCAGCCTTAAAGCACAAACAGCTACTTGATTATATATAAACAAACACCCAGAAATCGGCAAAAGAACTCACCCAACAAAAATCAGGACACCATGGCCCCACCAGAAACACCCATAAGCAGTGGACACACAGGAAAATTATGTTAAAGCTATGATTATGCAGATATTGGAGGAACAAAAAGAGAGACAAAAAGAGGAAATGAACAAGGCCCTCAAAGAAATGGAGAAGAATTTAACGG
>CM053764.1:14416702-14436162 GCA_028658305.1 Pachyuromys duprasi | reverse complement strand
AATCACTATTCCTATTTGTCTAAGAAAGTGCCAAATTGATTTCCAGAGTGGTTGTACCAGTTTACATTCCCACCAGCAATGGAGGAGGGTTCCCCTTTCTCCACGACCTCTCCAGAATGTGTTGTCACTAGAGTTTTTGATCTTAGCCATTCTGATGGGTATAAGGTGAAATCTCAGGGTCGTTTTGATTTGCATATCCCTGATGGCTAAGGACTTTGAACATTTCTTTAAGTGTTTTTCTGTCATTCTACAATCCTCTACACAAAGTTCTCTGTTTAGCTCTGTAACCCATTTTTTAATTGGATTACTTGATTTGTTGCTTTTTAACTTCTTGTGTTCTTTATGTATACTGGACATTAGCCCTCTGTCAGATGTAGGTTTGGTGAAGATCCTTTCCCAGTCTGTAGGCTGTTGCTATGTTTTGAGGACAGTGTCCTTTGCTTTACAGAAGCTTTTCAGTTTCATGAGGTCCCATTTATTGATTGCTGCTCTTAGAGCCTGTGCTGTTGGTGTTCTGTTCAGGAAGTAGTCTCCTCTGCCAATGAGTTCTAGGGTCTTCCTCAGTTTTTCTTCTAACAGATTTAATGTGTCTGGTTTTATGTTGAGGTCTTTGATCCACTTGGACTTTAGTTTTGTGCAGGGTGATAAATATGGATCTATTTTCATTTTTCTGCGTATAGATATCCAGTTGGACCAGAACCATTTTTTGAAGATGATATCTTTTTTTTTCCGTTGATCGGTTTTGGCTTCTTTGTCAAAAATCAAATTTCCAAAGGTGTGTGGGTTTCTTTCTGGGTCTTCTATTCTGTTCCATTGATCCACAATTCTGTTTCTATGCCAATACCATGCAGTTTTTTTTGTTTTGTTTTGTTTTTTACTATTGCTCTGTAACATAGCTTGAGGTCAGGGATGGAGATACCTCCAGATGATGTGTTGTTGTACAGGATTGTTTTGGAAATTATGGGTTTTTTTGTTCCTCCATATGAAGTTGAGAATTTTTCTTTCAGGGTCTGTAAAGAATTGTGTTGGTATTTTGAAGGGAATTGCATTGAATCTGTAGATTGCTTTTTGGCAGAATGGCCACTTTCACTAGGTTAATCTTACCAATCTATGAGCACGGGAGGTCTTTCTGTCTTCTGATATCTTCTTCAATTTCTTTCTTCAGAGATTTGAAGTTTTTTTTTTCAAACAGGTTTTTCACTTGCTTGGTTAGTGTCACCCCAAGGTACTTTATGTTATTAGTGGCTATTGTGAATGGTGTTGTTTCCCTGATTTCTTTCTCGGCCCTTTTGTCTTTGGTGTACCGGAGGGCTTCTGTTTTTTTTTTTTTTTTTGAGTTTATTTTGTATCCAGCCACTTACTGAAGGTGTTTATCACTTGACGGAGTTCTGTGGTTGAATTTTTGTGGGTGCTCATGTATATTATCATATTGTCTACAAATAGTGATACTTTGACTTCTTCCTTTCCAAGTTGTATCCCAATTTACCTTCATCACTACCTGTGGATGGACAGCCTGACAGGTCATCCAAACATTATACTGACTTAGTGACATACTCCAGGAAAGAAAATCAATATTATTTAAAAGGCTGTTTTGGATTACTCTAATTATTTTATAAGTATGAATGATTTTTGCCCACATGTATCTTTGTACACAGTGTGTGTGCTTGGTACCTGCAGAGGCTGGCAAAGAGCATCAGTTTCCTGGGAACTGGAGTTACAGATGGTGCTGGGAATCAACCCCAGGACCTCTGTAAGAGCAAATAATTGCTGAGCCTTCTCTCTAGTCTCCTACAAAATATTGCTTTAAGAATCAAATAAATAAAGTAGAAAATGTTTAACTAATCAGATTATTTTTAAGTTTTAGATTATTTGATAACCAAGAAGGAAGACTTACTTTACTAAATACAAGCAACAGGTTGATTTCATTATGTCTACTGCAGAAATAGCTAGGAGTAAATACACAATTTGAAAAGCAATTCTACAGAACACATTAGAATGGTGTGAAGTATGTGAAATTCTAATCATCTTGATTATCTCCCCTATGTACATAACACAAATATTTCCCAGCTGGGAAAATGTGGTTAAGAATAATTGTTGAAGTAACATGCAACCCTGAAAGGTTCGTCTGTAGAAGTCATTTTCCTAATGGTAATGAACCACATCCACATTTAACTGACAGTCCTGTGAGTTTCCATGCTTATAAAATGATACCCAAAGAAAAATTTACCAACAAAGCATATTTCTCTGGCATTGTTTGAGTAATTATTTAAATGTATGATCTTGTGAACTTCAGACACACTTAGCATACAACAGAACACTGCCAAACTCATCAACAAGCTTTTTGAATACCTTCTTCAATATTTTTTTTTGACAACGTCTCTTCAAATGTATTTGGGCCTCAGATTCTATATGCAGCTAAGGATGCCCTTGAACTTCCGGTTGTCCTGTTTCAACTTCTAACTGTTCTAATTATAAGTGTGCACCTCCAAGCCTGGTTTAATATAGTGCTGGTGAGGAAACCCACTTTGTCTTTGAAATTAGGCAAGCACTCCTCAGCCCCTTGATCAGCTTTTGAAATTCACTTTCCTTTCTTGCATTCAGAAACATCGTTCTTGGAAAGAATTCTCAATTAGAAATATGAATTTGCTTTCGTTCATTTCTCTGAACACTTTGAACATTGGAGAATTAAACAATGATTCTGTTTTTTGGATATTGTTTAACAACATAATTCTGGGCTGCTTGGTTCTAGCAGAGATTTTTACAAGCCTTGACAATGGTCTTACTCTTGTGTGGCTTTTCCCTGCCTCTTTTTATAGTTCAACAAAAATTATATATTAAAACTTTACAGTTCAGAGGGAAAAGCAGTTATTAAAATGCAGTGTACTTCTAGGTACACTGCTTCTCTGACCTTCTCTGCCAAAATAGCTCACTTGTGATATTTCATCAGCCTGCCAGTGGGATTCCTCCTCTGTCTACACTGACATGAAGAGATGGGCAGAGATCAAGACAAACCTTAAAAAAGGACTCCTGGAAGAGCCAGACATGAGACAATGGTGAGAGGGTTTTTTGTTTGTTTTTGTTTTGTTTTGTTTTGTTTTGTTTCCTTTTTCTTTCCTTCACAGTTCCTGTATTCAGCGAGGAGGAAAGAAGGAAAAGACACAGAGGTGCTGTGTTGGGGCAGCAGCTGAGTACTTCTTATTATGATCGTGAAACATGTCTGCTGGTTGATTACTCATGATGAAGCATTTATGTGTACTCTACGTTCTAGAAATCTAGAAGTGTAGACTTGCATACATGGAAAGATTTACCTGGCATTAATCTTAGAAGACAAAGCCCCTTTTGAGTCAAGAGAAGACAGTGCCTTTTCACAGGGTTCCAGGCTGATTGATACCAACCTTCTCTTCAGGCCTGTCTAATATGCTGTACTAAACATTTTTAAAATATTTTTTAATTTATTATAATTTATTCACTTTGTATCCCTGCTGTAGCCGCACCCTCGTTCTCTCCGAATCCATCCCTCCCTCTCTTCCTCATCTCCTCCCATGTCCCTTCTCCAGTCCACTGATAGTGGAGGACCTCCTCCTTTCAAACATTTGTGAGACAATTAACATAATCTAAAGTTTCAGAAAATGCAATTAAATGTTAACTTTTCACATTCCATGCTGTTATCTTAACCTTCTACCTAATAAAGAACAGTCCAAGAGTTGTTCTTTGGCATCTATCATAAGTTGGAAATTGATTCAGCTATGACCTAATGATGAGCTTGAAGCTGGGAAAAATTTCTCACCAATCACTTTAATGTGAATTTTTTCACATGTAAACTGATACTAAAACATATATTTCTTGGTTCACACATTCTGGAGAAGTACACATGTGGATAAACTGTGAAATTCCTGTGTGGTATAACTATTATCTTTTCTACTGCTGAGATTCCGCTGTCCACCCTTGATATAGCGTCCACATGCTACAGCAGTTTTAGCAGATTGCTCTGTATTACATTTTCCATATTGACAGTATAATTAATCACATCTACTACAGCTCCTGCAATAACTAACTTACAGGTCTATGTGCTGAAAATAATACAGAGGGCTTTTTAAAAATTTCCATATTGAAATTGCCTTTGAAGGAGTAAATAAAACAATACTAACAGTAAAAACAAAAGAACAGAAAAGGCTAAAAGAAAAGGAAGCCCAGAAAGCCTCATTATTTATTTATTTATTTATTTATTTATTTATTTATTTATTTATTTACTGGTTATTTGTGTTGTTTGTTTATAAGGACTGTGGTAAAAATAGAAAAATGTACTTCTCTAGACATGGATCTGCAGGGAAATGAACAGACAAGAGCAGTAACCACTGTGTCTACCCTCTGAACTGATTCTTCCCTATTGGCTGTCTTCATACATATTCCAAATTCTTAGAGTTTCTTTTGTTAAACCAAAGCTTCTCATACACATTTGTCAAACAGAACACAGAAAACACATGTACATAACACAATACATCTCTTTGGAGGATACATGAAAGTTACTAAAACTGCGGACGGGTGGCTATTTTTTAGGGTAGATGAGGGAGATAACTATAGAAGACAGAGGGGAGTAGGAAATACAACAAATATGTCTGAAAAAGCCAAAGAAATCTTACTATTAGGTGTTTAAATATGGTAGCAAACAGTGTTCACCACACCTGAGGGGCAGAGGAGCTGAGACTCCCAAACAGGTCAGTGGAAGAGCAGCTGGATCCAGAGCATAGAACTTGGGGAATCCCAGCACTAGAGAGACTATCCTGTGAGGGGCTGATAGGATACATGCCCTGTGTCTTTCTCTCAGTCCTGAACCCCCAGAATTTTTTGCTAACCCCAGCAAATTTGGAATTGCAAGACCAGGAATCCTCTACTCTAGAAGCCAGACATCAGATTCTTCCTGCTCCCCTGAGGGTAGCACTATGTTTCCTGGGACATTTGGGGCCAATTAGATCCAGATCCCTGTGACTGCTTCCCTGGTCAGGGAGTCTCAAACTGTGGGCCTCCAGCAGTCTCCACATATGTGAGCAAGTGGAGTGCGCAAGTCTAAGGACCCTACTCTCCAGCAGCCAGATATCAGATCCCTGAGGGCAGAATTAGGATTTCTAGGGCAGCTTTCCCAGCATCCAAGCCACGGTTCTTTTGACAACCCCATGTAAACCAGGCAAACAGTGGTGGCTCACAGATTATAGATCCAGGATAGCACAGCTATCCTGACATAGGATAGCATATCCAGAGCATAGCAAGACAAGTCTGAGTGGCAGAAACAAGGAGTCTGGCCAGCTTTGGGGCCATCACCCAACTTTGTTCTGAGACACCATATATTGCCACCCACACTGTGCCCGTCTGGGCACCTGGTCACCCATGTCACACACATACCCCAACTTGAGCCTGCACCCTGCCCTGCACACAAGTGTCCCCTGACCTTCATCATACTCTTCTCCTCACATGTCTGTACAAGCACATGCACCCAAGCACAGGCCCAAACCCTAATCCATGCAAGCACAAAACTCCTGCCCTTCAAGGAACTCACCCCAACAGTCAATACCAGAGACACACCCCTCCAAATAACTGTACCAGTGTTCTCCTTTCTTAGATGTATCCTAATCTCTAGCACCCAACCTTGAGGTCCTGGACATCTTTCATCTTCCTGTAGACTACTCCAGACCCCAGAGAGAGGTGGACCTCGTCTGTAGTACAGGTTTTGGGAACAGTCAAGGCTACTAACAACCAGATGGCTAGAGGTTGGTATAAGAATACAAAAACAGAAAACAAAAAACAAAACAAAGAAACAAAATTAAATAAACAGGACATCATGGCTTCACCAGAATCCCCCTCCCAAAATCAATAGATAACCGAATAAAGCTGAAACATAGGAAAATGATCTTAAATCTATGATTATGCAGTAATTAGAGGCCCATAAAGAGGAAATGAACAAACAAATAGAGGACATCATGGGCTGACAGGAATCTACAATCAAACAGGTGAAGGAAATTAACAAAATCATTCAAGACATAAAAAATGGAATAGAATCAATAAACACACAGACACAACCAAGAAAACCCTAGAAAACAGAATCCTAGAGAAAGAGAATTTAGAGAAGAGATCAGGAAGCATCACCAACAGAATACAAGGGGTGGAGGAGAGAATCTCAGGAGCTAAAGATACAATTGCAGAAATTGATACATCTCTCAAAGAGAACATAAAACTGAAAAAATCCCTGAGAAGAAACATCCAAGAAATTAAGGACACCATGAAGAGACAAAAACTAAAAATAATAGCCATAGTCAAAAATAGAAGATTCCAGTCTCTAGGTTCCAGAAAATATTTTCAAGAAAATCATAGAATAAAATTTTCCCAACCTTAAGAAAGACATGCACTTAAAACATACAAGAGGCTTACAAAACACAAAATAGACTAGACCAGAAAAGAATCAAACCACTAAATCTACGGAACAAAGTAAAAATATTAAAAGCTGCAGGGAAAAAAGGCCAAGTAATATATAAAGGCAGACCTATCCAAATCACACCAGACTTGTCAACAAAGACTGAAAGCAAGAAGGGCCTGGGCAGATATCGTGCAGGCACTAATAAACAAGAGATGTCAACTTAGACTGCTATACTCAGCAAAACTTAAAATCAACGTAGATAGAGAAAACAAAATATTCCATGACATAATTAGATTTAAACAATGCCTATGCAGCAACAGAGCAATACAGAAGATACTAAAAGGAAAACTGCAACTCAATGGGATCAACTACACCCAAGAAAACACATGGTAAAAACAACTTCAAAACAAAAAAATTAAAAGAAAACAAGCATACAAACTTACAATCATTACTAACTCCACAATAAAAGTAACAGTCATTGATCACTAATATCTATCAACATCAATGGACTCAGCTTTCCAATAAAAAGACAGACTAACAAAATAGTTATGGAAACAGGAACCAACACTCTTCTGAATTCAAGAAACACACCTCTGCAAAAAGACAGACACTACCTCACACCAAAGGGATAAAAAAAATGTTTTCCAATCGAAAGAACCCAAGAAGCAACTGGAATAGCAATCCTAATATCTGAAAAAATACACTTTCAACTAAAATTAATCCAAAGAGATGGAAAAGGAGACTTCATTCTTTTTTAACATTTTTATTTTATATTAATCATAGGTTATATACTTTGTATCCTATCTGTAACCCCGTCCCCCATTCCCTCCCAATTGTACCCTTCCCTCCCTCATCTCCTCCCTGCCCCTTTCCAGGTCCACTGATAGGGGAGGACCTCCTGCCCTTCAGTCTAACTCCAGCTTATCAGGTTTCTTCTAGAATGGCTGCAATGTCCTCTTCTGTGGCATAGAAACGCTGCTCCTCCCTCAGGGGGCAGGGAGGTCTAAGAGCCAGCCATTGAGTTCATGTCCAAAATAGTCCCTGTTCCCCTTACTGGTGTACCCATTTGGGTATTGAGCGACCATTTGCTACATATAAGCAGGGGTTCTAGGTTATAACCATATTTGGTCCTTGGTTGGAGAGACAGTCTCATAAAAGACCCCTGTGTCCTGATATATTTGGTTCTTGCGGAGCTCCTGTCCTCTCCAAGTCATATTAACTCCCCTTTCTTTCATATGATTCCCTGCACTCTGCCAAAGGGTTGGTTATGTTTCTTAATATTTACTTTGATACCCTGCTAAGTATAGTCTTTCCAAGGCCCTCTGTGGTCGGCTCTTGTCCTGCTACTTGTTTTCTCCTACATCCAATGTCCATCCCATTTGACTTTCTAAGTGAGGATTAATCCTCTTACCTCAGGTCCTCTTTCTTGTTTATCATTTTTAGGTGTATAGATTTCAGTATGTTTATCCTATCTTATAGGTCTATATAAGTGAGTATATACCATGTGCATCTTTCTGGTTTTGGGATACCTCACTGAGGATGATTGTTTCCAGGTCCGACCATTTGCCTGCAAATTTCATGCTTTCCTCCTTTTTAATTGCTGAGTAGTATTTCATTGTGTAAAAGTACCACAATTTCTGTATCCATTCCTGAATTGAGGGACATCTGGGTTCTTTCCAGGTTCTGGCTATTACAAATAAAGCAGGGACAAACATGGTTGATCAAAGGTCCTTGTTGTGTACTTGGACATCTTTTGGGTATATGCCTAGGAGTGGTATAGCTGGATCTTGAGGAATCACTATTCTTAATTGTCTAAGGAAACACCAAATTGATTTCCAGAGTGATTGTACAAACTTACATTCCACCAGCAATGGAGGAGGGTTCCTCTTTCTCCACTTCCTCTCCAGCATGTGTTGTCACTTGAGTTTTTGATCTTAGCCATTCTGATGGGTATAAGGCGAAATGTCAAGATCGTTTTGATTTGCATCTCCCTGATGGCTAAGGACATTGAGCATTTCTTTAAGTGTTTCTCTGCCATTCTACAGTCCTCTACAGACAGTTCTCTGTTGAGCTCCATACACCATTTTTTAATTGGATTACTTGATTTGTTGCTTTTTAACTTCTTGAGTTCTTTATATATACTGGATATTAGCCCTCTGTTAGATATAGGGTTGGTGAAGATCCTTTCCCAGTCCGTAGGCTGTCGTTTGGTTTTTATGACAGTGTCTTTTGCTTTACAGAAGCTTTTCAGTTTCATGAGATCCCATTTATTGATTGTTGATCTTCATTCTTATCAAAGGAAAACTCCACCAAGATGGCATCATAATCCTGAACGTCTTTGCCCCCAATACAAGGGCACCTGCATTCAATAAACATTATTAAAGGGCACCTGCATAAAATTAGCATTATTAAAGCTTAAATCACACATTGATCCCAACACTTTAATAGTGTGAGACTTCAGCACTCCATTCTCACCATGAGACAGAAGCTAAACTGAGAAATAATGACAGTTACGGATGTCTTAAAGCAAATGGACCTGATAGATGTCTACAGAACTTTTCACTGAAACACAGAGCAGTATATCTTCTTCTCAGCCCCTCATGGAACCTTCCCCAAAATTGATTACATAGCCAGACACAAAATAAGCCTCAACAGATACAAGAAGATTGAAATAATCCCTTGTATCATCTCAGACCTTCATGGTCTAAAACTATACCTCAACAATAACAGAATTAGCAAATAGCCTACTGATGAATAAAAACTTAATAGCTCTCTACACAAGGACAGCTGGGTCAGGAAAAGAAATACAAAAGAACCCCCACGAAATTAAACAGATCCTATAATCCAATAAAAATGAAGACATAACCTACCCAAACTTGTGGGACACAATGAAAACAGTGCTAAAAGGAAATTTCATAATGCCAAGTGACTTCATAAAAAAATTCAAGACATATACAAGCAAGTTAACAGCACACCAGAAAGCACTAGAAAAAATTTAAAAAAAAGAAGCAGATACATTCAAGAGGAGACAGTAGCACATAATGAACCTGAAATTAATAAATTAGAAACAAAGAAAACAATTCAAAGAATCAGTGAAATAAAGAGTTGATTCTTTGAGAAAATCAACAAGCTAGACAATTAGCCAAATTAACTAAAAGACAGAGAGATATTACCCAAATCAACAAAAATCAGAAATGAACAAGTGGACATAAACACAGACATTAAAGAAATCCAAAAAATCATTAGCTCCTACTTCAAAAGCCTACAAAATTTGAAAATCTAAATGAAATGGACAATTTCCTTGATAGATTCTATTTACCAAAGTTGAATCAAGCCACAGAATTTGAAAATTTAAATGAAATGGAAAATTTTCTTGGTAGATTTTATTTGCCAAAGTTGAAACAAGATCAGGTAAATAAATTAAATAGTCCTATATCCCTTAATTAAAAAGAAATGGTCACCAGAAATCTCCCATATAAGAAAAACTCAGCGCCAAATGGTTTCAGAGCAGAATTCTAGCAGACCTTCAAAGAAGAGCTAATTCCAATACTCTTTAAAATATTTCTCAAGCTAGAAAAGGAGGGAACATTTCCAAATTCATTCTATGAGGCCACAGTCACCTTGATACCTAAACATCACACAGACCCAACAAAGAGAATTTCAGACCAATCTTTTTTATGAACATTGATGCAAAAATACTCAATAAAATACTTACAAACAGAGCCCAAGAACACAACAAAGATATCATCCACCATGACCAAGTAGGCTTCCTTGTAAGCATGCAAATGTGGTTCAATATATGAAAATCCATCAATGTAATCTATAATATAAACAAACTAAACAACAACAACAAAACACATGATCATCTCCTTAGATGCTGAAAAAAATCATTTGACAAAATCCAACACCTATTCTTTTTAAAAGTCTTAGATATTAGGGATACATGGCATATGCCTAAATATTCTAAAGGCAATATAAGGCAAGCCTGTAGCCAACATCAAACTAAAAGGACAGAAACTTAAAAATCAGTCCCACTGAAATGAGAGACAAAGCAGGGCTGCCCATTCTTTCCTTATCTCTTCAACAAAGTATGGGAAGATGTACTTAGAGTAATAATACAACTAAAGGAGATAAAGGGGATACAAATAAGAAAGTAAGAAGTCAAAGTATCCCTATTCTCAGATGATATGATAGTATACAAAAGTGACCACAAAAATTTTAGCAGAGAACGCCTACAACTTATCAACACCTTCAGCAAAGTGTTTGTATATAAAATTAACTAAAAAATTTAGTAGCTCCTCTGTATACAAAAGACAAATGGGCTGAGAAAGGAATAAGGGAAACAGCCCCCTTCAAAATAGCCAAAAATAACTTAAAAACTTTTGTAGAACTCTAACAAAGCAAGTGAAAGAATTGCATGAAAAATTTTTCAAGCCTCCGAAGAAAAAAATTGAAGAAGATATCAGATGACGGATAGATCTCCCATGCTCATGGATTGGTAGGATTAACAGTGAAAATGGCAGTCCTACAAAAGCAATTACCATCAAAATACCAACACAGTTCTTTACAGAACTTGAAAAACAGTTGTCAACTTCACGTGGAAAAATAAAAAACTGAGGATAGCTAAAACAATTCTGTACAATAGAAGACTTTCTTGAGCTATCTCCATTCCTGATCTCAAGATGTGCTATAGAGCAACAGTAATAAAAACTGCACGGTGCTGGCACAGAAACGAACTGGTAGGTTAATGGAATTGAATCTCAGCCCCAGAAATAAACCCATGAACCTAAAGACACCGGATTTTTTTTTTGACAAAGAAGCCAAAACTATAAAATGGAAAAAGATAGCATATTCAACAAATGGTGCTGTTCTAACTCGGTTTTATCCTTGAAGAGATGCAAATAGATCCATACTTATCACCCTTTACAAAACTCAGGTCCAAGTGCATCAAAGACCTTAACATAAAACCAGACACAATAAATCTCTTTGAAGAAAAAGTGGGGAAGAGCCTTAAACTCATTGGCACAAGAGACAACTTCCTGAACAGAACACCAAGAGCTCAGGCTTTAAGATCAACAATCAATAAATGGAACATTATGAAACTGAAAAGCTTCTGTAAAACAAAAGACAAGGTCAATAGAACAAAACGACAGCCTACAGACTGGGAAAAGATCTTCACCAAACCTACATCTGACAGAGGGCTAATATCCAGAATATATAATGAACTCAAGAAATTAAACACCAATAAACCTAATAATCCTATTTTAAGATGGGGTATGTTGTTACTGTGTTTGTGGATGTTTTGCTAATCTATCTTTTGTTTCAGGGGTTGGTCTAGCTATAAACCCTACAGAAAACATGCATTTTCTATGAAATGGCAAACCTCTTTGTTTGTAGACAGTGAACAGACTTTTTCCAATTCCTTTGACTGAGTTTTGGTTACCTTATGAATAAGCTAAATAAATATGTATATCATGTATATTTTAAAAAATGGGGTATAGGGTCCAAGATGGCAGCACAAAGAGAACACTGTGTTCGATGAATAGGACAGCAGTGACTGCACAGCAACCAACAGACTGAACTCAGGGACCTAAAACACCAGTGATTGTATTTCCCAGGTGAGAGGAAATCCCACAGTGTGGGAAACAATCAGGTCCATTCTCAGGTCACTCAGCTAAACCCTGGAGGAGTTTCTGAATCCAGGTTAAAACTTGGTCACCAACCCAGAGCCACCGGCCTGCATGCTTTGATTATCAACCCATACTGAACTGTGGACCCTACAACACCAGAGACTGCGTTTTCCAGTCGAGTTAAAACCTAACGGTGAAGGAAGAAATTGGGACTGACTAACCTCAGGTCACCTAGACAATCCTTGGAACAGGTCCCAGGTTCCAGGTCCTGGGCTCCCAATTCACCTTTGCAGACAGAACTGTGGGCCCCAAAGCAATGAAGGAATTGAAGATAACAGAGCTAACTCCATTTTGTTTCTCAGATACTATCTTAATTTGCCTGTCCTTAGAGTGACTTGGCCTCAACCTTCGGGTTCCAAGAAAAACCACCTGTGCCTCCACCCAGCCAGTACTAGTAAATACTACAGAATGTGTTAATAGACAGCTGCAATCAGGACCAGAGGAGTTGTCGTGAATACCACAGAACGTTTTAATAGACAACAACAATAAGGACCAGAGGTTTCTACAGATATCCTGTGGTTTGGCCAGGTGGCCAGGACCAATCAGCTTAAAGTTCACCTTACTCAACCCTTACCCAATCTTACCCAATTCTGTAATGCCAGGGCTTGGAATTTCCTGCTTGTGGTTTTACCCTTTAAAAACATTACCCTCCTGAGGCTCAGGATCACTCTTTCTGAATTGCTGCATCAGGGATGATTGACAGCCCTAGCTCAAGCTTGAATAAAGACCTCATGTGTTTATATCTGACTTGTGTTCCTGGTGATCTCTTCAGGGGTCTTGCGATCTGAGCATTACAGCACCAGAGACTGGGTTTCCCTCTCAGAGGAAACATCAGGTCCAACCTCAGGGCAACAAGCTGTCCCCCACTTCCCACCCCCCACCCCCACCAAAAGTTCTCAGGAAAAGTTCCAGAGTAAAGTTCCTGGGTTCCTACTGATGACCAATTGCCTTCCCAAAGCACTTACCAGTGCCTCTGTGTTCTATCACCATCCCAGACTTAACTGTGGATTCCCAACTATCACAAACTGGGTCTCCCTATTGGAAGGAAACCTCACAGTAAGGGAAACATCAGGTCCTACCTCAGGACACCAGCTAATCCTTGGAAAAGTCCCTGGGTTCCATGAGCTATACTCCTACCTCAAGCATGAGTGCTGCACTCACCTGCCACTGATTACTGCTTGGGTACTGGGGCACAGATATCTATCCTCAGATCTACAGAAGCCTGGGATCTACGGGATCAACCCAGACACTGCTCCAAGGTGCAACTTGTCTCCCTAGCTAAAATGATCAAACTTCAAGGTTCCCTTGTTGTTCAAGAGGGGTACACCCAAAAAACACGGTGTAAGAGCAGCAACAGAAGCTGAATAAATTCAGAGCAAGAAACTCAGTGGCAGGGCAGCTTTCTCCAGGACTTTTCTTGTTGAGAGGAGAACAGTTGCCTCGCAGATCCATACACCTGAAGTGAGCTTTGGCAATTTCTGACAAGCACCAGCTATTTGCTGACCATACCTAAAAAGCTGAGGAAGCCTCCTTCAGGAACAACCATCTTCCTGACAAGGGGATTCTCCTCACCACAGGATTCCAGCAGGCACTAGAAACCAATAGCCAACACCTGAGATAGCCAGATGGCTAAAGGCTAGTGTAAAAGCACAACCAACAAAAGCCAAAGCTATATGGCATCTCCAGAACCCAGTTATCCAGGGTCAAGAAGTTCTGGGCACCTTAAAATAAGTTAAATTTAAGAAGATGACTTTTGCCCTTACATCTATGCTCATGAAGAGGATAATGGCAGAAAAAAATAAAATGCTTAAAGAAATAGAGGAAGATAAAGTCAAACAAATTAGGACCATCCATAAAGAAATAGAGGTAGATGAAGTCAGACTATGGCCATCCATAAAGAAATAGAAGAAGATAAAGTCAAACAGACTATGGCCATGCATAAGAAATACAGGGAGATGCAGCCAAACAGTTTGTGGACTTCAGAGAAGAAATAATTAACTCACTGAAAGAAATAAAAGAAACAGAGGAATGTTCAAACAAACAGGTGAAGGAATTGAAGGAAAATACAGTCAGACCGATGAAGAAAATCAACAAAACACATCAAGATCTGAAAATACAATTGGAAAATTAAAAAACAACAACAACACTGATGCAGGAAACCTTGGAGAAGAAGAACTTAGGGAAGAAAACAGGAACTATATAGGTAAGTATAACCAACAGACTAGAAGACATCGAAGAAAGACTCTTAGGTGTGGAAGACACAACAGAAGAAATTGATGTATCTGTCAAAGGAAATGTTAAATCTAAAAAAATTCCTGACACAAACCATCCAAGGAATCCAGGACAACATGAAAAGACAAAACCTAGGAATGATAGGAATAGAGGAAAAAGAAGATTCTCTTCTACAGAGCCTAGAAAATATTTTTAACAAAATCATAGATGAAAATTTTCCCAATTTAAAGGAGATGTCTATAAGCATACAAGAGACCTATAGAACACTTTATAAATTAAACCAGACAAAAGATGTTCCTGATACATAATAATCAAAACAGTAAGTATACAGAACAAAGAAAAAAAATACTAAAAGCTTCAAGGGTAAAGGCCAAGTAAAACATAATGACAAACCCATCGGAATCACATATGACCTCTTAGCTGAGACTATGAAAACCTGGATGGATATCATGCAGACACTAAGAGAACACAGATGTCATCTCAGGCTACTATATACAGAAAAACTCTCAATTATAGATGGAGAAAACAAGAAATTCAAGGACAAAAAAATTTAAACAAGATCTACCCACAAATTCAATGTTACAGAAGATACGAGAAGAAAAAATACAACCCAGGAAAGCGAACAAAGGAAAACAAAGGAATTAAATAACCTCACTATAGCAAAACTAAAAGTAGGCGAGCATACAAACACACTACTACAACCAACATCCAAATTAAGGGATCTAGTGGCCACTGGTCATTAATCTCTCTCAACATTAATGGACTCAACTCTCCAATAAAATGACACAGACTAACAGAAAGGATGTGTAAACAAGACCCAACAATCTGATGCATGCAAGAAACACACCTACCTCACAGAGATAGACATTACCTGAGAGTAAAGGGCTAGAAGAGGGTTTTCCAAGTAAATGGACCCAAGAAGCAAGCAAGAGTAGCCATTCCAATATCTAATAAAATAGACTTTAGATGAAAATTAATCAAAAGAGATGGGGAAGGTCACTTCATAATCATCAAAGAAAAATTCCACCAAGAAGACATCACAATTATAAATATCAATGCCCCGAGTACAAGGGCACCAAAATTGGTAAAAGAAACATAGATAAAACTTAAACCACACATAGATGCCTAAACATTAATAGTTGGAGACTTCAACTCCCCACTCTTAACAAAAGGCAGGTTAAAAAAAAAAGCAGAAATTAAACAAACAAAAAATAACTCTAACAGATGTCATGAATCAAATGGACCTAACAGATATCTACAGAACTTTTCACCCAAACAAAAAAACAGTTTAACATCTTCTCAGCACCTCATTGAACCTTTTCCAAAATAGATCATATCTTTGGGTACAAAGAAAAACTCAACAGATACAAGAAGATTGAAATAATCCCTTGTATCCTATCAGACCACCATGGACTAAAGCTGGACCTCAACAACAATAGAAACAGCAAAAATTCTACACACATTAGGAAACTGAACAATTCACTACTCAATGAGAGCTGGGTCAAGGAAGAAATAAAGAAAGAAATCAGAGACTTCTTAGAATACAACAAAAATGAAGGTACAACATGCCCAAACTTATGGGACACAATGAAAGTAGTGCTAAGAGGAAAGTTCAAAGCACTAAGTGCCTTCAAAATGAAATGCAAAACATCTCATACAAGCAACTGAAAAGCTCACTCTATATCCTTTTAAAAAAATAAAGCAGACACACCTAAGAGGAGTAGACAGCTGGAAAAAATTAAACTCAGGCCTGAAATCAATATGTTAGAAACAAAGAGAACAATTCAAAGAATCAGTGACCAAGTGCTGGTTCTTTGAGAAAATCAACAAGATAGATAAACCCTTAGCCAAACTAACTAAAAGACAGAGAGACAACTATCCAAATAAACAAAATCAGAAATGAAAATGGGGTCATAACAACAGACACTGAGGAAATCCAAATAATCATTAAGTCTTACTTCAAAAGCAAGCCTATATGTCTATATGCCAGAAAAAATGGAAATATAAATGAAATGGACAATTTTCTTGATCACTTCCACTTACCAAAGCTGAATAAATAGCAGGTAAATCAATTAAACAGTCCTGTATCCCTTAAGAAAATAGAAGCAGTCTTTTTTAGAAGAAGTCTCCATTCCAAAAAAAGCCCACAGTCAGATGGTTTTAGCTCAGAATTCTACCTGACCATCAAAGAGCTAACATCAATATTCTTCAAACTATTCCACAAAATAGAAACAGAAGGAACATTATCAAACTCATTCTATGAAGCCACAGTCACCTTGATACCTAAACCTCACAAAGGCCCCCAAAAAAGAAGGAAAATTTTAGGCTAATCTCCCTTATGAATATTGATGCAAAAATACTCAACAAAATACTTGTAAACTTGTATCCAAGAACAAATAAAGGTAACATCCACTATGACTGAGTAAGCTTCATCCCAGGTGTGCATGGGTGGTTCATCAATGTAATCCATCATATAAACAAACTGAAAGAAAAAAAAAGCACATGATCATCTCCTTAGATGCTGAAAAAGCATTTGATAAAATCCAATAATCATTCACGTTTAAAGATCTGGAAAGTTCAGGGATGCAACACACTTAGCAAAACATAGTAAAGGCAATATGCAGCAAGTCTAAAGCCAACATCACAGTAAATGGAGAGAAACTTAAATCAATCCCACTGAAATTAGGGACAAGGCAAAGCTGCCCACTTTCTCCATATCTCTTCAACGTAGTTCTTGAAGTAATATGACAGTTAAAGGAGATCAACAGGATTCAAATCAAAAAAAAGAAGTGTCATCTACTATTTGTAGATGACATAATAGTATATATGAGTGATCCCCCCCCCAAAAAAAATTCTACCAGGGAACATTTGCAGGTGATCAACACCTTCAGCAAAGTGGCTAGATACAGAATTAACTCAAACACATTAATAGCCCTCCTGTATACAAAAGATAAATGAGCTGAGAAAGAAATTACTAAAAAAAAAAAAAACACCCTTCACAATAGCCACAAAGGACACAAAGTACTTGGTATAACTCTAACCAAGCAAGTCAAAGAACTGTATATAAAAGCTTCAAGTCCCTGAAGAAAGAAATTTAAGAAGATATCAGAAGATGGAAAGATCTTCCATACTCATGGTTTGGAAGGATTAACATAGTATAAATGGCCATCTTACCAAAAGCAATCTACATATTCAATGCAATTCCCATCAAATTACCGACACTATTATTTACAGACGTTGAAAGAAAAATTCTTAACCTCATATAAAAGAACAAGAAACCCAGAATAGCTAAAACAATCCTCTACAATAAAAAAAAAATCTTCTGGAGGTATCTCCATCCCTGATCTCAAGCTGTATTATAGAGCAACAATACTAAAAACCACATGGTACTGGCATAGAAACAGACTGGGGGTCAAAGCAATTGAATTGAAGACCTAGAATAAACCCACACAATTATGGACATCTGGTTTTTGACAAAGATGCCAAAACCATACAATGGAAAAAAGATAGTATCTTCAACAAATGGTGCTCATCTAACTGGGTATCTACATGTAAAAAAAAAAATCAAATAAATCAATACTTTTCACTGTGAACAAAACTCAAGCCCAAGTGGGTCAAAGATTTCAGCATAAAACCAGACACACTAAACCTGTTAGAAGAAACAACTTCTTGAACAGAATACCAACAGCACGGGCTCTAAGATCAATAATCAATAAATGGGACCTCATGAAACTGAAAAGAAAAGGACACTGTCTGTAAAGCAAAGGACACTGTCATCAGAACAAAATGACAGCCTACAGACTGGGAAAGGATCTTCACCAAGCCTATATCTCACAGAGGGTTAACATCTAGAATTTATAAAGAACCCAAGAAGTTAAACAGCAACCAATCATCTAATCTAAATAAAAAATGGGGTAGAGCGCTAAACAGACAATTCTCGAAAGAGGAATATTGAATGGCAGACAAAAACTTAAAGAAATGTTCAACACCCTTATTCAACAGGGAAACACAAATTAAACCAACCCTGGGATTTCACCTTATGCCCAACAGAATGGATAAGATGGAAAACTCAAGTGACAACACATGCTTGAGAGGATGCGGAGAACAGGGAACCCTCCTCCATTGCTGGTGGGAATGTAAGCTTGTACAACCACTTTGGAAATCAATCTGGTGCTTTCTGAGACAATTAGGAATAGCGTTACCTCATGATACAGTTATACCACTCCTAGGCATATATCTGAAATATTCTCAAGTATACAACAAGAACATTTGCACAACCATGTTAGTAACAGCTTTATTCATAATACCAGAATCTGGAAACAACCTAGATGTCCCTCAACTGAGGAATGGATACAGAAATTTTAGTACATTTAGACAATGGAATCCTACTCAGCAATTACAAACAAGGAAATCATAAAATTTGCAGGCAAATGGTGGGAACTAGAAAAGATCATCCTGAGTGAGGTATCCCAGAAATATATACATGGTACATACTCCCTAATAAAGGGTAATACTCATATAATATAGGATAATCATACTAAAACCTGTACACTTAAAGAAACTAAGGAAGAAGGAGGACCCTGGATAAGATGTTCAATCTTTACTGAGAAAGGCAAACAGGATAGACATAGGAAGAGGGAATATACAGGAGACAACCACAGAATACTCCTGAAAGACTCTACCCAGCAGTGTATTGAAGCAGATTCTGAAACTCATAGCCAAACTTTGTGCAGAGTGTAGGGAATCTTAAGAGAGAAGGGGGAGGGGCGGATAGAAAGACCTGGAGAGGACAGGAACTCCACAAGGAGAGCAACAGAATCAAAAAAATATCTGGGCCCAGAAATCTTTTCTGAGACTGATACGCCAAGCAAGGATCATGAATGAAGATAACCTAGAACCCCTGCACAGTTGTAGCACAAAGTATCTCAGTCTCGACCTGGGTTTCTTTAGTAGTGTGAACAGAGGCTGTCTCTGACATGAACTCTGTGGCTGGCTCTTTTATCACCTCCCCCTGAGTGGCAGTCAGCCTTACTACGTCACAGGAAAAGGTAATGCAATCAGTCCTGATGAGATCTCACAGGGTAGAGTCAGATGAAAGGGGTTGAGACCCACCCCATTTAGTGGACTGGGGA
>CM053764.1:14387417-14416602 GCA_028658305.1 Pachyuromys duprasi | reverse complement strand
GGTCCTCCCCTGTCAGTGGACTTGGAGGGGGCAGAGAGGAGATAAGGGAGGGATGGGGAGAGTGGGAGGGACTGTGGGAGGGGTCTACGAATGGAATGCAAAGTACCTAACCTGTGATTAATATAAAAATAAATAAATTACCTTTAAAAAAAAGAATACACACGCTTTTTAAATCCACAAAGAAATAATAAAAAAGTTCAGTGTCTTTAGTCATCAGGGAAATGCAAATCAAAACAACTCTGGGATTTAGATTGGCTAAGATCAAAAACTCAAGTGACAACACATGCTGAGAGGTTGTGGAGAAAGGGGAACCCTCCTCCACTGCTGGTTGGAATGTAAACTTATACAACCACCTTGGTAATCAATCTGGTGCTTTTTCAGAAAACAATGAAATGCGATACCTCAAGACTCAGCTATATCACTACTGGACATATATCTGAAAGATGCTCAATCATACAACAAGGACATTTACTCAACTATGTTCATAGCAGCTTTATTTTTAGTAGCCAGAATCTGGAAACAACCTAGATGTCCCTCAACCAAAAATAGATATATAAATTGTGACACATTACACAATGGAAATCAGCTATTTAAAACAGGGAAATCATGAAATTTGCAATCAAATGGATGGAACTAGAAAAGATCATCCTGAGTGAGATAACCAAGAAGCAGAAAGACATGCATGGTATATACTCACGTCTGAGTGAATATTAGCCATATAATATAGCATAAGCATACTAAAATTTACAGACCCAAAGAAGCTCAACAACAAAGAAGATCCTAGGGAAGATGCTTAATTCTCATTCAGAGGGGAGACCAGAATAGACACTGGAAGTGTTAGATGACAAGGAACAGTATATGAGCCTAAAACAGGACGTTCTCTCAAAGACTCCACCCATCAGGTGATTGAAGCAGATGCAGAGACTCACAGCCAAATTTTGCTTAGAGTGTAGTGGGTCTTATGGAAGAAGGAGGATATAGAAAGATCCAGAGGCGACAGGAACCCTACAAGGAGACCAGCACAGCCAAAAAAACTGTGTCCAGGGTGGACTGCAGAGAGAGATGCATCAATCAAAGACTATGCAAAGAGAGGGCGTAGACCCATGCTCAAATGTAGCCAATAGTCAGTTTAGTCTCCATTTGGGTTCCCTAGTAAGGGGAGAAAAGATAGTCTCTGACGTAAACTTGATTGCTTGCTCCTTGATCACATGTTCCTGGTTAGGAGACCTAGCCAGCCCACAGAGGAAGGGGATCCAGGCAGTCCTGATGGGACCTGACAGGGTAGGGTCAAAGAAGAGGGAAGAAAGACTTCTCCTGCCAGTGTACTAGGGAAGGGTGATAGCAGAGGAAGTGGGATGGAGCCTGGGATTGGGAGGAAGTGAAGGAGAGGACTACAACCAGGATACAAAGTGAATAAATAGATAGATAGATAGATAGATAGATAGATAGATAGATAGATAGATAGATAAATGATACAGATGATGATGATGAAATCAACTATTAACAATTTACCCCCAAATTCTATAATACACATAATTCTGTTTAAATATATATAGTTTCTATGATGATGTTGTTCACTACAAGAGTCAATGAAAACCTAACAAAACCACAGTGATTAACATGAGAAGTCTTATTTTGAGTGTTTGAGGAGGGCTTTTTAAAAGATATGAAAAACATACAGACTATTATTGTTTCCTTTGTTTACGTGAAGGATGGTGGAAAGATAAGTCTCTATTACAAATGACTCCATGTACTTTAGAAACATGGTTCAGAGGTCCCTGATGTAGAACTGACCTATATGCCTTCTTCCTCAGGACTAGCTTTCATGATACCAGAAGGTAAGGTCCCAAAAGGAGGGAGGCAACCAACAAACCTAACCAGCTATGAAGGATATGAATCACATCGACAACCAATATGGTGTGAGAATCCTATGGGTACAGATGTAACATATATACCTTGGCAGTAAGGAAATGCTCTATGATTAAATTAATATTGACACAAGAAAGAAAGAATGCATGGTACTGGAAAGCTAGCTAACTACTCAGTGCTATTGAACTCATGGTTGCTGAAGGAGAATCTGCCAACCCAGATCTACTTGACCTGCATACCCCCTAACAACAATCTGTGAATATTTGTCCTTATAACTACAGATCAGTGTAGATTTCACCTTCCATCATGGAAACTTCTCTTCTACAAGAAGATTTCTACAGGAAATCAGAATGTAGTGCTGTAGAGCCCAATTCCAATGGGTACACTCTTATACCAAAAGCTCAAGGAACATTGAAGATGGAACGATTGTAACAGCCAGAAGATCAAGCTGTGAGGTTGTGTCTCCTAGTAATGTCCAAAGCTATACCTATAAAGTAACAAAAACAAGACTCTCAAACATGAGCTAATAAAGGATCACACCAATGCACATGCAAAATTGGGTTTAAAAAAAACATCAAGGCCTCAACACTACAAATAACTGTAGACAACTAAGGAAAGTTCGGAGACGGGGAGATAGTCTTTCCCAGGGAGAGCACACCAATAGTTTGTCAAGTTTCAAATAATCATCTCTGAAAATGTACATACAAGAAACACTTTATAGGTCATGTTTAGGAATATGTATGTATGCATAAATATGCATATGCCTGCAATAAAAATTATTGAAAAAAGAAGACCATGAATTTGAATTTGAAGGTGAGTGTGGAAGCATATGTGAGGTTTGGAAGGAGGAAAGACAAGGGAGAAATGTCATTATGTCATTACCTAAAATATAAAATGAGGTGAAATAAAGCAAAATTGAAACTATCAGAATTTTCTGTGTTACTGTGGTTTACCTAACAAGTGGGGCCAACAGCCTCTTAGTAGCTCAGCTTTTCCTATTTTTTAATGCATTTGCTCTGTTTTCTTTCCGTTGTGCTCTACCTCCATCCTTCTGCTGCTGACATCATCCACTAGTGCCCCAGCTTCTGTTTTGTGTGCTCCTACTTCTTTGTTTCGTGAACAGTACTTGTAAAATCTGTATCTTTTTCTTGGTCATACAACTTACTTCATATCAAGATTCAAATTAAGTTAATGTCAGTGTCATATATCTGAGTGTTGCAAATTTCCTATCTCATCTGGGACACACAGACACACTAGAAATTGGTTTTAAAGTCTTTTTTCCTTTACAAGAATTTGTAGTTTGGCTATAGCAAAAATATGATGCCTTGATACCCATAAGTATATGAATGGCACTAATTAGCATCTGTGGGTTATGAAATAATAACATAAAGTTATTATTATATAATAAGAACATAAAGTTTGGAAAGAGATGGAGGGAAAGTATGAGAGTGAACATGATCAAAATACATGAAATGCATATATGACATTCTCAATATAATTTAAAGTGTTATAGCTAAAACAAAACATAATCAGATGGATAGCCCCATCCTGATCCAGCAGGAAGAACAGGAATAACACAAACACTTAGAAGAGACTTCAGATTTAGATTTCAAACTGTACATTATCACTCAGGTACACTAATTCTCTACATGAGAAATAGACATCAGCTCAGCATGGAACTTCAAATAGAAAGCATGAGAAAACACCTATGACTCAGAGAACACTGCAGAAGAAGGGGCTGTAATGTTGTATGAGCTAGAGAATCAGGGAGTTTGATATGAGATTCTATCTCACTAAATCGACGAAGTCTCATTGACCTGGCCTCCTGAACATGAGCTTAACAAGGACAACAACAATAGACATGCTAACATTGACCAAGGCAAGATCAGAAGTCCTCAACACAACTCAGAAAACTACAGGCTACTGGGAAATCTTGAACATAGGAGAAATAACTTTCCCCAGGATAGAATATACAATCCAGTACCAAGTGGCCATCCCTGAAAAGATACATACATGTAACATTATACAGACTGAGCAGGCTGTATTTACATATGTAAAAATGCATGCTTCATGAAAAGTGAGATCATGAATTTGAAAGAGACCAAGAAAGGTATATAGGAGGGTTCAGAGTGAGAAAAGGGAGGAGAAGCTGTATAATTATATTGTAATCTCCAAAAAAATTAATGAAATTATTTTTAAAGACAAAAAAGAAAGCATAGGACAGTCTAGAATATTTTCTCAATCAGATTCTTCATGAGAATGTCCCACGATATATAGAGAAGCAGGATTCAGACACCACTCCAGAGATTCGGCCCCAAAGTAAGATGTCTATCTTGTTGGCTACTTTTCTTCCCACTGAGACCAAACACCTGGCATTAGCAACTTAATCAAAAAATCAGTTGTTTGGGCCCCTGGTTTCTAATTCATAGTGGAGGGGAAGGTATGGTCCCTGACAAAGTTTAGTCTGTGGCAGCTGGAGCTTTTAGCATGGCTGATCCACGTCTTCAGAAAATATGGAAGAAGAGAACTGCCTGGAACAAGAAATAAATCACACCATCCGTACCCATCCCCTAAAAACCACTGCAACTCATTAGGCGATTTTTCAAAATGTGTCAGAGCCCTCAAATCCCTGTGCCTAGCTAAGAACGAAGGGCTCAAACTTTCAAATTTGTGGGGCTATTTCACACTCAAACCCAAACTGTTAGCTTTGATAACGTGAAATAATCATCTACTAGGCATATCTTCTTGCTGTTAGTTACTTTCCTCATCTGTAAAAGTGAGGTGATTATGATAGGATTTAGCATAATCAAATCTAGGTGTCCCTCTGAGTTGGTAATATCTATCAAATCCTTTTCCTCCAAAATTCATAATCTGAACTGTATCGAATGAGCCACAGATTCACTTAGCATTAGTGTCAAGGTGACCTTCAACTTAGTAGTCAAGAATTTAAGTTGAATCCCAGTGCTTTCACCAGGAGATTGTTTTGATTGGAAGGTGGAGAGTTAAATAAATTACTTTTAATCTAAGTTCTTAAATTATTAGTGTCATTTCTACTATTAAACTATAAACTACATACAGACGGGCACAGGCAGTGTCTGGCATTTCTTTCCCACCTCATTTATATAAAATAATTTTTTATGGGTGACTAAAGTTGAATATGTGGTAGAGAGAAAGAGATAGAACCAAAAGGAGAAAAAAATGATAAGATTCTGCCAACTGTAAATAATTTTAAGATATAAATGATATGAAGAGCACAGATATGCAAAAGCAAGGGTAGTTAATCTCTCGAGAAGGTGGTCAGTGGCGTATGAATTTTACCTTCTCTGTTTCTCCCTACCATGTCAAACAAAAGGCTTATCTATAGCTCTGCGGTGGTTATTAAATAAACATTTTGTGAATGGATCTTGACTGATGAGCTGAAGGAAAAAAATGCATCTTGCTATGGCTATGCTGCTTACTGAGATAGTTTGCATTATTTCAGATAGTCACCTTTCCAAAATAAATTGACTTTCACTTTCAAATTTCTGTCAGATAGTAGAATAAATGTGAAAAAGAAAACACTAAACCTTTGTTTACATCAGAAGATTAAATAAACAGTGTGTACGAAGTCCTAGAATATTCAGTGGAGGAACTATGATAGATAAGCTGTCGAAGAGAACTCATAAACCACTCAATGATTTTTTTAAAAAAGATAAATAAAAATAAAGTCTTATCTTTTGATGTGAAGTCTGTAGCAACTTCACTTTTAAATATGTATAACTGAACACTCAATGGTTTATCCTACCCTTCCAACCACAGGAAAGAGCACTTTCTCACGAGGTTAGTAAACCAGTAGCTGAAGAATAAAAAGTGGAGTCGATGGTGTGTGGTTTTGAGTATCTGGGGATGAGGAAGGACACAGCACCAAAGTAAGCTTTCATTCATGGAAGGATTTGTGTTTCATTGAAAAAATATACAGGAGTAATAGGTCTGCTCATTACCCTGATTTAATGCTCATGTAGTTATAAATACATCAGAATGTTAATAAAACACAAGACCCTAAAATATGCACAACTTTTAAGTATCAATTAAATGGCATTGAAACAACCCCATTTTTTGATACCTGAAGTAGTCAATTCACTGTCAACATTCTTATCCATCATTTAGCTCCCAAATAAAAGCAGAAAGTAAAATACGACCATTACTATGACCAAAGTGTTCACAGTTACTTACAGAAAGGTCAGTAGAGAAAGGCGTTATTTTATTCTGGCATGGAAAAAAAAAACTATTTGAGTAGGTGATGAGAGAAGAACAGGAACTAATGAGAGAAGAAAGGGTTAAAAACTTTACAACTCTTGTGTGTTAGATGTCATCATGTCCAGAGCCAATTTTAACTTTTTGAAAGTGAGTAATTTCAAGAACAGTTTAAGTGAAAAAGGGGGGGGGGTGATAAACACAAACACTTTTGCAAAGTCTCTAAGCTGCAAAATGGGCCGTTTCTATGAAAACCACATTTTCAGCAGAGCTGGTATGCTGGATGGGGCAATTGAGTGCATGGGCAAAGGCAACGTGTTCTGCTGACACTGTACTGAGAGGTGAGAGAGATCAAGCCTGCTACCTCAGAAATTTGGCAACTTCTTTATATAAACCTGGGTAAAAGTTCATCATCAGATTTTAGAATAACACGTGACCTACTCTTTCTAGTGGAAGTTGGCATGCTCTTTGGGTGTATCCTTCCCCTGCTATGTTCTTTTGGTATCCAATGAAAGTGTGTTTTACATTAAAAAAGAAAAAACTTATATAAGTAATGAAAGCTCCTGAAGAGTTGAGGGATAAGTCATGAAGTCATCAGGGAAAAAAAAACATTTATTACCTAATTTTCTCTTTATTCTTTTGTTTGTTTGGTGTGTGTGTGTGTGTGTGTGTGTGTGTGTGTGTGTGTAGCCTTGGCTGTCTTGGAGTCACTTTTTAGACAAGTCTGGCCTCAAAATCATAGAGATCCTCTGACTCCCCCAATTCTGAGATTAATGGCATTTGTCACCACACCTAGCTTCCTTATTTTTTTTATTATTTCCATTATTAATGCTACTGTTACTTGTGTATGCATGGTAAGAAAATAAAAATAATGCCTAACTTCTTAGGACATCACTGCATGTAATTCAGTATCACTAAATATAGACACAACTGTATTTGTTAGTCAAGATTCTCTGAAGGGACTAAAGTTCATGTGTACCTATGTATTGAAATGAGATCTACTACAGTGACTTACAGGCTATGTTCTTATTAGCCCAACAACAGCTGTCTCATAATAGAAATGTTAAGTTTATGGTAGGTGTTCAATCTATGATGACTGCTGGTATCCCAGAGAATTCCAAGAGAGTTGATAGTTTTCAGTATACATTGGAATTGCAAGAAATAGGCTCTAATACCAACAAAGGAATGTCTCAATTTCAGGATAGGTGAATTTACCAGTGAGAGTGTAGGGAAGCAACAAAAACCAAAATCTACCATTTCCATGTACTATTATGCTGGCTGCTACCACAAGTTATGGCCGAGTTTTAAGATGTCTCTTCTCACCTTTCATAATCCAATCGAAAAAATCCCTCATAGCCATTCTCAGCTGCTTTGGTCTTAGTTAAGTCCAGATACAGTCATGTTGACACCAAAACTAGCTATCACATTATGTCATATAGGGAATGTCCACAATTTGTCTGAATAACTGAGCCTCTTACTCATTACCATGCTTCCCTATTGCTCCTGTGTCCCTGGATCATCACCATAGTGTTTCCTCTCCATGACTTTGGCTGGTTTAAAAATGATCTATTTTTTTGGAATTAAATTTTTTTATTTTTTATTAATTACACTTTATTCACTTTGTATCCCGCCTGTAGCTCCCTTCCACCTCCCCTCCCAAACCCTTCCTTCCCCCCACTTTTCCACACATGCCCCTCCCAAAGTCCACTGATAGAGGAGGTCTTCTTTTCCTTCCTTCTGATCCTAATCTATTAGGTCTCATCAGGAGTGGCTGCATTGTCTGCCTTTGTGTCCTGGTAAGGCTGTTCCACCCTCAGGGGGAGGTGATTAAGGAGCCAGCTAATCAGTTCATGGCAGAGACTGTTCCTGTTCCCATTACTATGAAACCCACTTGGACACTGAACTGCCATGGGCTACATCTGTGCAGGGGTTCTAGATTATCTCCATGCATGCTACTTGGTTGGAGTATGAGTCTCAGGAAAGAACCCTGTGCTCAGATTTTTTGGTTCTGTTGCTCTCCTTGTGGAGCTCCTGTCCTTTCCAGATCTTACTATTTCCCACTTCTTTCATAAGTTTCCCTGCACTCTGCCCAACAGTTGGCCATAAGTCTGAGCATATGCTTTGATAGTCTGCAAGGCAGAGCCTTTCAGAGGCCTGCTATGGTAGGCTCCTACCTTGTTTCATGTTTTCTCCTTCTTCTGATGTCCATCCTCTTTGCCTTTCTGGTTGGGGATTGAACATTTTAGCCAGAGTCCTCCCTCTTGATTAGTTTCTTTAGGTGCACAGATTTTAGTAGGTTTATCCTATATTATATGTCTATATGAGTGAGTATATACTGTGTGTGTCTTTCTGTTTCTGGGATAGCTCACTCAGGATGATCTTTTCCAGGTCCTACCATTTACATGCAAGTTTCATGATTTTCCTTGTTTTTTTTTTTAATTGCTGAGTAATATTCCATTGTGTAGATGTACCAAAATTTCTGTATCCATTCCTCAGTTTAGGAACATCTGGGTTGTTTCCAGCCTCTGGCTAGTACAAATAAAGCTGCTACAAACATGGCTGAGCAAATGTCCTTATTGTGTACTTGAGCCTCTTTTGGATATATGCCTAGGAGTGGTATAGCTGGATCTTGAGGAAGCGCTATTCCTAATTGTTTGAGAAAGCACCAGATTGATTTCCAAAGTGGTTGTACAAGTTTATATTTCCACCAGCAGTGGGAACTCTGTTGTCTTTACTGAAGAACATCTGTCATACACTCATTGTAATATGTGGTACATTTTATTTCAGTTTCCATAGACCTAGAAAATAAGGTGGAATAAAGCAAGTGTCTCTCCCTATCACTGTGCTGCTATATGATAGACTTTTCAATTACTATATCATATTTTAAACACTCAGAAATAATCTATAAGTCAACTAGTTAGGCCACAGGAGAAGAGGATGTGTTCAGCCCTGATGCTAGTGGATGTGCTCAGGTGGGTTGAGGGGTCTCCTCTTTCTGAGGCATATGAGAGGAGGGATAAAGGGAGGAAGGGTGAAACCTGGAGGAAAGAAGGGAGGGGACTACATACAATCGTGATGTTAAATAAACAAACAAACAAACAAATAAATAAATAAATAATTTTAAGTAAATAATAATTTTTCAGAGCTAGGTTATTTATTTTTTATTATGTCAAGATTTCCCAGGTAAAATGGAACCTTAAAAAACTGTGTACTCTGAGTGAGGTAACCCAGAAACAGAAAGACATATGGTATATACTCATTTATAAGTGGATATTAGATATATAATATAGGATGAACATACTAAAATCTGTATGCCAAAAGAAGCTAAGCAACAAGGAGGACCCTAGGGAAGATGCTTAATTCTCATTCTAAAGGGAAAACGGGATGGACATCAGAAGATGGAGAAAACAGGGAACAGGACAGGAACCTACCACAGAGGGCCTCTGAAAGACTACCCAGCAAGGTATTGAAGCAGATGCTGAGAGTTATAGCCAGTCTTTGGGCAGAGTGCAGTGAATCTTACAAAGAAGGGGGAGGTAGAAAGACCTGGAGGGGACAGAACGTCCACAAGGAACTCAAAGGTCTTTTCTGAGACCCCTGAAATGCCCAGGGTTCTTTTCTGACACTGATACTCCAACCAAGGACCATGCATGGAGATGACCTAGAACCCTTGCACAGGTGTAGCCCATAACAGCTCAATCTCCAAGTGGGTTTCCTAGTGAGGGGTTTAGGGGTTGTCTCTGAGATGAACTCAGTGGCTGGTTCTTTGATCACCTTCCCCTGGAGGGTGCAGCATTGCTAGGCCACAGAGGAAGTTGATGCAGCCAGTCCTGATGAGACCTGATAGGCTACGGTTCGATAAAAGGTGAAGAGGCCTTCCCCAATCAGGTCACTAGGGAAAGGGAATAGGGGGAGAAGAGAGAGGGTAGATGGGACTGGGAGGAGATGAGGGAGGGGGGTTGCAGAGGGGATACAAAGTGAATAAATTGAAATAAATAAATAAACACATAAATACATAAATAAATTAATTAAATTTAAAAAAATCTGTGTACCCATTATTAGAAGTTGAACCTTCAAAATGAAAAATATGTGTGCAAAATACCACCACATAGATTTTAATGTAAGTTGATAGAACCAGAAGTAATTGAACTATAAAGGCAAATGGGTAAAATTTTTAATGAAAATTATGTATGACGATGCTTCATAAAAGGAAGTTCATTAGTATATATGTTGTATCTGAGGGAAAAATAGCTAACTTGGAGTCTGATTTTGTTGGCACATTTCTTCTTTTAGGTTGAACAGGGCCCTATGAATTACATTGTTACACAACTTTTTATTCTTATGTAAAACCATTAACTTCAGCTGAGGGAACCAGTGCATCATGAACAATTTAATAATTAAATTATGTCATCATAAATAATGTATGTATATGCAATTATATGAAATAATAAATTAGTAATCTAAATTCTAATAAATTCAAACTAAATTCAAATACAACTGAGAAACACTAATGACTGAGATTAAAGGACAGTTGACGGTGATATTTCCAAGCACTAGTAGCATGTACTGAAGATGAGGATGTATGTAGAATGTCCATTATCTATTTAATTTATTGTCATAGAGTAGCCAGAGACATAGCTTTCTGGTGGAAAAGTCTCTCCACCCTCTTTTGCCTCCTGTTATAGCCATGTGACAATATTCTGCCAATTAAGATCTTGGAAATGTATGTGTCCTTTCCAGGTTCTTTCTAAGTAACAATGAAATGTGTGTGCTCCAGACTGTTCATACCTGCTGCTCACAGAGAGTAGGAATGGAAGTGCCCCATACAGGCACAACATATGCTAAGACTTTGAAAATCAGGCTGGAAACATGTCAGTGAGTTAGCCTAGCAAACAGAACTCCCAGGATCTAATCCTCAAAAACCAAAGAGAGAAGACCCATGTCATAAACTCCTCCAACCTTTGCTTCCTGAGTATGTTTCTCTAACATAGAAGACAAATGATCTATTATGCTGTTTAACATACTGCATCCCTGACATGATTGGTTTTTTTCTTCACTACTTTTGCCAGTGTACCATTCCTATGCATAGTTTACCTGGACTTTATCAGTTAAAATATAAAGCAGCATAGATTTTTTTTCAAGTGTGCTCATGGAAACACTGGTTCTTCATTGAAGAGTGAACAATGAATATAATGGTACTGGCATTCCCATAGAAAGTATAGCTGTATTGAGTTCAAACATATGATTTTATGTGGAAGTAAGAGAGAAGCATGACAAAATAAAAAATAAAGACTGAAATAATGCTTAAAAAAAAAGAGTCACATGAGAACCAAAGGTCTGAAGTACTTTGAGAGGGAGCTTAGATCAGGAGGTCTCTAGGACAGAACATGATTGGAGAACAGCCTTTCATGCTTACCCTAACTTGCAGAGCAGCTTACGGTTTCCAAGTTTCAGTTGCAAGCACATCTGAACCCAGTTTATTTATTATCATTATGTAATTGTATAAACATATGTTATGTACAATATCCAGAAATCAAGTGATCTGGTCTCATATACCACAGCCATTACTGAATTGATGAGGACTAGAAAACACTATGTGCTTGCAACACCAGGCATGGAGCTGAATGTGATGATACAGCATAATCCCAGCACTCAGGAGAAAAGAGGATCATGACAAATTCAAGATCAGCCTGCTCAATAAGGTGAATTCCAAGCAGCTGAGGCCTTGGAGTGAAAGTGAAATTTTTACTCAAAGAATAAAGAAAAGACAAAAAAATTAATAAAAGGAAATAAAAAGATGAAATGTAAAGATCTGGATGAAGAAAAAACAATGGCCACAGAGTGAACATTATCAGGTGATCCAAGTAATGCCTCAGACCTCTAGAAGGGGAGGCCTGTGTAGGTAAATAGTTGCTCACATCTTGTCTCCAAATTTACATGTGATATAAAAATGAGAACTCATATTACATGAATGAGCACATATTGGGTGAGGTAGTAGACAGAAAGGGAAATAAGCAGCTCTTTTACTCTACTAGATACAGGCAATGTGACCATCACCTATAATTGATGTTCACAAAGGAAGCTTCAAATATTTAACACCATGCATAATCTGTTATATGTGGCTCTGAACAAGCATTGAACAAACTGAGCTTCCCATGGTCAGGAAGGATGTCACTGTTAGATACTGACCTTGTCTCTTACTTTGGCCCTAGTGAATAGCAGGTTCTCTATGAAGCATTCAGACTTAATTCAGATTTTATATAGTATCCAAGAGTTCAAGGCCAGTGCCTTATCAAATTAGTCAAAGCCAAGGAGCAACTTCTTTGAAGTAAATCATGCCAGATCTCAGAGATGAGTTTTTATCATCTCATTACACTAATAAAAAGATCATGCAGTTCTCAATTTGTGTTTTTAATTAATGTGATCCCATGAAAAGAGGGATGTTTTCCACAAATGCTAAAATGTGGGCAAATGTGATAAATTCACAATCTTTTCTGTAATTTAGATAGAGAAATAGATGGGTGGGTAGATAGATAGATAGATAGATAGATAGATAGATAGATAGATAGATAGATAGATAGATAGATAGATAGATAATGATAAATGAATAGATGGATGATGGGATGAATGGATGGATGGATGATAGGTGGTAGACAGGTTATTGATACATGTGGTCTAAGGATTTATACAAGGTAAGAAATTTCTGTTTGAGAAAAAGAATGTTTGAGCAGCAGAGTCCTTGGGACAAGAGATAAATTTCTCACAGTTACTTTTACCTGCTGAAGTTTATCCTTCAAAAGGCAGATAACTTCTTGTCAAAGTTATGAAAACTTTTCTTGTCATGCCGCTGCAGAACTGTCACTGTTCTGTGAATTTCTGTAAGTCTTATGATTCACAGATAGCACTCACAAGGCTTCTTGAGTGATTACAGCTATTTCTAAACATGTTGCCTTCTCCAATTACATTTGAATATTCACTAACATAATACAGTTTTCACTTCAGGTTCTATGTGACTTCTTTCTCATTTAGATGTATTGGAGATTTACAACTCTGCTTGCAATAAATCTGCTCAGTGCCTCTTCACAGTAAGAGATGAAACCATAATTTGTTATTTCTAACTAAGGTTTGGATCCCTCTGCTATGCTGTAGTTTGCTTTGTTCATTTGGTGAAAATACTATGAAGAGTATATGAGCAGATACAGCAGGGTAACTTCCAAATCTTTTTAGCCACTCAACTTTTCTGTGACCTTATTATCTTTTCCCTATCAGTGTAACAGGGTATACTGTGAGTACGCAGGAGAACAGAATCTGGCAACCACACGTTAGAGATGTTTGAAACTTTTTGTGTCTCTGGAGCAGATATACTGACATTTTCAAATCGTCACCTTGGTTGCCATGAAAAAGAAAATCAACTTGATGTCTTTATTTTTTGGATGAATGACATCTTTTAAAATATTAATTCTGCATACTTTCATTATGGTAGCATTGTCAGCATTACTCTAAGTGATGAATAATAAAACATCTCCTGAGTGGTTGCACAGATATTTGCATAGGAGCCTGAGATAAAGAAGTTTTATGGTAAATATTGTAAGACTAAAGGAAACAAAGATAAGTGGCATTGTGACATTGATTTCTCGGAAGACCTTAGAGACAGACTGATTGGGCAGAAGAATAAACAAAAAGACAAAGTCCAAAACAGAATAAAAAAGTATTCTGCCAGGAGTGGCTGTATTCCATACTTACCAGTGTCTCTAAATCACTATTTGCTATCATTTTCTCCCTCTAAAATTTTCTGTGCACTCTCTTTGTTCTCCTGAACATGCATGGCCTCTTCTTTCATTAATTGCTATTGCACGCATGCATGCATGCATACATACATACATATTCCAAAATATAACCTGCCTGTTCTGTATAATTTTACTTGTATATATGATTTGGGGGATGACCATTTGGTATTATATTGTTTAAACTGTGAAGTAGGTGAATCTTTATCTGAGCACAGAGGAAAAACAAATTCAAGGATATGAAGTAAAAGTAATTGAAATAAAAAAATCAAAAATTTATCCTATATTATATGTCTAATATCCACTTATGAGTGAGTATATACCCTGTGTGTCTTTCTGCTTCAACTGACTGGCCTGCTCTTTGATCACCTCCCCCTGAAGGGGGAGCAACCATACCAGGCCACAGAAAAAGACAATGCAGTCACTCCTGATGAGACCTGCTAGACTAGGATCAGAGGGGAGGGGAGGAGGACCTCCATTATCAGTGGACTGGGAGAGGGTCACAGGTAGGGAAGAGGGAGGATGATATTGGGAAGGGTAGAGGGAGGGAGGTATAGTAGGATACAAAGTGAAAACTGTAATTAATAAAAAATAATGATATTAACACCAAAACAAAAATCAAAAGTTAATATAGAGTTACACCAAGAGGTAAAGAACAATAAGAAACAAAAATTTCAACACTGTTAGCAGCTAAGAAATGGGATATTACTAAGCTATGAACCACTGCAAATTTTACACCACAAACTCAGACCTACATGTAAATATATACACATAAGCACACATGCATACATGTACACAGATATCTGTTTACTCAGAGTAATCACCCTACATATGGGTGATATTTAGTTCCTTTTATCTTTCCTTTCCATTTCTGTTTCTTTAAAAATATTGCATAATGGTTTATTAATGAATTTATTAACAAATATTTAAAATGTTGATTTATCCTGGCAAATATTTCTAAATTACTTCCAGAGTAGGAAGCTTAATCAATCGTTAAACAGAAGGAAGTATGAAAGGACAGACATAGGGTCTCTATTAAAAAATCTGTTTTTCAAGGATGGATGGGATGAAATAAAAAATAAATTTATATGGATGAATTTCAGATATTTGATGGAACCTGATGGTGGTCTCAAAGATGAAATCATATATAACTCACTTGGAAAAGAAAAATGAGAAGTATAACCTAAGTGAGTTGATTTTTAAGATATATTTCAAATACATTCTTAAAGAAGTTTGCAGTACCACATGGTGGAGACAATTATATCTTTCTATATGTATTCAGTAACACATTTATTATTTCCCGCTATAAAGGACTCATGATTTGAGGAGTATCCGAGTTGAAGCTGCAGAAAAACATCAAGCATTGTGTGAAAATAGAAGATGATATTACCACACAAAAGGCTTCTGGTGCTTAGTGAGAACACAGCCTCAAGGTTGGGCAGCAACTACTGTAAAGAAAAACATTGTTGTTCAGGGAAAGCATTATTGCTTTTTAATCTCTCCATGTAGACCTGTCACAGCTAAGTAAATAAGCTAGAGAGACAGAGAGACCCTTCAGTAAGGCAACCATTCAGGACCGAGTGTGGGGCAGGAGGAGAAGTGGGGAGATAGTCTATCACAGGGGTAAAATAAACAGTTCAAGAAAAGAACGGGAAGGCAATGTAAAAACCCTACGGAAAGTTGTTACCTTACACATAACAATCTCCTAAATTCTGTCAGAGTGATTAGGAAAATATTCCATTTTCTCTTTAAATGTTTCTATCTTCTGTGAAACAAGTATCTACACTTGTGTCTTTGAATTTTTGCTTTTCAATCTACTTTTTCTTGCTTCTTATGTCCTACCTCAGACTCCTTTGCAACACTTTTTTCTTCAGTTCCATTTCCAGCATCATCTAATCTCTGGCCTTGATAGATTGTGCTTCTCTGATTTGACCTATAACTGTTTCTGCAGCTCTTCCCCTCTTTCAATTCCACTATTACTGTCTTATACTGCCATGATGACACACCTACAATCATACTTTCACATGACCTGTCCTAAGAGGACAGGTATCTTCTTTGCCTCACTAACCTTCATGTGACATATGCATTATGACCCCATAGTCACTCCACAGCCCATGTGATTCCATCAGAAGAGGAACTGTGAGGACAGGGACATTAAAAGAAGAATAGTAATGAATTTAAAAATTACATATTTATACAAAAACCCTCAAATGAACCCAGAGAGATGTCTTTTTAATCTAATTCTAGAATTCTGCTTTATTCAGTTACTGTGTTGATATTTTGTACAGAGGAGGCTTACATGACAGTCTTTGTATCACTTCATGTTTTCCGGTTTTGAACAATTCTTTCTTCTCCAACTCACAAGATTTTGTAAGCTCAAGTTTCAAACACTTCAGTTTCGTCTAACTTTTTCCAGGAATGCTAAGCTCACCTTTTCCAGTATGCTGTCTGGAGCACAATAGTACACTCAGTCATTACAAAAATGCATTAATCCTTGTTAACAACAACAGCATGTTTATATATAAAATAAAACACAATTCAAGCTTACCACATGAAAAAAGTTGATACATAAATTTATACGTATATACATGTTTAAGAATATGTGTATTGTATATGTGTCATATACCTTAATTTTTATAAAACTGTGTATATGTATTTTCTCTAGTAATTATATGGATAGTTATGAAAGTCTATTTTCCATATTTTTAAGAGGAAAAAATCAAATACAAATTCTTTGTAGATTGCTTAAAATTTGTTTAATTTTTAGAACTGAAAGCCTAAATCTCCTCTCCCCCCTCCCTGAGTACTTGAGATAGTGTTGAAACATATTAGAACATAGAATAAACAATATGTAACTGTTACTATACTCAAAATTTGATAAGCAGGTTTTATTGGGTTTGTTTGTTTTTAATTTTTGCCTATGTGCCGTGTATATCACAATCACTTGCTTACATGAGAATGTGGCACTGATCTGCCAAATCCTTGCTTGTCCCTCTGTCTTACTGGGCTGTTGTCCTGGGGAATTCTTCTTCTTGGTGTTTCTCAACTGTTCTCTCTCTGAGCCTTTTCTAGCTCATAGTTAGCAACCTCTCACCCAGACTCTCATCTCCTTATGGATTCTGTAGACTCACATTCAAGGAAATCACCAAGCTGCTTCTCTTCTTCCTTATTAACAGTATTGCAATGAATAATATGGTTCTTCGAGTTGCTCTTAGTGATATTTCAAACTAGGAAACTACTGCATAAAAGTTTCTCCACATATTAGACTTGCTGGCACAATCCATATGGTCTCTTTTCTTAAATTCCCCATAGGAATGATAGATTTCTTTCAAACTTGCATTGAGCTGCCTTGTGTCAAATTAAACACCTGGGAAAGCATCACTTCTTCAGCCACCTTTGGACAACCCTGGATGCCAAGTGACCTCATCCTAAAAGGATGACTGGTCTGGGATTATCCTCAGTGAAAACATGCTTAAAGATTTCAATATGTGCCACAACCACATGGACATCTAATAAAAGGAGATGTTAGCAATTTCCCAGTTCATGTCATCAATCAACAGCCAAAGGCATGAGTCCTATGTGGGAAAAAATATTATTAGGACAGTAATGTAGGGACAACTTCTGTAAATACATTTTATATTTGAGAAAACTAGAAAAGGTTTTGTTTCGAATACATAAAACACATGTTTTAAAACATGTTATAAACTCTGCTCCTTTTAACATTTTTCTTTCTTAATATCCTGAACAATAAGCCTAAAGTCAGCAGTGTACATAAGAAAATGTATTAGACAGTGCTGCCTAATTATTCTTGTCCAATTCAAAGGTTATTGAAACTAAACAAGAAAGAAGAAAGGAAAAATGAGGAAGTAGAAAAGAGGAGAAGGGAAGGGATAAATAAAGGACGAAAAGAGGGAGGCAAAGAAGATAGAAAGAAAGAGAAAGATATGAAGGAGAAATCAATGTGGGAAAAAGGAGGGGCAGGGTAGAAAAGAGGGAGAGAGATAGGAAGGAGACAGAAAGGCCAATGAAAGCTGTATGGGATAGTTTTGGTACTGTCTAAAGACACCCTGAAAACCTATCCACTCAGCATATTTTAACACTTTTATGTTCACTTCCCTCTTCAGTTGTTTGTATAAATCATGCTAAGTTTTCCTTACTTTCATTCAAAAACAAAACAAAAACAAAAAAAACCTTTGTTTTTAGGCTTAGAATTTCATAAATAAGATGTTAGGAAAGCATCTTGAAACAAACAAACAAAAAAAAACCATAAAATGAGGAATTTTGAACCCTAAGACTGAACTAATTTGTAAAACCATCCAATAGGTTGCCTGTCAGCTCTCTAAGAAGGTGAAGATGGATAAGTAGATAGCCATTTTAGCTAATCTTGGTTACAACCTTACTGTATCTGGGATCAACTACCCTCAAGCAGCTGGGCAATCACGTGAAGGATTTTTTTCTTTAATTGGATCATTTGTGGTGGGAAGGCTCCACCAAATCTGGACTACATGTAGTGACAGCCCACAAAAATGATGTGGAAGAAGGAAACTTGTGTTTTCTACCTCATACTTACTGGTAGATTCACCTACATTGTTACTGAGGCATTCCTTTGCTGATATTAGAACCCATTTTCTTGGGATTCTAATATAGATTGAGGAAAGATAGCTCTCAAGGACTTACCTGGAACACTAGCACCAGATGGGAATGCTGACACATCCATTTCATCCTGTTGACAATCAAGTATCAGATCCTTGGCCTTTCCATGGTGAGAAACCTATTATTGAGCTTCCTAGACCACAGCTGTAAACCATTCTAATAAATCCCATAAAAATAATTTTATCAGTTCTGTTCCTTTAGAGAACCCTAATACAATGACCAATCTTATATATACAGAACCCATAACTCTGAATTGAAATGCAATACACATCTTCCTGTCTATCCACTTAGATTTTTCTTTGTCAAAGTGCATGAATGTAAGAATGTACCAAGCTTATCCTAAATTAACAATGCATTTGTAAATCTGTCTATTCCATAGACATTGCCCATGTGTCAGGATGAATTGATTTATGAAGAAGCAAACACAATGCAATCCTCACAGCTCAAGAGAAGAGGGATATGATTATCAATTTTAGACATTTGAAAGGATTAAAGACTGGTGATGAGTAAATCTCAGAAGGCCATTGCTGGATGCTTTGCAAAAATCTTTGGAATCACATCTCAGACTGCAAAAACTGGGGGAAGTCTACTGAGGGCATGCTTATGGTATTTTCTTGCCTGCTTGCTTCCAGCCAGCCTGGAAGCCCCTGCTTCAGGGTCTTGGCACTGAAGCAGTAATGTAATTCCTCTTGGGGAGAAGGGGATAGGATTATTATTGCAGAAGTGGCCTACAGCAAAACTGTACACTTGGTGAAGTTTCCTTTGACAACTTTCCGGCAACGCTCCTCAGCTACTTTAAAATCCACTGAGTTTTCTCTGTATAAGGATACCTGTGATTTATGCGGTTTCCAACTTGATTTTTGTATTTTAATAGGAGAGTCTGGAGAGATACCAAGTAAGAGAAAACTCAGAAACAAAAAGTTCAAATGTTATTTAATGCGAGTAAGTATTGGACTTTCTTTTTAAGAGAGAAAATGTCTAATGCTCTTCATTTTTCTTTTTCTTTTATTATTTTCTATGTTAGTCCAGAATCTCAGGCATATTGAATGTACTGTTTCCCTAAGCAGACAGGGTCATATTCTGTTGACTCTTACTCCCACATTCATATCTGCTTCTGCAATGTTTTTCCCTGTGCTTCCACACACGGAAGCCCAGATGAGGTGGTTTTTGCTCCAGTAAGATGTGGCGGACTCTCCATGCTTAAAAGTGATAGCAGTCAGAACCAAAGACATTTATGTGCTACCTCCTCACCAGAAAGCAGCTGTAACCAGTTTTCAAAATGTTTACATGTATTTATTTGCCACGTCTTTTGTACCCCCTACTAGAGTATTTTTCAGACCCTTATACTGTTCTTAACTTAGATTACCTGCTTTTTGTAACACATACGAACAAAAAGGCCCATCGATCTTTTCCTACTCAAGTATGAAAGTTGGTAGGTCCTTCTAGAATTCTGAAGAGTACTCAGGAAACAAATAGTCCAGGGCATATTTTTGCTAAAATATCTTCTCATTCATCCCAAATAATAAACTTTCTTTTATGTGGTTATATATTTTTAATTTATTCTTTAAGAATTTCTTATTTTGTTTTGTGTTTTTTAATTTTTTTATTAATCACACTTTTATTCACTTTGTATTCCCCCTGTAGCTCCCTCACTCCTCCACTCCCAATCCCTCCCTTCCTCTCTCTTCTCCACACATGGCCTTCCCCAAGTCCACTGATAAGGCAGGTATTCTTTTCCTTTCTTCTGACCCTAGCCTATCAGGTCTCATCAGGACTGCCTGCATTGTCTTCCTCTGTGGCTTGGTAAGGTTGCTCCCCCCTCAGGGGGAGGTGATCACATTTTCAAAATAGTCACTCCATCCAATCATCCAACTCCTCCTCGTGCCTTCCCTTACATCATCCTCACTTCATGGTCATTATTTTTAATAACCTACCAAGTCCAGTATGAGTTGCCCATGTATTCATGGCTGTCGGGCCATCCACAGGAGGATGAGCCATCAACCAGAAATTATACCCCTTGAAGAAAACTGATTTTCCTCTCCCTCACTTCCATCAATTTCAGTAACATGACAGCTCAAAGTGGGCATCTGTGTGCCACTCCTCAACCTATGCTTGAAGGTCAACAGAACTGACCTTTTGTAGGTCTTTTTCAGGTGATCATGCTGTTGTGAGTTTTTAAATGCAGTAGTCCTGTAATGTTCAGAAGGATTGCACTAAATTTTTTCTTTGTTTTTGTTTTTTCACTAAAGGTGTTTTTAAGAAAGCTGATTAATTATTTAAAAAGAAATCCAGGGCATCAACATTATACTTTTCTGGGGGGGGTGAGTAACATAACAGACCAATTTCTCCATTACTAAAAATGAAGTCATCAATGGTGACATCCCAGAGAAAATATGGGGACTAGGAGAAATGAGTAGACAGTGGTTGGCACTGGTAAGCAGTTTAATATTCTTGTGTTAATGATTGTAATTTTGAAAAACTTCTTATTTCATAAGCCTTATTATATTATTAAAGAGACCCTTCCTCTTGCATTATATTGGGCCATTTATTCAGCCTAAATGTGTTTGGAAATGTTTGATGGGTCCTCAAAATTCATTTTTCCCATGATCTGTATAAAATTCCTGTCTCATTCTAGCTAATGCATTTCATACTACCAAGAAGGAGAACTTAGCTTCAGAGACATAGAAAGTCTTATGAAACAAATATGTGTCAGCTCTGCAAAGAAAACATAAGGACTATTCCTAGTTACTATATTAGGGACTTGTGATAGTGGGCCTAGAATTTCTGTTATTTACCAGTGGGAATATTTCTGTTATTCTTCACCAGAGGAAGTAGGGCTTTCCATCCACAGGTGTTACACAGAGATAGATCATTGAATGTTTGATGCAATCTTATATGAGGCATGAGAGAAGCAACAGAAAGAAAAATGCCCTGTCTTTAATTGCTTATCAGAAGAAAGAGTGGTGAATGATGTTTGCCTCTAAGAGAGAGAAAAGGTGGCTCCCAAGAGTAGTGGGCAAGTCTTGTGTTTCCCATTTGACATTTCAACAACCTTTTCAGGAACTACAACAGCAGTATGTTCTTGGGAACCCCAAAATAAAAGATACAAAATTTGAGCAACACCTTTATTTTCACCAAATACAATGTGTATAAATGCATATATATGTGTGAGCATTCTAATATTTTCCACATGTATTTAGTAGTTTACAACTTCACAGAAGAGATCTGATTGTTTCATCAGATATCAAAAGTGTATCTATATATAGATATTTTTTCCACAATATAATGAAAAAGCATTTGATAAAATCCAACACTTGTTCATGTTTAAAATCCTGGAGAGATCATGGATACAAGACACTTACCAAAATATAGTGAAGGCAATATGTAAGAAGCCTATAGCCAACATCAAACTAAATGGAGAGAAACTTAAATCAATCCCACTGAATTCAGGGAGAAGTCATAGCTTCCCAATCTCTCCATATCTCTTCAACATAGCACTGGAAGTCCTACCTAGAGCAATAAGACATCCAAAGGTGATCAAGGGAATACAAATCAGAAAGGAAAATGTCAAAGTATCACTATTTGCAGATGATATTATTCATGAGTTACCCCAAAAATTCTATCAGGGAACTCCTTCAGCTGATAAACAGCTTCAGCAAAGTGGCTGGATACAAAATTAACTAAAAAAAAAAAATCAGTAGTCCTCCTGTATACAAAAGACAAAAGGGCTGAGAAAAAAATTAGGGAAACTACACCCTTCACAATATCCACTAATAACATCAAGTACCTTGGTGTGACTGTAACCACACAAGTTAAAGACTTGTTTGGAAAAAAACTTAGTCTCTGAAGAAAGAAATTTAAAATATCCCATGCTTATGGATTGGTAGGATTAACATAGTGAAAATGGCCATGTGCCAAAAATCAATCTTCAGATTCAATGCAGTTCCCATCAAAATACCAACACAATTTTTTACAGAACTTGAAAGAACAATTCTCAACTTCATATGGAGAAACAATAACTGCAAAAAAACCAGAATTGTGAAAACAATCCTTACAACAACAGATCTTCTGGAGGTATCTCCATCCCTTATCACAAGCTATACTACAGAGCAATAGTAATAAAAAGTGCATGGTATTGCCACTGAAACAGAATGTTGGATCAATGGAATCAAATAGAGACCCAGAAATAAACCCACACACCTACTAATACTTGATTTTTGACAAAGAAGCCAAAACCCTACAATGAAAAAAAGACAGCATCTTGAACAAATAGTGCTGGTCTAACTGGATGTCTACAAGTAGAAAAACCGATATAGACCCATATTTACCACTCTGCACAAAGTAAAATTCCAAATTCATCAAAAACATCAACATAAAACAAGACACACTAAATCTGTTAGAAATAAAAATGGGGAAGAACCTTGACCTCATTGGCACAGGAGACAACTTCCTGAACAGAACACCAACAGCACAGGCTCTAAGATCAGCAATCAGTAAACGGGATCTCATGAAACTGAAAAGCTTCTGAAAAGCAAAGGACACTATCATTAAGTCAAAATGACAGCCTACAGACTGGGAAAGGATCTTCACCCCCTGCACAGAAGTAGCCCATGGAAACTCATTCTCCAACTGGAATCTCCCAGTAAGGGGAACAGGGACTGTTTCTGACATGAACTCAGTGGCTGGCTCTTTGATCACCTCCCCCTGAGCAGAGAGCAGCCTTACTAAGCCACAGAGGAAGACAATGTAGCCAGTACTGATGAGATCTGATAGACTAGGTTCAGATGGAAGGGAGGAGGACCTCCTCTATCAGAGGACTTGGGTAGGGGCATGGAAGGAGATGAGGGCAAGAGGGTGGGGTTGGGAGGGGACAAGGGATGTGGTTACAGCTGGGGTACAATGTAAATAAGTTGTAATAGTAATAAATAAATAAATTTTTAAAAGGAAAAAGGAAGGAAAGATAAAAACATAAGTATAAGTAATATAAGATTTCATTTAAGCTTTTATTGAATAGACACTTATGTAATTACTCTCTTTAACTAAGAAAACCAAAAAAATAATAATTTTGCATTTAACTTAAGAACTATAGTCCAATAAGGAACAATAATTAAGGGCAAGTTCATAAACATGAAAATAAAAATACACAGAAAATTCAATAACATAAAGTAAAAATAAGAAACAAAATTAAAAAACCCAGAGTTTATTCTTCTGCAACTAACAAAATATTAAAAAATAAACAAATAAAAATATTTCAGAATTAAAACTACAGTAAAATTTTAAACAATAAAAAGAAAAGTATGTGACATGAAATGGTGATTAAAGTATATTTTACAGAAAAATTAATTTACTTAAATAGAACCAAGAAAAAACAAAAATTGTAAATAGTCATATATAAATAAATTCTACTCGTTAGTCAAGAATCTTCATTTAATTACAACCTAAGTTTTGAATACTTTTCAGAATAAAATCAAGATAACTCTAAAGAATAAATTATATGTATGAAGAATATTTACACTAATCTATTTTATTTATATTAAATACAATTCTTTAAATGTTGAAAAGGGAGAATACTTGATCTGATAAAAAGAGTATTTAAGGGCTGGAGAGATGGCTCAGAGGTTAAGAGCACTGAATGCTCTTCCAGAGGTCATGAGTTCAATTCCCAGCAACCACATGGTGGCTCACAACCATCTAAAATGAAATTTGGTCCCCTCTTCTGTCATGCAGGTGTGCATACAAAACACACATTGTATACATAATAAATAAATCTTTTAAAAAAGAGTATTTAAAATATAAACATTATAAGGGAAAATATTAGAAACATATATCCCAACACTAGTATTATTCAGTATTTATTCATGCATTCTGAACAGCTTATTTATTGGAAATTTACTGTTTCTGTGGCTTTTGTTTTGGTTTGTTTGTCTTACTCATCTGATGTTTTTATTATTTTCAGACCTTTATCATTTGATGGCTTCCAAAATTCTTAGAAGACATAACATCAACATGCTTTGAGTCTCTTTCAATTGTTTTTTTCTTTCTTAGAACAGGCAGCTGACACTCGTCCTAGTTGCCCACCAGAACTGGACACTTGGGTTACTGGACATGGAGAAAGCAAGTTGGAGCTAAGCTAGAAATACCTTTCCTACTTGCTAGCTTTTGTAGCTGTACATGCTGCTGAGGGAGAAAATCAATAGTTTTATCCAGCTGCAAAGATAGTGAACTGCAATAATGGCCTTCCAGGCAAGATGTACCTTCTAGGGAAAGAGTGGGCTGACTGTCATGGGTGCAACCAATTACTTTCTAATTGAATTTGTGGTCTGCTTCACAGGAACTAAAGTCTGGTTCAGTAAACCTCGTCAAAAGCCTTGGTTGGAGAGACCATTTGCCCAAACTGCTTGTAAACCTGCATGTCCACATTCATAGATTAGTGCTATACCCAGCCTTCTTTAAGGATGCTTCTTACTGAATTAGAAAGCACATAATAAAGAAAGCTTTAACTGAGAAAAGCGCAAAGAATAAATTATGCTGGTTGCTTGGCTCCAAAGGAAACCTCAACCCTTCCCGTCTACCTGAGAATATCAGCAAAAGAGGGAGTGGGAAGAATGTAGGAGCCAGAACACAAAGAGATGTACAGCAAAACTGAAGTCTTCTGGGCAAGACATAGCCAGTGCACTCATGAGCTCTCTACAGCTATGGTACAACTCCTGCACATAATTGGATTCAGCAATATTAAGAAGCATTGCATCATGGATGGGCTCCCTCCCCTCCCTGAGAGCTCATTGACAGTTAACAGTTCTGGTGGTACAAAGCATTATTTTCTTTAGCATTGTCACTGCCATTGCTCCAGCAAATAACTTCCTATACACACTCCAGCAAGAAACTATTTTTTTAAGATTTATTTATTTCATGTATATATGAGTGTTCTATCTGCATTTACACCTGCCAGAAGAGGGAATGAGTGCACATTACAGATGATTGTGAGTCATCATGTGGTTGCTGGGAATTAAACTCATGATCTTTGGAAGAGCAAACAGTACTTTTAACTACTGAGTCATCTCTCCAGCTCTCCCAAATAACTTTTTTTGTATTTACATTTTGTTTATTTATTTATATTTTATTTTTATTATTAGTTACATTTTATTAACTCTGTATCTCAGCTGTATCCCGCTCCCTCATTCCTTCCCAATCCCACCTTCTCTAGTTCATCTACTCCCTGTCCCTTCCCAACTGGAGAGGATAGGAGCTCTACAAGGACCAAATATATCTGGGCACGGGGGTCTTATATGAGACTGTTTCTCCAACCAAGGACCGTGTATGGATATAACCTAGAACCCCTGCTCGGTTGTAGCCCATGATAACTCAAGGAGTATTTCTGACATGAACTCAATGGCAGACTCTTTGACCTCCCCACCCTGCAAGGGAGGAGCAGCCCTGCTAGGTCACACAGCCTGCAGCCGGTCTTGAAGATACCTGATAAACCAGGGTCAGATGAAAGGGGAGGAGGTCCTCCCCTGTCAGTGGACTTGGAAAGAAATTCTTAGTTCAAAGAAATAGGTTATAGTGAAAAGGAAGACACAAAATTAGTTCGAACACTTGTTGGATAAGGGGTGGTAACAACCAGAAAGAAAGTGGTAGCTAGGAATCCTAAATTTCTAGTTCTCGAAGCCCAGCATAAGATTGAATTCCAGAACCCAAAGTTTAGAGAACTGCAACCCGTGAGGGTGTTACCTACTGTGGCTCAGAGCTTTCTTAGTCTTTCTACTTAGCAGAGCTGCCAAATAGCAGAATGAGAAACCTTTTGAGCCTACCCACAAGTCTGACCTACATAGGGCAAAAGGACACCAGCCATCTATTTGGTAACAAATGCAGTCCAGTTAGGTGAATTTGGTACCTGAGCCTCTGACACTTTACCTAAAAGTGGTCTTAATATTGACTTATTCCAGTTAAAGGGAACTGTAACTATTGATCCAATGGCACAGAAGAAACGTGAAGGGGCTGCCAGAGAGTGGATAAACTTACACCACTTTGCCCTCTCCTCTGCTTTCTTAAGTCACCATTTTTCTCCCTCAATTGTTTACACATTAGCTTAGTCCTTGGTCTATGCAAAGTTAATTTATTTTATACTGGGGGATCTGATCTAAGCATCAATAAATATCAGTTATATTTGCATTGTAATGATTATCTTCAATACCTGTAGATACAATGCAGAGTCATTAGGGTAAGAATTGAGTTTTGTATTTGTTCTTTTAATTACGAACTATATGTCACTGGAAAAACTCTACCCAATAAATATATGATTTGTTCATAATTTTTTGCAGTGTCCCTTTCCAGGAATAAAAATAGCTATGGCGGTTCTAAATATTGTTATTTAAGTGCAAAGAAGATATTTGGGAAAGATGAATATTTCTAATATACATTATCACACCTCATTTGTCCATTCTCTCATTTGTCAAACCACTTTCTGTCCAATGGAATGATCCCAGTATCACGAGGGTGCTGAGGATGAAAATCAATTCCTAAAATCTCTCATAATCAATGAGGAAACAAAGTAATATATTGTATGTGTAATGTGTTCCAAAGGTGTACCCAGGACAGACTATGCTCAGTGTGTTTGAGCGGTTTCTAAGAAAAGGCTGTGATATAGAAGTATTGTGGGATACATAGAATTAGTAATCAAGCATGTAACCTTAACCCTATTTTAACCCTAAACTAGAGGCACTATGGGCCAAAAAACCAGAAAGTTGGTGCTGTGTATCTCTTTTCTGATTTGTCTTTGCAAGAAAGATAGAGAAATAAAACAGCCCTCTGCTTGGAGAGAGGTAATGGTTGAGGTTGGAGAATTATAGCAAAGACCAAGGGCTAGAAAGCAAGGAAGCTGCACAATAGGAAATAGGGACCCCAGACCAGCAGCATCAAGCTCACAAGGAGCTTTACAACTAGTCTTATCTAGGGCATGATCCACAGGCTACAAGAATTCATTTTTAAGTAAATATATTTTTGAGTCTTGGTATTTTTGAAATAGTATAAAAACACAAAACTGGTGGTGGTCAGTGTCCTAGCACCTTAGAATAGTGATAATTCTGATCACATTTTAAAATTTCTGCAACAATCACACGAATGTGCCTTCCCCTTCCCTTACTTTCACTGTTAAGCCATTACAAAATTTCTTAGAATGAATAGACCCCTGATTTAATATGTAACTTCAATCACTTTCCAGAGAAAACGTTTCAATCAAAATGGACTCTCTTTGCTTGGGAGTAAGTGTAAAGCTTCTTCAATTAACATCGATTAATGACTGCTACAAGAACAGCTTTTGTGTGTGTGTGCTAAATGGCATGTTAAGACACTGTAGTCAGATCAGGAAAAGCTATCAATCATAGAAAAGAAAAGGAAATTGTAAAACAAATTTTTTCATTGCCAACCTACTTTCAAAGAGTACATTCATAATTGTTTTTAATTTATTTTCTCTTTACTGTTAATCTTTTTATATTGTTGCCTTGTACTAAACATAATGCTCCTGCTCCAGATTATAAACCTCTTGAGAGCAAATTATTGTCTACATAATTTTAGGTTAAATTCTCATCATGCATCCTTACATATTGTAGGTACAAAATTCAATTTTGTGATTACCACTGGAAATTTTCAGAAGTCTATGGAAATCATCAGCAACTACTGGGAAGACCATTAATTCTCAAGTCACACATCATAGATTCCACTGTTTATAGGAATTCCTTTGCTTTTTGAAGCTCTCTGCCATTCAGTTAATAGATTAGGAATATTGGAAAACAGTTGATAAGTGGCATTTCTTAGATGACAGGGACATTTGGATGTTTAGGATGACGGTCAAGCAATTCTAGTTTCTCCTGTTTTTCATTTAACATTTCAATAGCATTGAGAAACACTCCAAAAATTTATTGACTGTGTATATAAGCTTTGATGATGGCTCAGATCACAGGACCCTGCCGTCTAAGCACAGTGTGGCTGCTACTCTCTTGATATCAAAACAGCTATGGTTATCCACAAGAGACAATATCAAGATTAGATCCAAAACACTTTCCCTGTGGAAAAGGAAAATCAGTCAGGATGCAAGTGAGATGTCACATGGGGAGACCCAATACAACATACAGGAGGTGCCTAAGGATACATACAAGGCTCTTGTGCTATGAAAATGACTAAAAATTTCTGGGGAAGATACTTTTCTTCTGTGGTGTAGACACCAGTAAGTTGGCCATGCTCCTGTAGGTAATTCCCAATAAACTCACTGATTTACCAACCGAGACTTGAGTCGAGTATTTGTCTATCCTCAGTTCTCTACGGATTTCAAATGAATGCAATATTTTGCTTTTTTTGCATATAAGTGTCATTCCTTTATAGTTGAAATATTCCAGGAACATCAGAAGGGCACACGTGAGAGAAAAGAATTTTGTTAAATGCTCAGCCAAATAGGAGACTACTTCCTGAATAGAACACCAACAGCACAGGCTCTAAGAACAACAACCAATAAGTGGGACCTCATGAAGCTGAAAAGCTTCTGTAAAGCAAAGGACACTGTCATCCAAACGAAATGACAGCCAACAGATTGGAAAAGGATCATTACCAATCCCACTTCTGACAGAGGGCTAATACCCAGTCTATATAAAGAA
>CM053764.1:14355995-14386917 GCA_028658305.1 Pachyuromys duprasi | reverse complement strand
AGGCACAGGGGTCTTTTATGAGACTATTTCTCTAACCAAGGACCATGTATGGCTATAACCTAGAACCTCTGCTCGGATGTAAAAAAATAATAGCTCAGTATCCAAGTGGGTACCCTAGTAAGGGGAACAGGGACTATTTCTGACATGAACTCAATGGCTGGCTCTTCGACTTTCCCCCCTCTCCCCCTAGAGAGGAGCAGCCTTGCTAGGACACAGAAGAGGACACTGCAGCCAGTCCTGAAGAGACCTGATAAGCTAGGGTTAAATGGAAGGGGAGGAGGTCCTCCCCTATCAGTGGACTTGGAAGGGGCAGGGAGGAGATGAGGGAGGGATAGAGAGGGAATGTGGGAGGGGGCTACAGCTGGGATACAAAGTACATAACCTGTGATTAATATAAAATAAAAAATAAATTAAAAAATAAGGAAGTAATTGAGTAGGGATGGGGAACAGGGTTTAACAGAGCCCTCCTCTTTCTGCCATACCAATAGCGGTATCTTAAAGACTTGGTAGAATCTTTGCTTTTTTTTTTCCCCAAAATGGATGCTAGGCTGAAACATAGGTCATTATTCTTGTAAGCCATGCATTTTACTGAGCTTTCCACATTTTCCAAATACTGAAATCTTTAAAGGATTGCATTGACGAAGAAAATTATTTAGGATCCCAGGAATCCACTACAAGAAGGTGGTATCTGTATGTTCAGAATAAATTTATTAACCAACATGGAAAAAAAAACTAAATCTAATAGTTGAAATCATTAGCTAGGAGAGTCAGTTGAAGAGGGAAGTGATTGATTTAGCTCATGTGCAGGCATGGAAAACATTTTTGTGCATGGATGATGGTAGAAAGAGAGACTGTTGACAGTTCTGAGAGAGAAGCTGAACTTTGAGAAGGCAACTGTTCCCCAAACTAGTTCTAACCACTCTCTCTAGTCTTCCCATCACTTCCCAGCATTATCTTGATACAGATTAATCTGTATATTATAAGGACCTCTGTGCTACATCTCCATACTTAAACTCCTAAAATGTGTTCAGTTTTTTTGTGTCAGCCATGCTTGAGAGAACAAAAGCACAGGTGTGAGTGGAAATAAGAGAAAAAGCTTCCTTGCATTCTTGCAAAAGGTAAATAGATTCCCTCAAAATGGAAGTAGCATGTCCTATTGTCTCTGAAGCTCTTTTATGTAACACACACACAGAGACACACAGAGACTCTTCTGCAACCATTAATAAAGGTACAGCACTGTTCTTAATAAACTTCCTCTTCAAGGATTTGTGTTAGCTAATGATGCACTGCTATTTCCTCTAAGCTGAGCCTCAGTACATTAAAATATGGTTCTCCATGCAATAATGTCAGAAGAAGAAAGACACTCAATCAACGTTCTGTGATCCTCTGGATTTGAAAATGTTGCAATTGCTGTGTTTCTGATTTTAACTGCCCTTCACTCGTTCACTGTTTCTCCCCCATCACTCCCTTCCCCTAAATGTGTGGGTACTTGGTAATACTTAGCTTCTGATTTTTTTTCCTCTTTCCTCAATTTCTGAGCCTAATGAGGCTGAGCTGAGTTAATAATGGATGTAATAAGTAATGACTCATTGTTTTGGGGCTCGTGTGTCTTTGCACTGTAGAACAGGAGCCAACTCTGTGATGCTATTTGTTCTGCTATGTCACTTGCCACCAAGCAATGCCACTCATCAATAAAAGGCAAGATGACGGATGAGTTCATTTAATGCAATTCCTCAGAGTGAGCTACAGCCCGACTCTTCAATAGGTCTTTTACTAAGCTCTCAGGCTCCCTCTCCCCATCTGGTGGCTCGTTTTACCTTCCTCCAAATCTAGGACAGTTGGAAGATCATGCTTGGCCAGAAGGGTTGGGTTTTGTGCCAGCAGCTCCTTCTGTTCTCAACAACTGCTGTCTTAAATCAAACCACCAGCACTGTGCCTGGAGATCAAATCCATGCTACCCAACAGCAGTGGCACCTTGTGGCATTTAGCCATGTGTTCTTCTTGTTTGGGCTGGTATGTCCTTAGAGGATGGCTGTGCTGGAGAAAGAGGTTCCTGTCACGGGGATTCAGACATCACCTGTTTCAGTTTGGTCCTCTGCAACCCAGACAGCAAGCCAAGGATGCTCATGGGGAGGATACACATGTAGTCTTTCTCTTTGTCATCTCAGGCTCATTTTGAAAAGTCTCTCCAGTTAAAGAGTTCTGGGTCATCCTTTCATCTAGATTTCACCCATTCTAATATCAACATTGGTGACATGCTATCAGTATCTATCAGACCACAGATACATTTGTCTTCAAGGATGGAGTTGGCATTGAGAAATGTGGTTATCCTGTTAGGGCAAAATGTAAACAAACAAATCAGAAGTCTAAAACTTAGAATAAGTGTTTTGTGTCAACACAAAACTTAAAAATTTTAAGAACAGCGTCTGAAGACTAAGAGAAAAAAATTACATGGAGTCAATTTGATCACCTTACCACATTACATAAATGATGATTTGAAACATATCAAGGCATGGATGGATTTAAATATGGTCCTTGGTTGGAATGAGAGAATTTAGAAGTGACACATAGGTAATAAAATGCCATGATAGCAAGTATAATTACAGAGAGTATAGCATTGTTCATATGATATATTAGAAAAAGATATGCCTAACAGCTAAAATCTGTTTCAACTTCCCTTAGTATCAAATTGATGTATAACTTATAAGCTAATTAGAGCAACATTATACTCACTGCAGTCTATTACTCCTCCTGACCAATATTAGTACATGCACCTGGTAAAATGTACATCTGACTTATCTACTATACACATCCATATATATATATATATGTATATATATATCCATATTAATATTTACTTATATGCCATTACTACTAAAGGATATGAAGCTTTTAGCTAAGTTGCCCCAGGTATTAAAACGCTCTATGTGGCTTTGACAATGAATATTTTTCTAGCTTCTGCTGGGGATGGTTTCTAATATCTACCATCCATAGCTAACTTTTTTTTTTAATTCATGTGGCACACACACACACACAAATTGGTTTACTTGATGCTAACATTATAGTTTATATTCATGCCTTGCAGAGTTGGATCTATTCACAATTAAAGTCATTATCAAAATAGGAAAAGTGATGAGAGGGGAGAAAATATAGTGTAAGAAGCTAAATGAGGGATAGAAGTATATTTTAAAAACCTACCAAGTAAGAGAGCAAGGAAACATATCAACAGAGCATTACATTTTATTGTTCAGTGCAAATGTTCTGTCCTCTTTCAAAGCCCCTCATCAGCATATTTATTTTTTTCCCTACCACTGTATCTGGTCTCTTATGCATCAGCACTCATAGCAATACCTTCTGTAGCATTAAAATCATTTTTTTCTATGGTAGAATGTCCCAGACAAGCAGCTTCATCAAGCCTGACTGTCTGTCCCTAGAGTTCCAGACTCCTTGAGGCAATGGTTATACAAAGGAGTGCTTTTTGGGAAGTAAAGAATTTTAGGAATATTTGTTTCATTCCCATGCAGACAGGAAAGCTTCCCTTCACACATGCACAGTGACAAAGCTTGTATGGTATTCACATTGCTCAGATGAACTATAGTGTGCCATCTAATTGAGTTTGCATTCTTTACAAGGGGCTGCTCACAGAATTTCAGGATACAGGGCACCTCAGGATCTCCTGCTATATTTATTTCCATCACTGCCTTTCTGTTTGGCACACAGACTTTGCAGCTCCCGGGGTTCTGCACTGAAGGCAGTGCTATGCTGATAAAAGTGTTAATAGCAAGAGCACTGCATTCCTGCAAGACAGCTGCCATGACTGTGTTTACCTTCAATGTGTGAAAGACAAAGCCAGCAACTCCGGCATCCTCATGAGAACGATGAAGGGGAGATAATAGACATTTAATGGTTGAGGCTGACAGTGTGCATAAACATCATCACATCACCAGCACCTAACTCAGGATCTCTGTAGAGGAGACACTCATTAATAACTGTTAAATTAAAATGGATGGAATAAAATCTGGTCTTTGTCCTTTGCGCTTACTTTCTCATCTCCTGAACCAATTATTCAGTAAATCTGTTTTTCCCTTGGTTGTAGAAATTTGGCAGGTGGCACTTTAATTTAATCTGTTCTTAAATATTCTGACTCTAACATAAATGAAGGCCATATGTGTACTGTGGTAGGCTGAGACCTGCAGACAAGAATCCAATTTGGCTTTGCAAATGTTTATTGCCTACTATGTGTATGTAGCCTGCACAGTGCCGTCAGGAGACAGCATTGTGAAGCCCCCAGATTCAGGAAATCCAATGTTTAGTAACAGAGTTATGAAAACTTCTAGAATGTGAGCCACAAAAATAAATTCAATTGATTTCATTTTTTTTAAATTAAGGAGTTAGAAACAATTTAAATATGCTAGCACTAGTTCAAACCTTATCACAAACAAGTTCTGAGTAACGACACTATCAGAGAGAATTTTGGTGAACACTCAAGAGTTGTGCCCTTGATTAGATTATAGCATTCTCTTCCCCCAGAAGTATCTGATACTCTACTTTGCGCTCATATAGACCTCTTCTTCAAAGGGAAAGAAGGATGCATATTATTTCTCTTCGGGAAAACAAAAACATGAGCCACTGCCCATACCAGGAGCCTATGGCATATACAAATTGATTAATACAGGAAGGCAAGATATGTGATTCAGGAGTGGGCGGGAGAGACTGCTTGTTTGTAAGAGATAAACTAGTCATCAGAAGTGTCACTTGCTGGAAAGAAACTTTGTTAATTGGTTAGAGGAGGAACTGTGCCCACTTCATTGGTATCACTGCAGAGTTTAGACCCTACCTACAACAACAACAAAAGTTCTTTAGCTACGTTTTTTTTTCCTGATAATTTGATATCACTGATCAGGAGATTATGGAGTTTCAGATTAAAATTTAGATTGAAATTCAGTTTACAGATTGAAATTAACACAAGTAGGCCAGGCATACAGTTCAGGCAAAGACTACTTGGCCATGAGTGACGCCTTAGGCTCACTCTTCAACACAAATGACACTGAAATCAACCAAAGAAAAGAGGAACCAAGATGTGAGAGACAACAGGGAGAATCTCCAGTGAATGAAAAACTGTCACTAGTGTGTGTGTGTGGGGGGGGGGATGTCCCTGATGTTGAGGACATGTATTCCGTGAAACACAACACCATGTTTCTCACTTCTGATGCCTCTTCATGGTGATGTTTGACCACCACCTGGAAACAAAGGATATCCAAAACAGATAAAGTGGAGAAAGAGTTCCAGGATAAAACTGTGCAGTGACAGGAATGAGGATGAAAACATGCCATCCTCAAGAGGCCCAAACAAAGAACATATCAGAAGGGTGGAAGCCAGAAGAAATCCGGAGAAGGCAAATGCAAACATGACCCTGCAAGTTCAGAGCAGATGAACTTTGTGAGTGCTTTTTGATCTTGTGTCTATGGCTAGCTTGCAGGAAGCCTCTAACAAAGGAGCATCCTATGCTAGGACTGTATGCACTACTATTTACAGTATCATTTAGGATTCCCTTACACATCAGTTGTTACACTATTTCCATCAATAACAGAAGGACCCAGTGCACTGCCAAAGAGTAGTGTGTGAACTTCCAGATGTAACACAGGGCCAGCTGAGTTTGAATCAAATAGGCTGGCCTGGCTTGGTCAAGAATCTGGTGTCATCCATGTGTGCTGGCCACAGATCAAGACTGTCTGGGTCCAATGCAAACTTGCTCAAGGAGGAATGTGGGATGGATGATTCTTTGTCATGAGCATCCACTATGTGAGGAAATGTGAACCCACAGAACGTAAATGACTCAATCAGGTGTGTGGCCAATGAAGTCTGCTTTCCACTGATGAATTTGCCACTGACACCTTGATCATTCTCTGCACATACTCACAAGCCTCAGCCAGTCAATTTACAGTTTAGAATCTTGAAAAGTAATTGTACTTATTTTTAGTTTTAATTTATTTTAGTGATATATATATATATATATATATATACCACTATGTGTGTATTTTAGTATGTTACATGTTTGTCTTACAGTTTTGAGATTTTCATATGTTCATTTAGTGTTTTTGAACCAATCTAGTCCCCATTCTCTCCCTGCCAATTGTTCTCCAAACACTCCATCATGTTTTACTCTCAAATTCATAAGAAGGAGCACTATGTGGTTTGATTAGTTAATTAGTAAAAAGTATATACATGTACCACAGTGCATCCCATAGCTTTTGGTAGATAATTTTTGTTATTTGTTAAGGGAAATGTGGAAAATTGGCTTCAGAACAATTGGAGTAAAAGTGTGACCAAAAATCAAAAAACAAAACAGACCAAAAAGGTATAATACAAAATCATCTATTGCCATAATTTCCCACCTTGCAGGAATTTGGTTATCTTTTTTTAATCTTATAATTTCAATAATCTAAAACATACTATTTATGTAAATTATTTATCTGAAAAACTTTATAAATTCCTGGTCTACAAAGGCTAGATGACTTAAATATATCTTTTTTAATAGTAATGAGGTCACAGTTAGACATTTGATCTGAGTTAATAGACAAAATAAATTGCAGTATACTGTATAATCCACAGGAAGGCAGGAGTTTCATTTACCTCCAAGTGTTGTGCATATAAAACAAACCATTTTTTTTTCTTGAAAATTGAACCCTGAGGGTTTATTTATTATATGGAATGAAGAACAAAACACAACAAACCTCGACTACTTTCTTGTGGATCATGGAACACCACACGCGACACTATTTTGGAAAGTCATGACAATTTAAACAAAAGAGTGAACATTTGACAGCACAGATATCCTTTACATGTGTTCTTCACATGATACTAAACGCTTTAATATTAGATGATAATTTTCTGGCATGATTTTCTTCTACTTTTTAAATTTTAATTTAACTTTATTTTTTAAAATTTATTCACTTTACATCCTGATTGTAGCCCCCACCCTTCTCTCCTCACAGCCATGGTCACACCCTCCCTCCCTCTCTCTTCCCTCTTATTAACCTCTCCTTTTTCTCAGGGGGAGTCCCTCCTTCCATACTATCAGACTCCTGCCTATGAAGTCTCATTAGGACTGCCTGCATCCTCTTCCTTTGTGGCCTGGCAATGTCTGCACTTCACCCACCCACCTGATGGAAGCGGTTAAAGACCTGGGAACAGAGTCCATGTCAGAGACAGCCCCTGCTCCCTTTACTAGGGAACCCACATGAATGAAATCTGAGCTGCCTATTGGCTATATCTGAGCAGAGGTTCTAGGTCCTCTTCATGCTTGGTCTTTGGTTGCTGCATAAATCTCTGCAAGGCCGCATGAGTCCAGATTTGTTGGTGCTGTTGGTCTTCTTATGGTGCTCCTCTCAGCTCTGGGTTCTTGTATTCTCCCACTGTTTCTTACGACTCTCTGTACTCTGCCCAAACCTTGGCTGAGAATGTTAACATTTGCTTCGAACCCCTATTAGGTAGAGTGGTTTTCAATATAGGTCTATTTCGTCGTTTCAGAGTCTGTCTCCACCCTCTAAAAAATTAACTAGTTTTTTGGCAAAATTGAAGTGTTCTTCGAAAAGTACTTAAATTGGTTCTAAAGTTTTCTTTTTAAAGAAGTAATTTCTGAGTTCAAAAATCCATAAATGATATTCTTACATGTAAAGCTTTCAAGTGGCTGTATTAATGTAAAAATTTAGGATCTTTGTCTTCTCCATTGGATGGGTAGTTTCAGGCAGATAAACTGCTGTTGCAATTCTTCTTTCCATCCAAGACCAGCCACCACCATATGCAATACCTACATGCATTCTCATGCTACCTCCTTAGCCGTCTCCAAAACGAACTCTTCTTACTGCACTTTATGCACTTACCACCATGACTACAGTCTCTACTATTTCAGTGCCAGAACTATGCTTTCAAATTAGGCTGTTACCTGCACAAGATTTGTGCAAGATGGAGCCTTTCAACGTTCCATCACAGAGGGACAGACCAACCTGTCCCGAAGCCCAGTTGAGGGACTATTATTGCCAGTTAATAGCTACAGAGATAGTGAGGGTCATTCCTCTTCAGGAGTGTGCCCATTATACAATAAATAATCCCGCATGTGAAAGCCCTCTTTACCTCTGTGTTATAAAACAACAGCAAGAAGACAAATTGATAGAATGTGTTGATATGAAAAAAATTTCCCTAAGTGGTCAGAGGATTAGAGAGGGACACGAGGAGATGGAATAAAATGAGAACACATTAAAGGCATGCATCAAATTATCAAATAATAAATAACCATTATTTAACAATGTAAAATCAGGAGAGCAATTTTCTACTTTTCTATTCCCTCCCTCAGTGTTTTTGCTCCCTGATCTAGGATCTTCTAATCTGAATCCCAACTTGAGCTGGGTGCCACAGTGTGCTCCTACATTTCCACCACTCTAATGTGCATTCTGGCCATTGTCCTCATGACTCTTTAATTAGTAAATATTATAAATGACAGCATCCTCTTCTGTTACTATATTATTGTACAAAGTCACATTCCACTTTGAAATCAGCCACCATTTATGTTCTCTGTGTACTTCGTCCAAGCGGCACTGCATGAGATCATGGCTCATTCAGTTAGGTGAATAAAACGATGACTATATTATGGTTATAACTAATTTCAAATTGGTACATGGAAACACATGCTGTTTATTGTTCTATTGCGTTATTTTGAATTTATTCTCTACTTATTTTCACTGCTTTGTCTTGTCTTCACTCCCTCTGTCTTCAACAGACTTACACTGTTCCAATAGTTTTCTATTATTTAAACAGTATAACTACTATTTATATTATCTTACAGGAACATATTACCCTATGAGCCACGACCTTGGTACCTGGATAAGGAGTCTTTATGACAAAATAGAAGTTGTTCCCTGGAACTCTTTCTCTGACCTCATGCTCATGTCCTGTTCTTTCAGTTCTCTCTTAAGACAGACAGGGTGATACTTATCTCATTAGACCTTTCTTTTCTCAGTGTGGACATATTTGCTCCTCCCTTTACACTCCCTGTAGCATCTTCAGTTCTCTTTGTCAACTGGGTATTTCCCTCTGATAAACAAGAAGCGGCCAGGCCTCACATCTTTAAAACAATGTTCATTTTCTCAACTTTGCTATCTATAGGAATAGCTCCAGATGCTGTGAGCTTTGTCAACCTTTCCAAGATTCCTGTTTCCTCCACTTCTCAAATGTACTTCTTGCCATGTTTCACACAGGAACTTGGGCTACTTCTCCAAACTATTTATTGCCCAATAGAATTCACAATGTTTTTGATTTTAAAATACGTATTCTGTAGTATTTATGAAAAATATTTATTTTGATATTTTAATATAATTACATCATTTCTCTTTTTTTCCATTCATCCCTCCAAACCATCCTATATGTTCCTCCTTGTTCTCTTTTATTTTGTCCTATGCTTCATTGTTTAGATATCTATGATAAAATTATTTAGATAGATAGATAGATAAATACTTCAAATACATAAACAAAACCTATTCACTCTATGTAATGTTACTTGTTTCTATATTTTTAGGGGCTGACCATTTGGTATTAGATAACCTATAGCCTATTGATGTGTTCTTCCCTGAAGAAGACTATTACTCCTCTCAGCATTCCTTAGTTTCATGCAAAAATCTCTCCTTTTCTTTTCAGAATCTTTTGACAACTGTGTTTCATTGACAAGAGCTGTCAATTGTCTTATTATTTTGTACCCCAACAATCTAACAAACCACCAATACTTGTGTGTTGCCTCTTCATGGTTGACCATGAACATTAAATTTCTTGACTCAGATGCATATATCCAACTATCTTTTGTATTCTGAATTATTACAAATTGAACATATTCCTAAGGAAATCCTTTATTCTTTCCTTCTGGGAAAAAACAAAACAAAACAAAACCTCTCATACTGTTTGCCACTGTCATTATCTCATAAAGTTCCATTATTCTTCATCAAATTTAGAGAAAAAGTTTATTTCAATATGTTTGCATCTTTTAGACAAATTTTCACACCACATTTTGAGTTCTATTATACACATAACACAAATTGGTCCTGTTATCATTGCTAACTGTGTACAAGTCCCAGATACCTCCTCACTACACCATTGCATTAATAAACAAAAAGATACAAGTGACTCCTCATATCTACCAGTGGGTTTCCTATTATTGCAGTTATTTGTGTAACTGAATTTGCAAGATTGTGTTGCTTTCCTGATCATTTCTTTCAGTCTTTTTCTGTTACATAAAGAAGAAACCCAATGTTTATTTTATTCTACAAAGTATGCATGGCCCTACTTGGCCCTGACCTTTGCCCTTGGCAATTAGTTTTCTTAACTCTAGGAGGCACACTAGTCTTCATTTTATTGTGTGACAATGTCATACATAAAAAGTGTTTTAGTCAATCAAATTCTCCTCAGTCTCTTCAATTCTTCCTCTATTCTCCCACCACTTTTTCCTCTCACCTTCATGTACTCTTAAAATCTCCTCACTGAGTCTTCTCAGTTCTGCAACATGTCCATGGATTTGGGCCATCTATTCTTCTTCAAGTTGTTTCAATACTTCAGGTTCTCTGCTTCCCATGTTTATTCAAGTACAACAATATCTCAATACCTAAAATGCATATTTATTGAAAATATGCTACTAATACACTACTCATTTTTTAATCAAATACATATCTTCATTGCACATCCAGAAGCCAAACTTTTCCTATGGAAAACTTCAGATACACAATATCAGCCTCCAAAATAATTATTTTTCTGAACCTTGAGAGAAACACTGAGTAAACCACAACAGTATTACTATGAAAGAAAAGTGAGATACATTATAGAAAAAGAAATATCAGCTAGGTGGTGGTGCTACATGCCTTTAGTCCCAACACTTTAACCCCTCTAACCTTGAATGCTGCGGGCTGAGGCAGCAGAGGCAGGGATCTCTGTGATTGGGAGGCTAGCCTGGTCTACAGAACCAGTTCGGAGGCTAGCCTGGTCTACAGAACCAGTTCCAGGACAGCTAAGTTTACAGAGAGAAACCCCATCTTGAAAAATCAAATAAATAATAAAAGAAATGAAGGAAGGAAAGAAGGAAAAAAGGAAGGAAGGACTAAAGGAAGGAAGGTTCACCCATGACTACTTCGAGCCATGAATTAATTTCCAATATAGTTTAAGACTCAGGATAGTAACTGTAAATAGCCTAATCTCACAGATGAAGGATAAATATAATAAGAAAAGTCAAGACATTGGGAAAATAGTGTTAAAATCTTTCCTTGTGGATGATGGAATATCCAAAGTTTGACAACCAGAGATAAATCCAGAATAAAAGCAGATACATCTTCATAGTAATAGATCAGTGTGAAACTAAAACTTTTGAGTTAATTAAAATCTGCCTGATGACATATTGTGTATCAACGGCTTCTGTATCATTCCAGGTAGTTAAAGAGCTGTCACTTATAGTATGTAAGAAATACTCATAGTATATAAGAGGTCTGGTTTCTAGAAAGATAAAAGCAGATTTTTCTTCATTCTTTTGGACATATCTGTCAATGGAGTTTTCTAAGAGAAATTTTAAAACATTTATTATATACAATTTTGAAGGGAACAGACTCTCACCTCTTTCCCTGCTCCATGGGAGTTTCCTCTGACTGGCTGCTCTTGAACACCTCTCATTCAGACAGAAGTACTTACATGATAAAAACCGAAGGCTACTAATTCCTGTAGCATGCTGAATACATAGCTGAGTCCTCTCCTTTTCAACCATCAACCAAAAACAAACAAACTAAGAAACAAAAAACAAGAAAAAAAAACATTTAAGAAGACCTGAACAGGAAAAAAAATGTTTCTGATTATGTCTTCTCTCCATTAAGATGGAAAACACAAGTCCTATTGATGACACTTGGGGAAACTCACTGATACACCTTCAGAAGGGATAACTCCAACTTCCCTGTATCTTCATTTAATTATGAAAGATCCAGTGCAAGTTCTCAGAAGGAGAGCACAAAGTTCTGTCAGTGTCCACATTACGTATGACTACAGGTAAGTTTTACTCTAGTTCCTAAACTTTGTGGAAAAGAGTGTCTTTGTGTTAAAAGATACCTTTATTTTGAATCTTAAGTCTGACCCCTATAGCTTTAGAGAGTTAGGATAAATTCTTAAAGTATTTTGCTATTGTTTTAGTCTGAGTTTAACAGAGCAATTCCTAAGGTGTGTGCGGAGGGGGGACTTATATTCTATTTTTCCTTAATGGGTTGTTCTCCCTGATATCAAGAGTGATGGATGAGGACAGCAACATTGGAAAGAGGGGAAAAGCCTCAAGGAAGAAATGCCATTAACGTGGTTGCCACTAAGTGAAACCAGTTGCCCAGTTTTATGAAACTTTACCCCAGGGAGCAAGGTCAATTGTATTTCACAGCTGTTTATCAAAGAGGAGAGAAGGAAATTTGTCTGTCTTTTGTCTTTTATTTGTGCAGGTTTCTCTTCTCTATTCCTGGTTGTGGATTTTTAGGTGAGTTGTTACCAGTATGAAAAGGATATTAGTGGTGCAAGCTTATAGTGATTCCTAACCAGTATAGGATAATGATATTACAGTTCTCTAGATTGTCATAAATATTACAAATCATATAAGACCCCTGTACCCTGCTCAGTTTGGTCTTTGTGGAGCTCTTGTTCTCCCCAAGTCTTACTAACGTCCCCTATTTTTATTATTATTTCTCGCCCTCTGCCGAAGGCTTGGTTGTGAGTCTTAATATCTGCTCTGATACATAGCTATATTGGTTCTTTCAGAGGCCCTCTTTGGTATGCTCCTGTCCTGTTGCTTCTTTTATCCTCCATTCAATGTCCATCCCATTTGTTCATCTAAACGAGCATTGATCCTACCAACCTGGGTCCTCCTTCTTGTATATCTTCCCTAGGTGTGTGGATTTCAGCATGACCTATATCCTATAGGTCTATATAAGCAACCAAGGACCATGTGTGGATATGGCCTACAACCCCCACTCAGATGTGGCCCATGGTAGCTTGGTATCCAACTGAAGACCCTAGTAAGGAGAACAGGGACTGTTTCAGTCATGAACTGGATGGCTGGCTCTTTGACCCTCCCCTATATAGGCCAGGGAGTAACAGCCTGGCTAGATCCCAGGGGAGGACATTGCAGCCAGCCCTGAGGAGACAAGATGATCTGGGGTCGGATGGAAGGGGAGGAGGTCCTCCCCTGTGGGTGGACTTGGAGGGGGCTGGGAGGACATGAGGGAGGGGTGGGGAGAGTGGGAGGGAATGAGGGAGGGGACTACGCCTGGGATGCAAAGTACCTAACCTGTGATTGATATAAAAATAAGTAAATTACATTTAAAAAAACAAATCGATAGGATGAGAAAGCATATTCTGAATAAACATGTTTGATAACTTTTCATTGACCTTTTCATTAATAGAATTATTTAAAATAAGTCTTACAAAATGAATATGTCTAATCTTATCAAATTATGCCAACTAATAAAAATGGGTATATATTGCATTTTGAACTCTATTTTGGGATATATGTCTGAATTTTTTAAAAAAATTATCTTTAAACATAAAATGCTTAAAACAAAATAGGAAAGTCTCTAGAAACCACCATATCAAAAGAAAACCCTCTGAGGAGAAATAGAAAATTCATTATTATTATGTCTTCTAACTATAAAGTGTTGCCATTTCCTCTATATTACCAAGGGAGTAACAGTCATGAAGATTGTAGGGACAAGGGATGGGAACCCACCCATTCACAAACTCTGAGACACAAATAGAGTTAGTAAAAGATTATAAGATGCTATAGAGAAGACATCTAACCCCCGGGAAGATAAACATATCTACTTTCAAAGACAAATGCAAGCATGCAAGCCCACTTAGAATCTTGACATTGGACAGGGGGGTTCTACTCTACCAGCAAGCACATGGAAAATGGTAGCTGGCAGAGTGAACACTGAGCAACAAGGGACCCATGTCGACTGGAAAAATTCTGCCTCAGTCTTGTAATCTTCCCAGAAATTTTTGCAGATTACAAGACAAACAAAGCAGGCTAACCACAGCCCATCCTTTTCTAACTGTTGCACTCCAGAGAGAGATGCTGATGTGTTGACGTGAGTTTAGTCATCTGCAGAAGTCAGTGCTGAGATTATGCATGGCTACAGTGGATTCTTCCTCATTTCTCAAATTTTAAGGCCAAAGGCTGCTTTGGGCAAAATAACAACAACAAAAGAAACATTTTGTTTTAATTTTTTTAAGTTTGACACATGAGAACTTTATATTTACTCAAAATTCTTGAGGCAGTTAGCTGCTTCTTTAGCTTGAGTGTCACAGAGGTCTGAGGACCATTATAGTCTTCCCAGCAAGGCCAAAGTATTGATAAATAACACAAACCATATCTTAGAGTGTTACTGCTATATTGGCCAAATATACTTGCTTATGTTGCTGAGGAAAAGATATCACAAATTGATTTGTTCAAATTTATTAATTTAGTAGATTAATTAAACTAAGATTCTAATCCTGCTCCAGAGGTGCATATAATAATATAGACAGCTCATCTTTGATTGTCTTGTTGAGATTAATGCAAAGGTATTGACTGGTGATCATACTTAGTCACACATCTCTTAATAAAATATTGAAAGATTATATTGTGATTTATAAGTAATTATATATCCTTATAAAATATTGTAATGGTGTATTTCATTAATAAACTACCTTATAAAATACCTCTCTAGTTTTCATAGTTTCTCACAATATTTTATTGACATTGAATATCTTTTGTATAAGGTAAACATAAGAATGTAAATTCTAGGTGATCTGTGTATTCTGTTGGCAGAAGTAATCTTCTCCAACCAAGAATCACTTACTAATTTTATGTTTAGGAAAGATAACAAAGATACCCATTTCTTCTTCATACTAAAATATAAATAAAACACACAGAACACACTCTTTTTCTATAAAACTCTTTTTTTTTGAAGCTGTAGTGATGGTGACTTACTCTTTTATGAATTCTGTGTTTCCTCCCATACAAATAATTGCTTTGGTTCATTTTTGCCTTTATTAATTTTTTAACATTTTAGAGGCTTGTGAAGAAAAATCAAATTAGCTTCATTTTTCACTTTAAGAATCATCTATCCCAAGAAAACATGTGACAGATTTTACAAAGTGTCAAAGGAAAATTGAGTCTGTAACTGCACATTGAGTTTTTCTTTGCAACAACTGATTCATGAAGGGGAGGAAGCATCTCCTTCTTCTCAGAGGAGTGCTCTTATGATTCATATGCAACTGAAACTCAGTAAATACTTCAGTGAATTCATAAATGAATGCATTATTAATATGACTCAGCCCCAGCACCCTTTGAGATTAAAAGCATATAATTCAGATGGAAAACTACTGTTTGGACTTTGTTCGCACACATGAAAAACAGAAAATGAATAATAATTTAAAAATTTTCACGTATCTGCTTTATCCAAGCATTTGAAACCACAGCTCGTCTCAGTTGTTTATTGTTACACACCATGCTTTTAGTCCTTGAACAGCTCCTCAGATGTGTTAATCAAACAAAGTCAAGGATTGTTACAAACTCAAATGAACATTTAGTTTGTCAAGGAGATGCTTACAAATTCCCCAAGAACATACACTTGTCTAGATTCCAAATGATGCCGTACTGCCTCTTTCCCCGTCACTCTGTCTTCCGAATCTAGCTCAGTAGGCTGGTCGCAGCGCACAGTGCATTCGGAAGACATATGCAGTTAACTGAGTTGTAATTGAATTTCTCACTATCGAATCATTCACTTCTGAATACAGATCCTGCAGATTTATCTCTGCTCCAAGAGGTTCTTACAGCAGAGTCAACTTCCGCTTCTCTCTCACCTCTCCAAAATCTGCATGCCATTTGTCCTACTAGATGACTTTTGGCATACCGGCATTCTTATTACTTTTAACAACATATTATATTTTGTAGGTGTGTATGTGAGTGTATGTGTGTGAATATGGTTACGCACCCAGCTGCTAACAGAAGCTTGGAGAGTATATTTCTGGATCTGGATTTAGACGGAGTTTTGAACTGCCTGACCAGAGCACTGAGAGCTCAGCCCAAGAGTTCTCTTAATTCCTGAGATAAGGTCGACCCTCAGTAAACATTTCTAACATCCCTTCTCCCTTTTTTCATCTGTGTATGTGTGTGCCTGTGTGCCCCACTAGAGATTTTATTCTAAGTCCCCACTTCAATTCTTCCTAACCATAGATCAACTTTCATATTTTCCAAGAAAGTTTCTTAACAAGATACCCACCTCCAGCACCACCCCCATCCACTTCTGCTGGTTACGTTCTTTCCAGTCCTACTTTCCTGTGGTGTGTGTGTGTGTGTGTGTGTGTGCATGCACAAGTGGTCACAGCTTATACATAGCATATCCCAAAGACACATTCATGAGCTTATTAAGAATTGGGTTTCTGTATAGCATTTTCAAGCTTTCTAAGTTTGGGTTTATCCTAACACCCAACTCTACACAAGGGAATTTTCAAACACAGTTTGACTTAATAAGTTAGTGTTCCCCATGACATAGTAAGCTCCTTTTCTATTTTGAAACTTCCTCCAAGTTTTACAACATCATGTTTCAATTTCTTCATTCCCCTCCCCAGATTTGCTTCTTTTTTTAAATGTAAATATTCTCTAAACAACATTGTTCTTCCCATCCTTCATACTTTGTTCACTTTCTCTTCTCATACCTCTAAAATTTTTTACTGAGTCATGAAAACAAAACAGCCTGGCCAGTGGCAGGGTTCTGTTTCTAACATGGACTCTAGTGCCTGCATTTGGATCAATTCCTTCTGGCAGGGTTGGCTTGCCTGGCCTCAGGGAATAAAGAAATGATGTGACTTGATGTCCTGCAGAAGGTTGATATGGGAGTGGGGCTCTTTCTGGGGGAAAAGGGAAAGGGTAAGGAGAAGGAGCAAAAAGGTGGGACCAGGAAGAAAAGAGGGCAGAGACACCTTTGGGATTTAAAGTACATAAACTGAAATTTAAAAAAAAATGCTGTAGAGAAGTAATCTTAATATCCTTTACTAGTAGAGTTTATTTAAGCCACACAGATTCCCTACTGCATAAAAATGTACATTTATTTAATCATATAAGTATAATTATTAACAGACATATACTACTTCACTTCTGATTTAATTTAATGTCATAAGAGTGATATTGTTAATTGTACACTTGTTTCAGTGGGTGTCAGATGCCTTTGCTTAGTCTCATTGTTATATAAAATAGTTAAATCTATTACGCATTGAGTGTAGTTTGAAGATGTTTTAATTCTTGTTCATATTAATTAATACACCTATAAAAGAAAGTGCTGGAGTGTTAGATAATGTCAGTTAAAGTTGAGATTCCAAATGTTGGAGAGTTTATCTTCCACAGAATTCTGAAAGGCTCTTTTTGTGTTATATCCTAGCAACTTCCTCTTCCTCATGGTGATTTTAGACTTAAATTGTGATTTCAATTTTAGAATATGTATGTGACTGTGTACATTAAAGGATTAATATGTAGCTAAGTGACTATTACAATATGCCCTTGTTTATTGCTACTTGAAAATTACATTTGTGACATTATAATCTATGATGTACACATTTAGCATTATCTAGAACAGATGAAGATACAAAATTACATCATTTTCTAGAAGCTGTCCTGTCTTGCTTTAGAGACTGATTATTCTAGCTTTGTAATGTGTTGCATGTATTTGGGATGATACCACCATTGTTGAGAACAGAACAACACATTCTAATGCACTACACACTAACCTCTGAAAACCAAACATGCATAATATCTATCACTGATGGGCACATGCCAGTAGCCCATTCTTTCTAGTGAGTTAAAGCAGAAAGGCTATGAACATTGCTACACATAATCTCTGACTTAGTGAACCAGGATTCAAATAATTGCATGCATCAAGACTGAAGAATGTGGTATAACATGTAGCACCTAAGAAGAAAACACAAGATTAAAAACTCCTAATTTGGGGCTACCAAGATGGCCCAATCCCAGTTTCACGAGATTTGCTATCCTCTTCTGGCCTCTTCAGGTGAAAGACACTCCAGCCCCTGCTTCATGTTGCTCCTTTGTCTACTGGAACACACAGATGAATGGTATTGACTAATTGTAAGTGACTTAAAGAATAAAAAGAAGAAGAAAAATGCATGGCAAGATAGAAGTCTGCAATTGGGATTGTGGTACAGTAGTAAGGAACTATTGTGAAGAGTTGACAATAGACATGAAAATAAAACAACAAAGGGCCCCAGTTGTTCACTCTGAATACAATGTTCGGGTACATGGTCCCTGGGTGATGCAATTGTTTGAGAAAGATCAGGAGGCGTAGCCTTGATGGGGGGCTTGCATTACTGGCTGCAGACTTTGAAGTTTTCAAAGACATGCACAATTCCCAATGCCTCCCTCCACATTCTACATCCTGCTTACAGATTGAGCTGTAAATGCTCTACTGCTGCTTCAAGTGCCACGGTCAGCTGCCATGCTCACCATCAAGATGCTTATGGATTCTAACCCTCTGAAATGGTAACTCTCAAATTAAAATGCTTTCTTTCACATAAGATGTCTTGATTATGGTATTTTATTAGAGCAATAGAAAAGTAACTAGAACAAATTGTCTTTGATATGCTGAGTTTACCTTTTTAATCTGGGCGATGTGTGCCATCTTATACTGAGATAGTGAACCTGCCTAGACACAAAGCCAGCTCACCTCTCTCTAAGGAGTGACACACAACTGTGCCTTGTTTGCCTTTGAAAACTTACAGTGCAGCTACAGAGAAAGATGGAGTCTCTTCCTTTCCTTTCTCTTGTGGGTTTAGCAAATAAGGAGACACTGAAAGTTAAAAGAAATCCTGCCATACAAAAACAGAAAGAAAGTAATCATAAATTTTCTTCCACAGTCATCTGCAGTTCAAGCTTGTCTATGAAATGTACAGCTCCAATATCACCAATAGAGATTTTAATTTCAGCTTCAATCATTTTAAGTTATGCCTAACGTTTCTATACTTTTAAATGTTTTATTTATATATAACCAATCTTGTAGCCCAAACCAAATAACACAAGAATATAGTAATTCATTCATAACTGTGTGTGCTGAATCTAAAGCTGCCCTCTTATCCAGGACAGCATACTGATTTTTGTATATTTTTTTATTCTTCCTCTGTGATTTGCCTTGTGCTATTTTCTCTTCTAGAGTGGTCTCCCCTGCGTTTCACATTCCAAATGGCCATCCATTTTACACAAAACACTTCATGTCTTCTGCTTCAAGGTGGATCCCGGGATAATTCTATATCCCCTGATCTTTCCTGCAGGATGCAGCAGAATTCAACATTAGGGGCCACTCACTTGAGCACTTTGGCAGATTTATGCTAGGCCTGGTAATGCTCCAAATTGCTTGCTATATGCTAACCTTGTCTTCAAAACTGGCTTCTGGGATTAATAAGTCAAGGGCTTACCTTTCCTTTACTGTCCCACTTCCTCAGTGACATGAAAACACTAACCTCATAGTAGATATTCAAATGAAATAGTTCAAGTAAATGAGATTTATTGGAACTAAAAACAAAAGTCAGTATAATTTTCCATCTTGTGAGAAGTACCTCCTTGAACCCAGACACTTTAACAGAGTTCCTGCTTTTCTGCTTAAGTTTTATGTCCAATTTGCTCCAGTTTCAACCCCCTCGATAAAAACAAAATCTTTTAATCTATTTTCAAAATATCCCCTCCTCCTGCCCACCTTGCTAGGGCTGTGAGCTGATATATCACTCTTGCCTATTACCCCTTTATAGCTGTTTTGTTAAAGTTCATACCGCAAAGACTTGTAAAAGAAATTTATAGCTCTGGGGATTTCAGCAAATTCTAAATAACCATAACAGGAACATGAAGCATTAATTAAAGACACTCAAGTCTCCATTATAACAGGACTTCTGACATTTAAGGTCTTGCTGCCATGTAAATTTAAAATGGTATGACAAACAGAGAGTCATTTGATGGGCAAAGGTTATAATGGATACCTAAAACCTTTGTCAAAAAAAAAAAAGGTACCTGTCCTTTCTCTAACCCCAACTCAGGAGCTGCAGGAGTCTCTGTCATAAAACATACTGGTGCCTAAATATTTTTGTAGCCACTTATATATAATCCAGGCTCTTTTTTAAGTACACCGTGTATTAAAAATTAACCTCCAACATCCATGCAAAAAGTCTTGGATAATTTTATTTTATTTTATTTTTAAAATAAAACAATTTTATTTCTAATATATATCGCCCAGAGTTTGACTGTTACTTAGCTTAATGCAGAGATGAATTAAAGCTAAGAGACCTAAGGGTATGCTCCACAGATCTATGACTGGTTCCTCAAGGAGAGGCTGTTTTCCCTAAATTCAGTTCTAAGGACCACTCATTCTTAATGTGCTCCATTTCCTCTTGTGTCACTAGAGTGCCTTGTGTAGTCTTAGTCCTCAAGTAAACTCAAAGATAAGTTTTGCAATGTGTTCTTACTCCTGTACAACACTTACATTGGCTTTGATTGTACTAGGTTCTTAACAAATATTTGTTAATGGATTTAGCACACCTGCTAATTGAAAAGTGACATCATTTGTCATTACCAGATGCATAAAAGGTTATGATAATTTATACGAATTTGCATATAATTAAATTATGCCTAAAATTAGCACCAGGAAAACTTGCAGCCTCCTCTAAAACCCCCTGTACTTTGTGAGTTCTTACTCCTCCCTTACAGTTGGATGGCTGGCTTCACTTCTTTCCCATTTCAGCTTTGCCATGTTATTTAATCCAGCACCAGTTGTGTAATTTCAGCTCCCAAATTGAATAAGACATTCCCTCCAGTGGATCCCTCATCCTGACAAACAGCCAAATAGTAATTATTATGCCTTTCAGAGGCTGAGCTATGGAATCATGCTTGCAATATCCCAGGCTTGAGTGCCTAAAAATTTATGTTGTACCTCCCTGTGTCTGCATTTCCATCTGTGACCATATTTCAAGCCCTCTCATTTTTTTCAATATGATTAAGATAATTCCTTAATGCAGTTGGAAGGCTGAAAGAGATATTTAGAAGGAAACTTGATGTTCCATGTTTTTACAAACTTTCTCCCCATTTCTTTTCCTATCATTTTTGCCACACAGAGAAGGGGGATTAATATTGAAGTAGTCTCTAATTTTTTTCCCCAAATGTGTGACCTCCATATTAATAGGAGCCGGTGGACTCATTTATCATATCTGGTCACTGTGAACCTGACATTTACAGGCTGGAATGTTTCTTGCCCAGGACAAATGGATGTCATTTGTAAAACACGCAGCACCCAATCGCAGGCTCCCATGGCTCTCAAACTACATTTTTAAGCAACAATATAAACCATTCCCCAAACTGAAAGGTCTTTTCAAATATTTACTGCCTACCTATGGAATTTTTATTCTGCTGGCTGCTACCATCAATAATCCTGAGCGCTGCGAGCTAAGTGCTGCTTGTGACCTCCAAGGAAAGTCTTAGTGCAGGAGAATGGGGGAGGTAGGTTCAGCACCTGGGCTCTTCCTTTGTACATTCCTGAGGCTTATTACACAGGAGGTGGGGGTTGGCTTATCTTTTATATTTATTGTAAACACCTTCAACCCTTGCATCTGCCAGTAAGCTCAATGACTTTAAGGCACCTTTCCCTACATACAATAAACGTGTTCACTGATGTCCTTCACTGGGCTTTTTCATACCGCAGTCCATTATAATTTTTGCATCTGACATTTTGGGTTTATATCTGCAAGCCCAACTGTAAGTTCAGGGCTCACACTGCCATATCTTGGTGATTGGAGGTCATGATCTTGATTTCATAAGGGAGGCCAGACAATGCACCTCCCATAGGATAGCTATACTGTCTCAAGTTTTAGTTTCTTATGGTATGTTCTTTCTTATGTGTATTCACTTACATTATTGATATCAATATAAACATACAATTTAACTCTTCTAATGGTTTTCAAAAAGAATGACAGTCACCATATAAGGGATTTATGAGGGATTTTTAACTATCAAAAACTTATAAATTTTGTTCTTTCTTCCATTTCTCCTCCATTCTTCTCTAATTTTTCGCAAAAGCAAACTCATCATCACACTTTCAAATGATATTTTTACCACTCTTCTTAAAGTCTGAACAAGGGATCACCTTATTTGCTCAACAAGAACTTACCTACCTAATCAGGATTTTTTTTTTCTACTGAAAATGCTACATTCTTCCTCCAGAGAACTGAAGGAGTCTGGGAGAGTAGAACTTCATTAGTCTTATACCATTCCTGAAGAAATCTTTTTCCTCCAATTACAGTTTAATTGCTCTGTTCCAAACCAATAAATGGTGATCTCAAACAGATAGTTTAACACAAGCAGCATCTGCCACTGGTCCTAAGCTTACCCCAAGGTTGAAATGTAAGCATGCTAATCCAATACAGAACTTAATGGTGTGATGGATAGAGCCACTTCTGCCTCAGGTATCTACTGCTTAACTCACAGGAGCCATGCTGCAAGGGAATCACAGTTAGTTATTGGGACATTCTTTGACTATGGTATCTACGTGAAAGTGAGAATCCATGGATTAGGATAGTTTTATTTGCTGTGTTTTACGTGCTGATATTCAGACACAATACTGTTAGCTGCAGCATTAGGAGGCTCCGCTATGGCTGGGATACAAAGTACATAAACTGTAATTAATATAAAATAAAATAAAAATGTTTAAAATTTTTTCTAATAATTTTTTCTGTTTAACCATCATCCTACACAAAGATAGACAGGTCTCTGGATGCCAGAAGTCTCTACAGTGACCCCTTAAATGTACAAACATTTCAGTCTGTAGAAAAGCACTATCATAAAGCATTTCAAATAGAATTCCTAGTTTCTACCACATTTTTACTAAATAGTTACAAATTTTCAAATAGCATAGATTAAATTTGCTTATTCAACATATTATACATCTAGAGCAACAGTTCTAACTCCTAATTGTTACCTGTGTCATAAATCAAGTGTCCTGTATGCATAGCTAAAAGTCTAACCTGAATTTTCTACTCTTTTCTACGATCCTATGTAGTTACCTTTGGGTAGCATCTCTAAAACCTCAAATATTATGGCTTTGTGAGAAGATTCATTTTCTTGTAGAGTATTATAACACACAGAAATGTCTCAGGCAAAAATCTACCCCCACTACCATCACCAGCAAAACTTAGGAAAAGAAGTCCTAGCAAGTTCAGCTAAAGGAATAGCCCATAGCGCCTTTGTTATCTCTAGTCTCCTGGAAATGTGTCATACAAAAACTCTCAAAATTAAAACAAAAGAATAATATTACAAAATAAATTCCTTAGAGAGCTGATATTTTATCATCAGTATAATAAAATAGGGGTGTGATGAAACCCAAAGGATACAGGGAAACCATGAAGTTTTACTGGGTTCTGCCATTTTGGGTTGTGCCATGTAGTGACTTTAATCAAGATGGTGGTGAAGTCACACCACATTTGTCTCTTGTATGATATTATGAACAACATACATCACAGTCCAATAACATGGTTGCTTCTTTTCTGAGGCTCGTTAGTCAATATGGAAGCAAACGACATGGTGGCTTTTCTGCTCATGGTTAATTCAGCCCCATAATAAAGTGAGTCCATCCAATCTTTGGAGGATCAACTGCTTTGCAGATCAAATGTGGATTATTATACCCTTTTCTTTAGAAAGACACTTTATTTGGGTATAGGATAAGATGGTATCTACGGCCTAGGTGGGTAAGATCAAATTAGCAAAATAAAGAATAAATTCCATGCTCTTAGCTCAAGGAAGCTCAGTTCAAGTGTAGCTGATATAGTAGCTAGAATCACAGCATGGAGTTCCTTTCAGAGTTCAGAGGAGATAGGAGAAACAAAGATATTGTGGAGAGTAACAGAATGTAACCAATCCTGTTCCAGGATGGGAAAGGGCTAGACGGTTTTACTCTCCTTTTTCCAGTCACAAGGTCATGGATAAAGATTGACCAAGGCAAGAGTTTAGAGGACACTTTGAGACAGACATGATTAGGTCTGAAGTGTTAGTGTCAAATCCAATCTTTCAGAACCAGCAGGACAATATGCTAACATAGCTTAATATGTTCTGCTCTGATAGGGAGGGGGCTTCTCTGCCAAATTAGCATCTGAGAGAGAGTTTAGGCAATTAGGTTTAGAAGCTTAAACTGGTAAAATGTGATGTGCAAAAAAGAAGGACAAATGGAAATAGAAAAGAGACTTGAAGATAGGGAACTTCAGACCATATGCCATTCCACCTTTGGAAGTTGTTTGAGTCAGCGAGCCTTTGAAAATAGAAAGTAATTTCCAATTTTTATTGAGTCCAGACCTCAGTTCACAGGCATACTCATGCCTTGAAACATTTTTTAAATGCCCAAAATATATAGGAATAAAACACTTGAATCGCATTTTAGACAGTGAGGCTAATTTCTGGTAATAAGTCATCACCTATAACCAGAAAGTGGCTAGAAATGAGAGGCCTAAGGGCTAGAAATGACAGGCAAAGCCAATGTCAGGAAGCTTGAAGGATCCCTGGTGATCAAAATTACAACATTGTTGCAGGTAAGGTTGATATCAGAAAGCTGGTGGACCCCACAGTTAGGACAAGGATGTCAGTCTAGGACACATGTAGACTGAACTAAGGACCTTACATTGCACGTGTGTGTGTGTGTGTGTGTGTGTGTGTGTGTGGGTGTGTGTGTGGGTGTGTGGGTGTAATATGCAGTTGTGTCTAGTGACAAAGGCCTCTGCTCTAGAGGTAAGAGATAGTGAGAGTATGACAGGTCAAGACAGGTGGATGTACCTGTATCTTGTATTTTTGCTGAGGCAGGATCTGAAGAAAAAAATTACCCAAATCTATTCTAGGACCCAAGGCCTACATACCTCAGCTAACTGACCTTAGCTTCTGTTCAACTGTTTGTTGGTACAAAACCTCCTCCTCCAGCTAACATCTTATCTTGGCTAACTGCTTGTTTGTGTTAATATCCCCCTGTAGTTGCTAAGACATATGCTGGGATGTAATTTTTGCTTTTACAAGACCTTAGTGTAAATGCTCTGGGATATACTTAGGTTCAGAATACCTGAGGGTAGCTCCAGCTGGCTAGAATAAAGATTTTCACTTCGCTATAAACTGTGGCTGGGTGGTCATCTTTAATGAGCTCACCACAATAAGAGAGAGAAGACAGATGAAAAAGTCCCAACAGTTTACATGACACACCAGAAATCCAAAAGGCTTTAAGTCCTGTGAGTGCCATTAAGCCCTTGTAAGTTCACAGAGCAGCTGTGCTTTCAGTGGGATAGATATAAAAGGGGAGGAAGGAGACAGGTAAAGGGAGATAGGAAAGGTTGCCCAGACGTATACACACACACACACACACACACACACACACACACACAGAGAGAGAGAGAGAGAGAGAGAGAGAGAGAGAGAGATTTCAGTTCCAAATGTTAGATCATTATTAGTCCAGGTGACATGGAAATAAGAGGAAGAGTGGACCAATCTATATAAGAGCAGAGTTGTTCTTTAACCAGAACAACTGAAGACACTGTTCTCACTAAAGGAGTGGAGACTGTATGCAGATGTTACAGAGGGCATGGAAGTTTTATAGGGTAGAAAAGGAAAGCATTAGGGATGGAAAATTCCATCTGCAGGTCTGTCGCCTGAAGTCTCCAAATGATAGATAACAATGGAGGTTGCTATGTCAATCTTCTTATAAGAAGCTTTCAGATTCTAACAGTCACAGGTGTTACCAACCCAAATTTCTGGTGTTTTTCAGCCCACTTGAAGGTTTGGGGTCATTAATACTTCAAAAATCTCACTAAAGATTTTGTTCTGTTAGATGTTACACTGTGCCCCTAAATCAAGGATAATTGATATTTATTATTATCAATTATAATTGTTTCTGTGAAGTGGCTCTATAGGAAAAGATGCTAGCTATTTAAGCAGGGAGATTTGTGTTCATTTCACAGAACTCATGTGAAGGTGTAAAGGGAAGGAGAGACCAAATACACGGTTTTGTCCTCTGACCTCCACATGCATGCTGTTGCATATCCCTGCCCCCTCAGTGATATTATTTTGTTTTAAAAATATTGTTTGAAAAAAATTAAATGCATTTATTTTTGATGAAACACACCTCAAGAGCCTACTACCTGAATCCTCCTATGTTCCTCCCATCATTTTACCAACCTTACCTACTCTTTTTAAACCCATTGAGTCCACTTAATGGTTCTAGTATATACATGGAACAGGTATCCAATGGACAGCAGATAAGCTACTAGGAGTCCCACCCATAAAGAAAGTTGACTCTCCCTACCATTATTAGCTACAATAACAACCTGGCAAGATATTCCCATTGATGTGGCAGTAGCAGAAATGTTAAAAGAATAAACAACTTCTTTCTAATTAGACTTAAACAGCCATAATTTCACAGACATAACTCATACCTGGTATTGTTTAGTGGACCAAGAATTTATGGTTGGGTAGATCATTGCACCTAGTGGAGAACTTGTAATGATTACTATATTCAAAATTATTAAATCCCTTCCTAAATATCTTTATATGGTAGAGTTATTACCACTTATTAGTATTTTTAAATATAGATAATTTCTGCCCTACTTAGAGTTCTAAAGTGGTTATGAAACACGACAACTGAGAGCAAGTTGGAGAAAAAAGGGTTTATTTGGCTTACACTTTCCTATTATAATACATCACTGAAGAAATTCAGGACAAGATGTCAATCATGGCTGGAGCCAATACAGGATGGGTGCTGCTTACTGGCTTGCTTAGCATGCTTTCTTATAGAACCTAGGACTACCAATGCCAGAGCAGTCCTGAGACATATTGCCTATACCCTCCAAACATCAACACTAATTAAGAAACTGTCCTATAGGCTTGCCTACAGCTCACTATTTTGGAGGCATTTTCTTCATTGAGGCTTTTACTGTTATTTCAGTTACTACCATTTTGTTAGTTTGTATTGTTTGCAGATTTTGTTTCAATGTGGATTAACAAAATAATTAGAATACTTAGAATAGTTTTGATAAATGCATTTTGCAATGTAACATGTTTCATGTTTTCTACTAGAATTAGCCTAATTTTGGAATTATTTCTGTTTTAAATATCAACAGAAGCTTTAAAAGTTAATAAAGATATGAATAGAATGTTTCTAGAATAAAGTTAATGACAAGTGTGTAAAATAAAATGTACTTCATGCTATTAATGATGTCAGAAATACAAATTTAAAACACAAGCAGACATAATTTCACACCACAAAGAATGGGGAAAAAACACTAAACAACAGAAAATATCAAATATTTGTGAGTTACAGAAAGAGGAAAATTCAATACACTGTGCTGGAACCAAAATTATAAGCCCCTGTAGAAGAATGTTTGTCAATTCCACTGATAATTACATATTTTAATGTATCCTCAACAATCTGACTCTTAGGTATTTTCCAAGAGAAATAAAAAAGATGTATGTCTATCAAAGAACATTAATTAACTTATCATAGGCTATATTTATGATAGATCAAAAAGGTAACCAAAATCCTGGACACCACCAGGAATTCATCAGCTGTTGATTGGACTAACAAGTTGTGACATGTTTATGAACTGGAATATTACGTAGCAACTAAATTGAATCAATGTGTAGGCATAGCTGAATCTCTGCAACATTATCCTAAGTGAAGATGAGCACAGGTATAAAATACTTGCTTCCATTTATGTGAAGTTAATGAAAACTAAATCTCACATACCTGAAAAGTAGCTAGAACTATGATAGGATGGAAAGATGGTTGTTTGACTACAGAAAAGAGGGAACTCAATGGGGTCCTGGACATTTTCCATATCTGATACTGAGAGTATTTTTGTAACAGTCTGTGCTAGGTGTGTCTACAAACAATACTCAGATCTTAAAATCAAGAAACTGAGGAAAGGTGACTAATTATAAACACATAAAATGGTATATCAGATAATTCACTATTTCATTAATTTACAGAATGAGACTTTTTTCTTTCTTTCTGAATAGAATGGAAAACCAGAGCTGATGCCAGGTCAAGGCTAATATGATGAAGTAAACAGTGCTGCTTATTATTCCTTATGATCATTTAATGTGTTTAATATTTGTAACTCCTCATTCAAGATGTCTCAGTTAAAAGCTTCAGGACCTAGATTTGATTCCACAAAAGCCCAGTAGAAAATTGTAGGCATGGTGAAATTTTCTTTTAATTCCACATACTTGGACACAAAGCAAACCTCAACATATATAAGAAAATTGAAATAATACCTTCTATTTTGTTCTACGGCTTTCTCTTCTATGGATTCCATGGATTTCTGATGTCGGATATTTTCTGTGAAGAATTCTACCCTTAGACCATCATATGGATACACACATACCTATGTACAGTTAACAGCACCAACACAGGCTATGCTGACACACCATACCTCTAGGCAGTATCTGCTAAGCAGGCCATCATCTGTGGAAATATGCAGGTAAGGCAGAACAGAGACATAATCTCTGCCTTGCTAGGTATTTCCCAGTGTCTTTGCATCCATTACTGAAATTCAGAATACATCAGAGTTCATGAGTCCGAGCCATTGGCACAGGCCTGTAATCCAGTTATTTTAGCATCTCAGACAGGATGGACACAAGTTCAAGGTCTGCTGGTCAGCAGAGTGAGTTCAAGAGTAATCGGGGTACAAACAAGGTCGTGTTTAAAATTTAAAAAACAAACAAACATAAAAAAGACAAAAAAACAACAGAAAATAATTTCCCCCAATAATAAAGATATATTCATCCCCTGCCTGCTCTTCCATGATGACTGATGGGTCTTGCTAACTTAGATATTTAGCCTTAAACCTCTTGTTCAGGTGTCACATTAGACTATTCTATAGTGTGTGTGTGTGTGTGTGTGTGTGTGTGTGTGTGTGTGTATAAGTAAGTGTGCAAAGGTTCCTCTTTGTTGCAGCTGGTGATATCTTTAAACTGATCTGTCCTTTCGATAGCCTCAGCTGTGAAAAATCCCATGGAAAAGTCTCCAGCCCCCATTCTTGAAACTTGGCATCAAAACGCCCAAGCTAAGTGCAAATCTTTGCCTTCTTTTAAACTTCTTGCTTGTTTTACTTGTCCCTGCAACTGTGAAGCAGGTCTGCTGATTTGGTTCTTTGCCTTAAAAGAGCCTCCTAAAATAAAAAAGCCAGAAACAGAGATCAAGTCAGAGACAGCCCCTGTCCTCTTAATAGGGAACCCACTGGGAGACTGAGCTGCCTATGGGCTACATCTGAGCAAGGGGCCTAGGTCCTCCATGCATGGTCCTTGGTTATGCACCAGTCTATGCAGGCAACACTGGGTCCAGAGCCTTTGGCTTTGTTGTTCTTCTTGTGGAGCTCCTATTCCCTCCTGGTCCTTCTATCACTCCCTTCTTCCATCAGACTCCCTGTGCTCTGCCCAAAGTTTGGCTGTCTCTGTATCTGCTTCTATCCCCCTGGCAGAGTGGCCTTACCAGGTCATAGAAGAAGAGATCTAGGCAGTTGAGGACTTGATAGGCTGGGGTCACATAACAGGGGCAGAGGTCTCCCTCGTTTTAGTGGACTAGAGGAGGGTGATAGGGGAAAGAAGGAAGGATGTTAGGACCAGGAAGAGATGAGGGAGAGGGATACATCAGTGATACAAAGTAAATGAACTGTAAAAAGTTATAAAATAAAATTTATAAAAAAAAGAAAGAAAGAAAGAAAAGAAAAGCTTTCTGTAAACAGCTTTTGAGGCTTCTCTGTGAGAAGTTCTCTTCAGGCAGTGGCCAGCCACTTCATCCAAACCATGAATTTCTTGTATATCTTTCTTAGGTGTACATATTTTAGTATGTTTATCATATATTATATGTCCAGTACCCACTTATAAGTGAGTATATACTGTGTGTGTCTTTCTGCTCTTGGGATACCTCACTCAGGATGATATTTTCTAGATCCCACCATTTGCCTGCAAATTTCATGATTTCCTTGTTTTTAATTGCTGAGTAGTATTCCATTATGGAAAAGTACCACAATTTCTGTATCCATTCCTCTGTTAATGGACATCTGGGTTGTTTCCAGGTTCTGACTATTACGAACAAAGCTGCTACAAACATGGTTGGGCAAATGTCCTTGTTGTGTACTTGAGCATCTTTTGGATATATGCTTAGGAGTGGTATAGCTGGATCCTGAGGAAACAGTATTCCTACTTGTCTGAGAAAGTGCCAGGTTGATTTTCAAAGTGGTTGTACAAGTTTACATTCCTACCAGCAAAGGAAGAAGTTTCTCCACATTCTCTCCATCATGTGTTGTCACTTGAGTTTTTGATCTTAGCCATTTTGATGGGTGTAAGGAGAAATCTCAGGGTTGTTTTGATTTGTATCTCTCTGATGGCTAAGCATCTCTGATGGCTAAGATGGTTGAGCATCTCTTTAAGTGTTTCTCTGCCATTTTATATTCCTCTATAGATAATTCTCTGTTTAACTCTGTACCTCATTTTTTAACTGGATTGCTTGATTTATTCCTTTTTAACTTCTTGAGTTCTTTATATATTCTAGATTCAACCCTCTGTCAGATATAGGGTTGGTGAAGATCCTTTCCCAGTCTGTAGGCTGTCATTTTGTTCTGACAACAGCGTCTTTGCTTTACAAAAGTTTTTCAGTTTCATCAGCTCCCATTTATTGATTGTTGCTCTTAGAGCCTGGGTAAGATGATCAATCCTCACTTAGAAAGACAAAGGACATGGACATTGGAAGTAGGAGAAAGGAAGTAACAGGACAGGAGCCTACTGCAGAGGACCTCTGAAAGACTCTGCCTAGCAGTGTAT
>CM053764.1:14292372-14346445 GCA_028658305.1 Pachyuromys duprasi | reverse complement strand
CCACCCACCCTCCCTCTTCTCTGTCTATACCCTTTCCCTAGTCTCCTGATAGGAGAACAACAGCAACAAAAAACCTGTGCCCAGTGGGGCATATTGAGGTGAGGAAAATTTCCATTCCTAAGAATGAGATGGTTCTTGGGTCTTTTCAGAGACTGATACTCCAACTATGGATCATGCATGGAGATAACCTAGAAACCCTGCTCATATGAAGCCCATAGGCTTCTCAGTTTCTAAGTGGGTTCCCTAGTAAAGGGTACAGGGGCTGTCTCTGACATGAACTCAGTGGCTGGCTCTCTGATAACCTTCCCTTGGGGAGTGCAGCCTTGCCAGGCCACTGAAGAAGATGATGCAGCCAGCTTTGATGAGACCTGATTCGCTAGGGTCAGATAGAAGGGGAGGAGTTTAGTTTTTCAAATGAACCTGCTTGGGTTGGGCCTTAGGAAGGAATCTAGTGACCTCACTAGCCATCAGGGAAATGAAAATCAAAACAACCCTGAGATTTTACCTTACACCCACCAGAATTGCCAAAATCAAAAACTCAAGTGATAACACATGCTGGAGAGGTTTTGGAGAAAGGGGAACCCTCTTCCACTGCTAGTGGGAATGCAAACTTGTACAACCACTGTGGAAATCAATCTGGTGCTTCCTCAGACAACTAGGAATAGCACTTCCTCAAGATCCAAATATACCACTCCTAGGCATATATCCAAAAGAGGCTCAAGCACACAATAAGGACCTTTGCTCAACCATGTTTGTAGCAGCTTTATTTGCAATAGCCAGAAGCTGGAAATCAACTGAGGAATGGATACAGAAATTATGGTACATCTATACAATGGAATATTACTCAGCAATAAAAAACAAGGAAATCATGAAATTTGCAGGTAAATGGTGGGAACTGGAAAGGATCATCCTGAGTGAGCTATTCCAGAAGCAGAAAGACACACATGGTATATACTCACTCATATAGACATATAAAATAGATAAACCTACTAAAATCTGTACACCTAAAGAAACTAATCAAGGGGGAGGACTAAAATGCTCAATCCCCAGCCAGAAAGGCAAAGCAGGTTGACATCAGAAGAAGAAAACAGGAAACAAGATAGGAGCCTGTCACAGAGGACCCTTGAAAGGCTCTGCCCTGCAAAATATCAAAGCAGATGCTGAGACTTATGGCAACTGTTGGGCAGAGTGCATGGACTCTTATGAAAGATGTGGGAAATAGTAAGATAGGGAGAGGACAGGAGCTCTACAAGGAGAGCAACAGAACCAAAAAATCTGAGCACAGGGTCTTTCCTGATACTCATAGTCTAATCAAGTACCATGCATGGAGAAAATCTAGAACTCCTGCACAGATGTAGCCTATGGCAGTTCAGTGTCCAAGTGGGTTCCATAGTAATGGGAACAGGGACTGCCTCTGACATGAGCTAATTGGCCTGCTCTTTGATTACCTCACCTTGATGGGGGAGCAGCTTTACCAGGCCACAGAAGAAGACAATGCAATTACTCCTGATGAGAGCTGATAGACTAAGATCAGAAGTAAGGAAAGGAAGACCTCCCCTATCAGTGGACTTGGGGAGGGGCATGTGTGGAGAAGTGGGAGGAAAGGTGGGATTGTGAGGGGAGGAGGGAGGAGTTTATAGGGGGATACAAAGTGAATAAAGTGTAGTTAATAAAAATTAAAGTAAAATAAAATAAAATAAATGACGGTTGTTTCAAGTCACCCTTTTAGGGTAGTTGTTATGATATATAATTAATAGGTACTAATATTTTTAATAAAAATAAATTCATGATGGTAAGGTAAAAAAGAAAACTCAACAGCAAACAAAACTAAAAACACAGTGAATTGTTCTTTCATCTGTTCATTTGGTTCAACGCAGGAATCTGCCATCATGTCACATGCATTATATTATGAGACAAGAACTTTTTTCTAAAGGGAATGTGGTAATTGTTAACAAACCAGAAAAACAAAAGTTAGTTGTAATACCTAGAACAGCCAGGAAGCTTCCAGAAATAGAAAGTCCAGATATAATTTCAGAAACTCCCAAGTCCCAAGAATGATATTAGAACAGAGTAAAATTTATTTGGGACTCAGCCTGGTTCACTTCTAACAGAGTGGTAAGCTAAAGTGAATCTCTCTCTCTTCTTTCTTGCTGTCTTCAGACTATCTTGAACTCAGGGTAGTTTGTAACTTGCTTAGTATCAGAGAATGACCTTGAACTCCTAACCTCCTATGTCTATTTCTTAAGTACAAGAATTCCAGCATACATGACCCCTAAATGCTAAAACCTTGACATTACTCCTTTGTGACAATAAGGGCAGGTGGAAAGAAAGCTGAGGAAAGGAGGGAGATACTTGGAACACTCACTGGGCTCTAAGCATGCTCAGAGATGGGAGCCTCGGCAGAAGAAGACATCACCCAGCACACCCTGGGCTGTGGCCTACCTTCTGTGTTAAGCACAGAGAAGAGACTCGGCAAAACCGATCTTAAATGAGCTTACTAGTGAAAAGGTGTACCATCAGAATCAATATGCAGAGCATTATGAGTGAGATTGTTACCAATCTCAGATTGATATATAGATCGATAATAAATAGATGACAGACAAATGATAAATTAATAGATAACAGTAGTTGGTAGGTGGATAGACGATACTCGATAGATAAATAGAATGATATGTAATAGATATAATAGATATTATAGATATAGATAAATGCTAAGTATAGATTATACATAGATCATTAAGCAGTTAAATTAGATGATTAATAGATAATATATGGCTGATATAATCTTATTTATAGCAGCTGTAACCAGATTTTTGTTAGCTAAGGAACTTTCATTTAGAATTACAACAGGTTCTAAAAAAAAATCATTGAACATATGACATTTTGATGATAATATAATGTATGGTTTATAAGATAGTATACATTTTATTGAAAAATAATATTTCTACACTATAATATGATCATGATTTCCCCTTCCCCAATTCCTTCCAAATTCTCTGAATCTCCTAACCCACCCACTTTTGTGTTCCTCTCCCTCCACTGCCCTTTCTCTCCCTTTCCTCTCCTCTACCTCTCTAAAATAACTAAACTAAATGAAACAAAAAAACAAGAAACACACACAACTCTTACAAAAAAAGAGCGCAAAAATGAAAATCAAAATATATAAAGGAGCAAAAGACCGCTAAGACAAAACTTTTCCAAACAAAGCAAAATAAGGCAAAAATGTCCACAAAATCATCATTGAGTTTGTTGTTTGCTAGCTCCTCGGCATGGGCATGGAGACTATGTTAAAGTGTGTTTAGTATGCCCAGTAAGGGAGAAAGCTCATTTTTCCTTTGCCAGAAGGTAGGTATCTGTTGCGGATAGCTTTTTGGTTGGAGTGATAGCCTGTGTCCACTTTTCCCATTGGAACCCTATCAGGCTTGAAGCTTTGTGGGCTTTATGAATTCTTCACAGACTCTGAGAAATCATATGTGCACCCATTCTGTTGTACCTGGAAGATACTCTTTTCTTGGAGTCATCCATTAATGTTGATACATTTCCATCATGATCACTAGCCAGTCTTTCTCCTTTGGTTTATGTCTGTATGAACTGGAGAATGAGTATTTGTGTGAGAGTGGGCTGTGGGTGAATGTGAACAATTGTTTGTTTTTCCCTTTTCTTCTCACATTATTGAAGCACAGTGAGAGCATGCAGAATTTTCCAACAGAGAGTTACTGCTGTTTTATAAAGTCCGAGGTCATCATCTGCATTTTGCTACTTGACCATTCATCTGGTGCTTTATAATGTCACGTCAGAGCATAGTCTTATATGTTGATCCTGTGACTATCTATGGAGAGAGGAAATAGCTTCTTAAAGATTAGCAAATTGTAGGAGCAGCATTGAAAGAAGCCCAGGGCAAAGCTTTTCAGGAAACACTTGTTTATTTACCTGCAAAATACTGGGTTCAAGTTTTAAAATATGGCTTGAATGATGCAAAATTGCTAGAAACATTTGTTGCTTTATGATGATGCATAATTTTTCTTTTGGTTTTAGCAAGCCACTTTTCTCATGGGGGAGGTTTGTGGAGAGAAAATGTGATAATTTCTGCAGAAAAAAATAGAAAAAATATATAAGTTGAATTTAAAAAGGAAAGATGAAAGAAAGAGAGAAGAAATGATTAGATGAGGAAACAAAAAAGAAAAGTAACCAGTCTATGCATCTTTAAGAAAATGCTTTTTGATGTATTGTTAGTAATAGCCTATGCTCTCTGGACTTCTCTTTTGGGGAGGAAAGTTGTGATAGTTGTTCATTTGGTTTCCATATTTGGAATGAATCCACTCTTGTTTTTAATCTGTTATGATTTATTCACTTTATGCCCTGATTGTAGCCCTATCCCTTGTTTGTTCATGGTCACACACTTCCTCCCTCTTTCCCTTATCACCATCTTCTAGACCACTGAATGTGGGAGCCCTCCTCTCTTCCCTTATGACCCTAGCCTATCAAGTATAATGAGGACTGATGGTATTTTCTTCCTCTGTGGCCTGGTAAGGCCACCATGCCAGGAGGAAGTGATCAAAGAGCCAGCAACAGAGTTCATTTCAGAGATACCTCTGCTCTCCTTACTAGGGTATCCACATGGAGATTGAGCTTCCCATGGGCTACATCTGAGCAGGGAGTCTAGGTCCTCCCCATGCATGATCCTTTGTGGTGCATCAGTCTCTGCAGGCCTCCTGTGCCCAGATTTGTTGGTCTCCTTGTGGATCTCCTATCCCCCCTGTGTCCTTCTATCCCCACAATTCTTCTCTAAGACTCTCTATGCTCTGCCCAAAGTTTGGTTGTGAGTCTCAGCTCCTGCTTCGATCCCCTGCTCGGTGGAGTCTTTCAGAGGACATCTATGATAGGCTCCTGTCTTGTTAACTCTCTTCAGCCACTTCTGGTATCTATTCTGTTTGCCCTTCTAAATGAGAATTAAGCATCCTCTTTAGGATCTTTCACTGGTTCATGTTTAAATTCTTGGAGACAATTGGGATTCAAGGCACATACCTAAACACAGTAAAAGCAACATACAGGAAGCCTATAGCCAACATCAAATTAAACAGACAGAAACTTAAGTCAATTCCAGTGAAATTAGAGACAAGACAAGGTTTCCCATTCTCTCATATCTCTTCAAGATATTACTTAAAGTCCTAGCTAGAATAATAAAACAACTAAAGGAGATCAAGGGGATACAACTGGAAAGTAAGAAGTAAAAATGTCACTATTCACAGATGATACGATTGTATACATAAGTGACCCCAAAAATCCTCCCAAGGAACTCCTACAGTAATAAACTTCTTCAGAAAAGTAGCTGGATACAAAATTAACCCAAACAAATCAGTAGCCCTCCTGTATACAAAAGACAAATGGGCCTCAGAAAGAAATTAGGGAAACAACATCCTTCATAATAGCCACAAAATACCATAAAGTATCTTGGTGAATAAGTCCATTCTTTTTTTGGGGGGGGGGTTGCTCAACACTTTTTCTCTGTCTCTTTTTTTATTGGCACATGCCTTTTTAAAATTTTAATTATTTTTTTCACAATTTATTCATTATATATCTTGATTGAAGCCCCCTTCCTCAACTACTCACAGTTCTCCTTCCCTCTTCTCCCATAACCCCCTCCCCTTGTCCACTGAAAGGGGGAGTTCTTCTCCTCCTCTTCCATGTGCCCATAGCTTATCAAGTATCATCAGGACTTCCTAGGTCCTCTTCCTCTGTGGCCTGGAAAGACTGCACTGCCAGGGGCAAGTGATCAAAGAGCAAGCAATCGAATTTATGACAGAGGCATCCCCTCCTCCCCTTACTCAGGCACCCACATGGAGACTGAGCTGTCAATAGACTACATCTGAGCAGGAGGTCTAGGTTCTCTACTTGCATGGTTCTTGGAAGGCATGGTATACACTCACTTATAAGTGAATATTAGCTGTAGAGTATAGGATAGCCATACTAAAATCAACAGATCTATAGAAGCTAAATATTAAGGAGGATCCCATGGGGGGATGCTTAAATCTCATTCAGAATGGCAAGCAGGATAGACACGAGAAGTTGTGAAAGAGGGGAAACGGTATGGGGGCCTACAATAGAGGTTCTTCTGAAAAGCTCCACCCAGCAGGGTATCAAAACAAATGCTGAGACTCACAGCTAATTTTAGGGCAGATTCAGGGAATCCTGTGGAAGAAGGTAGGGGGATAGAAGGACATGGAGGGGACAGTAGCCCCACAAGCAGACCAATAAAGGTAAAAATCTGAGCCTAGAGGGTCCTGCATAGACTGATGCACCAACAAAGTATTAGTCCGTTCTTTTTTTTCAATCTTTGTATTGAATTTTTTCATGTAATATATATATTTAATTTTTTGTTAATTACATTTTATTCACTTTGTATCCCCCCTGTAGCTCTCTCCCTCATCCCCTCCCTTCTTCCCCCTTCTCCACACATGCCCCTCCCAAAGTCCACTGATGGGGGGGGGTCTTCTTTTTCTTCCTTGTGATCCTAGTCTATTAGGTCTCATCAGGAGTGGCTGCATTGTCTTCCTCTGTGGCCTGGTATGCTCCCCCCTCAGGGTGAGGTGATCAAATAGCAAGCCAATCAGTTCATTTCAGAGGCAGTCCCTGTTCCCATTACTATGGAACCCACTTGGACACTGAAATGCCATGGGCTACATCTGTGCAGGGGTTCTAGGTTTTCTCCATGCATGGTACTTGGAGTATCAGTCTCAGGAAAGACCCCTGTGCTCAGATTTTTTGGTTCTGTTGTTTTCCTTGTGGAGTTCCTGTCCTCTCCCTATCTTACTATTTCCCACTTCTTTCATAAGATTCCCTGCACTCTGCCCAAGTGTTGGCCATAAGTTTCAGCATCTGCTTTGATAGTCTATAGGCCAGAGCCTTTCAGAGGCCCTCTGTGACAGGCTCCTAGATTGTTCCCTGTTTTCTCCTTCTGATGTCCATCCTCGTTGCCTTTCTGGCTGGGGATTGAGCATTTTAGCCAGAGTCCTCTCTTTCTTTTTTTTTTTTTTTCAGGGAAGAAAAAGTTATCATTTGTATTATTCCAGTGCTCTTGATTAGTTTCTTTAGGTGTACAGATTTTCGTAGGTTTATCCTATATTATGTCTATATGATGTGTATATACTGTGTGTGTCTTTCTGCTTCTAGAATAGCTCACTCAGGATGATCTTTTCCAGTTCCCATCATTTATCTGCAAATTTCATGATTTCCTTGTTTTTTATTGCTGAGTGATATTCCATTGTGTAGATGTACCACAATTTCTGTATCCATTCCTCAGTTGAGGGGCATCTGGGTTGTTTCTAGATTCTGGCTATGATGAATGAAGCTGCTACAAACATAGTTGACCAAAGTTCATTCTTAAGTGGATCAGATTTTTCTCTATTTAATGCATGTTGAACAAATTGCAATCACTCCTGCTGGCAGCCACCAGGACATCTTCCAAAGATACTGACTTCGCTGGCTTGCAGACATGTCATTAAAAGACATTGCTTTTAACGATCTCTGCTTAGTGATCTGTACTGGGCTGGCTGCAAATACTTCAACCTTCTGAATATTTTATAGATAAACAGAACCAGTACAGCTCAAGAAACTAGAGACACGAAAAGTTTTGAACAGAGCCCTATGCTTCCTGGATGTTAACAGTGGGAAATGTTTCAGTTTGCTCTCCTATGAGAGAATTGCTACAACCTGTCTCCATTTCCTAACATTGCATCATAAGCAGCAGAGGCCACATGATTCCAGCTGATCCTCATGTCTAATATTCTACTGATTCTATTCAATCATTTATCAAAATATGAAATTAAGCAGAAAATTTTTTTCTGTTTAATTTTTTTGGACTAAGATGCTTACAAGCAATGAGCAGTCTGCTCTATCTGAAACTGTTTCAATCTCTAATGTGGGATAAAAGCTTCAGAATGAAAATGCATGACTGAGTGACTGTGTGACTAAGAATTCCTGGACATGTTGAAGACTCTTGTCATACTATCATTGTAACTTCAAGCAAACAATGCTACATCCATATTAAAAGCTTTCAACTACAGTAATTGAGTAGGTATCTTTTCCATTTTCTAGAAATCTATAATTCTCCAAGAAACAAATGGAGGTAGGTGATACTGAAGGGCTCATAAATACTTTTTAAAAACTCTCACTATTATCTTAGCTGTTTACCTTTGAACTGGAGAGAAAAAAAATCTTACATTCCTGTCTGAATTTTTAAAATGAGCCCTTAAAATAAAATTAGATTATATTAATTAATTTTTTCTGAGAATTTCATGCTTTATATCACTTTTATTCTACCCTTTTCATGCTCCAGTTCCTCCCATGTATCTCCAAATTTCTTTGACAATTCAATCTCTTCTTCTATAATTATTATGAATTGGGATTTTAATGTAATTATTAGTATCACTTTGTCTTAAACTCCAAGCGAGTATGTGTCAGAATAGCTCAGGTGTCTGTTACATGATGCCTATAGGTAATCACAGTGAGAACTGGGTTTCAGAATTTCATAAGACTGATTTGGTTGCATGTGTTTTGAAAGCTTCCCAACACTCCTCACCAGTAGTACCGTATAGTTCCTTCAATTTTTCTAGGAATTGTGGGGAGCTGTGTCTACTTTTACTGCCACTGGCCACTTGAAGACTTGGTTTTTAGTCAACAATTTTATGTGCATATGCCTGACTATTTCTATTTGCATTTTACTTTATTATTTATAGTCCTTGTAGACTCAGTCAATTAATGCAAATATCTTCAAGGTTTCTACTTTTTCGTATGTTTGTCTATTTTGTAAATATGTGGCATGATTGTTTCTTGAATATTGCTTTGACTTAATAAAATTTGACTTTGTTCCAAGTGGTGTTTTAGTTTCTACATTTATTCTCAGAATTTTTTTTTTACCTCTGCTCTTCAAAGTTCTCCTTTTGTTGTACTTAACATGACAATAGCAAATCCTTGTGATCTATTGAGCTTTTCTTTACATAAGAGGTAGGCTCTTGCTGAAAAAAAAATATACATTTATTCTTACACCAAAGACATTTTGCTTGTAAATTTCTATTATTAATATTCAGATTTAAAATATTTTCATGGAAATGCATATTGTGTTAGTCTGGTAATGCTAACTCTATGCTATTTAACAAAAAACAATAGACTCTGTACATTTAATTTTCTTCCATTCTTTCTGTCCTTCACATACTGAGCCAGCATGCTGAGTTAGAAATTAATTCTATCCAGTTACTTATTTGACTCTGTATTTAGTTTTTGTTACTGTTATAACAAATTACCTATAGCATAGCAAATTTATTATGTTCAGGTCAAATGCCCAGGCTGCTGTTTCCTTGGAGTCATCTATAATCTCTAGCTCTTACAATCTTTCTTCCTCCTATTTGGCATAGATCCATGTGCCTTGAAAGGAGGGTTGTGGTGAGCACATCTTCTTTAGCTTTGAGTGCTCCAAAGTCTCTCACTCTCTGCACATTGTCCAGCTGGGATCCTCTTTGTTAATTAGCATGTTGTCTTACTGATTTTCTTTTTCCTTTTTAGATTGTCTCTTTTGATTTTCAGGTTTTTGCTTGTTGTTTGACTTTTTGTTTTCTTTTTAACAGAGAAAGAATATAAAGTTGAAACAGTAGGGAGGGAGGGAGGATGGATCTGAGAAGTTGAGGGAAGGAGAAGAATAAAATACAAATATATTATTAAATTTCTTAAAATTATTTTACCACTAAAAAATGGCCAGGTTGCTTATGTGAGCAGTGTGCTAGACTTTTTTAAGGTCAGTGCCTATGTGTTGCTGGCCTTGATCAATTACAGGGTCTTTAAGGGAAGACAGGATTTACACACAGATGCAGTTTGTCAAATTACACTGTAGATTGAGTGACAGGCTCTGTTTCAGTGATTATTTTCAAGCTGTTTACTTATAATAACCTTCATCCTAGAAGCCACCAGTATAGTGAAATATTCTTCAGATTTAATCTTTCTCTCCTCCACCCATGCCTTTTCTTTTTTTACTTCTAGCTAGCCAAAGTTGTCAGCTTTGAAGAAACTGTGTGATTTAATAAAATGTCTTATTTGCATTTTCAAGCCTCCTATACTGTCATAGTCTCCAATGATGATCATATTCATTCCTTTGGGGATCAAATCTCAACACAATGACCACACAAAATATTATTGAAACTTCTGAGTTGTATTTGGCCAATGTCAATCTCCATTTTGTGTTCTACAATTCTGGTGTTTCAGTGAGTTATCTGATTACAAGTTCCCACAAAATCTAGAATCCAATTCCAAGTATTTTATAATCAGCATGCTAATTACCCAGGGCAAATCAAATTTCAAAACGAGATCAATCTCTTTGTACCCCAAGGCATCACAAAATTTAGGTCAATTTGTTATTACCAGTCACTACTCACTTTACCTGGTAGAAAATATTTCTAGATATTAAAATGACAGAAAAAGAATTGGCCTCTCTTGTCAGCTTTCTAGCCTGTGGAAATGTTTGCATAAACTTTATAGGAATAGCTCCTATAAAGATGTTTTACATTTTCTATTTCAATTGTGAATAGGGATGGTTTTCCACAAAATTCACTAACAAATTTCCAGTTTTTAGAGCTGTTGAGTTTACTTCATGAAAAAATAGCTTACATCTTTACTTGTATGAAACATTTTTATACTACTGGACCTGTGACATATAAGCTCACATGATGGAAAAATAATTTCTTTCAACTCCTCACAATCTATAATGTTCTTTCATGATGTACTTTTACTGGATAGATTTTTCAAAATGTGGTATAATAGATTTAAGCAGATATGTTTTCTTATTTTTAATGGAACAAACTGTGGTTTATGCAGATAGCACATTGTCATTACAAGTTTGTGTTGGTTACTTTTACAGGACTGTGAACAAAGTTCTTGAGAGGATGATGAAAAAGCAAATTATTTCTTCAGCCCCAAATTCTGTTGTAGAATGTGAGCCTTAGAAGTCTCAGCAGGAGGTTGCTCCTCTCATGGGAGACAGGAGGCAGAGACTTAGAGGGGTAACCCTTCAAACATGCCCCAGTGACTCACTTCCTCCAACTGTGCGACCCCTACTAAAGTTTCTAGAAGTCACAAAGATAGTGCTTCTTTCTGAAAGCCAAGTATTCAATAAGGGAGACTCCTAGGGGGATTGTTTTAAAGCTGTTTGCTGGTTCTTTTGTTTTTGTTTTTTGAGACAGACTTTCTCTGCTGTCTTGGATTCACTTCGTAGACCAGGCTGGACTCGAACTCACAAAGATCCTCCTGCCTCTGCCTCTTGAGTGCTTGGATTACAGATGTGAGGCTTCATGCCTGACTTGTTGATTTTTTTAATGTGAATTTCATCATGATATTTAGAGTCACTTAATATATATGTATATTTTCTTGTTAGACATATAATAATAATAAATTATACTAATAGAATTCCCTTCTGGTTTCTGAGATTAAAATGTCTTTGGTCATGCTATATTTTGTAGATTGATTAATTTATTTGACAATGTTTTATTTATGAGCCTTGCATCTCTCACAAGGCTTTTAGAAGTGTTGTCTTGGCAGTATTTGCTAGCATTTTATCTAAGTCACGACCTAACTGTTGCTTAAGCGAAAAAAATATGAAGAACAGTTTGTCTTGATATGTGTTAGCTCTAGAAAGAATTTAGTCATCCAAAATTTGTATAATTAAAAGAAATTATAACATTATCAGTAATGGAGAAAGATACTGGTGCTCTGTGCATCACACAAGGAACACAGCAGGCACTTCCAGATAATATAAGACAAAGATCTATTTTACCTTTCCCCTTAGAATTTCATTCATTGAAGATGTTTAATATTTATATTGTGGAAAAATACATCTCTTTCATTTGCAAATAAAAATAACTGATTTTGTGAGTTTTACTGTCTTTACATAGTCAAAATATACTTCCTTTCTAATACTTATTACTGATTAATACTTATATTCTTATTTTAGACAAAGCACATAATCCTTTGAGCCACTGAGCATATTTCTTCATAAGGATACTTTTCTGTTTGGGGAAGGATGAGTTATTTTCTATGATCTTCAAACTTTATGATAATCTTGTGTGTATGTGTCTGTGTTGAAAATCTGGTTTCTTCGTAGATGTTTCTCTATTTTTGTTTTCTTGAGACAGGGTCTCTTGCTGAACCCAGAGCTTTCTATTCGTCTAATCTTGCCTAGCCAGATCATCCTAGCATTCCCCTGTCTCCAATTCCTGGGCCACAATGCTTCCAAACTCAGGTACTTTTGCTTGCATGACAAGCACATTATCCAGAGACATCTGTATAACCTCTCTGACTAACTTCAGTAGCAGTTTTCAGTTTATCATCTGAAAGGTGTTTACCGGAAATTGCAAGAGAGCAATGCAGATACATAATTCTTCCTCAGAATTACTGAAAACTGTGGGATTGATAGTATTAGAGATTGCGGTCTTGCAATTAGACTTCCAGAATAATTGACAAGTTAACTCAAATAAAAGTTATGATAAGAATGACAGCTGTTATCAGGTTACTATTGAATGAAAGAGAACAGAATGCCTTCTTCAGACCCTAATCATGGTGCTGGCATACACTGTGCTTCTGGAAAAGTGTCAGTTTAAGGCTATGTATGATGTTCTTACTCTTTTGAATGTCATGTGTTTTTAAACTTCTTTATCTTTTTGCCATCTTTTCTGTTTGATGTCCACTTAAAATTTATAACAATGTTTTAAAAATTAACAGTTTTTACTTTGTCTTATTTTTTAAATTCTACAAATTGGAACTTAATTTTTAGATAATTTTGTCCTTTATGATTTTTGCTTTAGTGGTTCATTGACTTTTGCTCAATTAATTTACTTCTGTATTTTCTCTTCTTAGATATTTTAGTATCACTTATTTGGCTTAAATATTATTTTAAACTATTGACTCATTTAACAATGAAAGGCACAAACCATTATTTTCTGCTTTATATTTTGACAAGGTATTATGTATATTCCAGTGTAATTATTTAACTTTTAAAGAGAACTAATAGGTATGAAGTGTTTTTAGGTGGATATTTCCACATTCCTCCAGTCTTATAGTTCAGTGCTAGCAGGTTTTACAAATGACAGCTTCCATTTCATCTGTGAGAACAACTTTTTTACAAGAGTTAACACTGCATAGATTATTCAGTCCCTGCTCATTTTTCTCAGATAAACTTGTTAATACCTACAGCATTATACAAGACATTGAACAGGGATTAGTAAATAAATGACTTTAACTGCATTTGGATGTAATTCATTCTGACCATCTAGATCTTTTAATGTATACATATATTAATTTCAATTTATTCCATTTCATTATTTGAATAAAGATATATTAAGAGCATGCAGAACTTAAAAATGTGTGGTTTAACCATTTAGAAACCTGACTACATCATGAGCATGTAGCCATGCTTTATTCGTTATTGGCTTTAGTAAAAGGCTTTCTGCTCCTGTTCTTAATCTGCATCTGAGAAGTTAAAGCCTGTGTCATGTGTGTTTCCTAGTTCAATTCACTTGTGATTCTCCATTGTGCCTGGCAAGGAGTTGAGGCTGTGGTAGGCAATGAGTCCCTTTGAGTTCACAGGACCGAAGCAGTAAGAAGATGGCAATTTCCTTCTAAGAATTCAGACTCTGCTTCCCTTCAATTTAGATGAATAGGGCTGGAGGATCATTACCATCCCAGACCTGTTTCTGGAAGGCATGTTAAACATATCAGAATTTCAACCCAGGTCCCAGCAGACACATATAGATCAGAAATGCATTCATGAGCCCCTCCAGTTGTCAGTCTCTGAGAGGATCCAGTGATGGAATAGGCCCCAAAGGCAAAACTAACTTCTCATTCCAGAGGCAATAGGGCAAGGTGAAGAAGATTAGCCACATGAGCTGATACAGGGCTAGGATGATTGTCTTCTAGAGAAAGTGAAATTAATTTCCGAGTCTTGTCAATCACATTATAGAAATCTGTGTTTGCTCTTTTTAAATGGAAGGAATCAAACTACTTAGTTTTCTTACTTGGATACAGTGTGACCAGTTTTCCCTGAATCGTAATACATGTACTTCAACTCAATAAAGCCCCAATAGCTTCAAGATAAAGCTTTACTGTATGTGTATCTTTTATTTCAAGCTCAGATATCTTGTAAGAGTAACATAAAATACTCTCTTCCTCTCTCTTAGATAACTTGTTTCTCTTTTTCTTTTATCTGTCTGATTATTCTCTTTCCCTCTGCAGAAGATTGTGGTTTTTTGGCTACTTACACAGGAATCTATTTTGAGAATCAAATAATTTTATAAAAATAACATCACTAAATAAAAGTATTTCATCTTTTGTTGCTGCTGCAATTAATTACTAAACTTCAAATTGATGACAATGATCACAGTTCTGTTGAATGTTCTAGGCTTTAAATGACCCCAGAATTGTCTCATGCAAGGCAGTAGCACACATATTACATTTGGTTTTCAAGTCTCTTTTTGTCTTATCTTAATATTCTTTTTTTTTCTATTCTCTAACCTGGAATATTGTAAAAGGTCAATTATTTTGTAGAATGGCTCATAGCCTTGGTACTTATGTTGTTTCACCATAAATAGTCATGGGTGAACATTTTTGAGCATGACAGCTCAGAACTTATGCTCCTTCTTTTCCCAAGACTCATTTCCATAGTTACACCATGCTGTTGATATTACTTTAATGATTTTGTTAAAGCAGGATTCCCACAGGTTTTACTATGGTATAGTTATGATTTTCCTCCCTTGTAATAAGTAATTGATTTTTCTCCTGACACTCTGAGAGTATAGAAACATCTTATATCTAATCCAATGTTCACTTACTAATTTTAGAAACCTTTGTGGATTTGTGATTACTTCTGTGTTTATTGGTGATATCCAGCTGTAAGGAGAAGATTTCTTTCATATTCACATATTATTATTCACTTGTATCAATATCAATCATGGATTTCTATTTTATTTAGAGGTCATATTTTATTGTCATTAGTTCCTTTACCGATCAAGTTTCCCTGCATTTAACTCATATAAATTCCTTCAAGTTAGATTGAGTTTTTGATGACAAAGTCTAGTCTTTCCATCAAGATTTCATTATTGATTTCCAGTAATTTTCAGTCCCTTCTCCAATCTGATAGACATGGCTCCACTAATATTGATATTGCTATTCTTTTTTTACTGTGACTTGAAAGAATCTTTAAGAAGTTTCTTAATTGCTAATCTATACAGTGGATCCTCCCAAGAGTTTAAACTTGTGATGTTGAGTTCTATAGTATATTCACATTATGAAAATCACTTCAAATCTAAAATGAACTAATAGGACTGAAGTGATATTCAGAGAAGTTTTCAGATTTCCAATTGTTTTATAAATTTATTCTTTACTATTTTATTTTTGATGTTATGGTACATAATTGTGACATGTATTCCATTTTCAAATTGTCTGATTCTGGTACACATAATGGAATTGACTTTTATATTGACCTCCTGTGTGGTGACCTGCTAAATTTACTTATTTGTTTTAAGTAATTGCCTTGTAGATTCCTTTGGATTTTTTAGGTAAGCAATCATGTTCTTTGAAAATTAAATGTGTACTTCTTCTTTTTGCAATGCTATATTTTATATTTTGTTTACTTTTCTTATTATACTTCTAGAGCCTTCAAGATAAAATATCTGTCATGGAATTAATGACTTTGTTTCATCCCTATCATAGTGAAGGAGGAAAGACACATTTGAGTTAATATTTTTTGTTGTAAATCTGTACTAAAAATAACTGAAAATAAATGTTTTATTTTAATCACAGTTTTCTTGGCTGAAAAACTAAATAGCTTACCATGTGTTTGGTTTGGTGCACATTCCTTATAATTCAGAGGTTTCTTCAGAAAAAAACATTTGTCGAAAGAAAATTCAACATTGTTGGCTAAAACTGTCTGTGTGAAATCACATGCCTGGTGTTTAACTCTACTTGTCAGTTGACATCTGTGTCTCTAGTATCCAACAGCACTGAGCTATAGCCCTTGCATTTCTTTTCTTTTCTGTTTTTTACCTAATTATTGACACAGTAATCACTGTATATCCCAGTGTGGCCTTATACTCATTTTGAAACTGAGTCTGGACTCCAACTCACTACATAGTTAAAGCTGGACTTGATATCACTATTCAAAACAGGCTGACCTTGAACATATGAGGATCCTTCTTCCTCAGCTTCCCAAATTCTAGGATAACCAGACATATGCCCATTGTGCTGACTTAGAACAGTCAAACTTCTTATTTCTTTTTCTTTGGTTTATGAAACATCCAAATCCTATTCAGCAAAGTCAGCCAACTTTTGTGAGTTACCCGTAGAAGATTTGGTGATCTGAATTACAATTTCCACCAAATATGTAAGTATTTAAATGATTTGTCTGTACTTGGTGGATCTATTAAGTTTAGGATAAATTAGGACGTGTAGACTTGAAAGAGTCCTTTGACTCAGGACAGCCTTTGAGGTTTCAAAGCCCAGATGATTCTGAGTTAGCGCTCTCTCTCTTTTCAGACTTGTAGACCCACTGTAAACTCTCAACTTCTTTTCTAACAGTATACCTGCATGCCTGCTGCCATGCTCCAATCCACAATACTCATGCAATCACCCTCTCAAATTTTAAGCAAACCTCCAATTTAATCCTTCCTTTTTTTTTAAGTTGCCTTAGTTATGTTGTCTAGTCAAGACAATAAAAATGTAACAAAGAAAGAAGTCAACTAGAATACCTTCTGCTCTATTTCACTGGTCAACACAAAAGTGCTCTTCACAGATGAGAGGAAGGACACATAGATTCAATCTCTCCAGGGGAAAAGATATGTGTGTGTATATGTTGCTACAGAAAGGGTTTAACATTCTTGAAAGAATAAAAATGAGGATTTTTAAACTTTAAATCAACAAAAAGTTTTCTTCTGTTATTTTTATCTATTCATTAAAACTTTATTTTATTTATTTTTATTTTCTAAATTTTATGTACGTGAACTATATTTACACCATTTTCCCTGTCTCCTCCTTCTAACAAGCCTGTACGAGTGCTTCCGTTCTCTCTCTAATTTATGATTCCATTTAGTGTTGCTGTATGTGTAAGCTTTGTGACTCACTACTTGGTACTGCACAGCCAATTAGTATGCTCATCCCTGAGGAAAACTAATTTTACTTTTCTTAGCAGTCACAAATTGGCTGTCACTCTTCAGCAAGAGGTAGTTTATTTACAATAGCAAGGAAATATAAACAACCTTACTGTGTTGCAGCTGATGGGTGGAGAACAGCAGCAGTATGTACAGGCAACAAAATATGACCTGACTGTATAAAATTTGAAGATAATAGAATAGAACTAGAAAATATACTGAGTGACATAAACGAGACAAAAAATGACTTGTTTTCTCTTATTAGTATTGTTTTATATGTCATGAACACTTGGGGCACAATTCTGAAATCTCTAACTTATTCTGATTGAAAACTAAGTTTAATTTGTTGTTTTATTCTTAATTTTAATTATTTTTAATTTCTTATCAGAATTTGTTCATTCACGAAAGCCTATCCTTTTCATATATTGGTGTGTATGAATTGTTCATATTTTAAAAATAAATTTGCATCTAAGTTATGAAATTAATTAACATATATCTCTTTGTGGAATCATTTAGCCTACTCACGAACTATTTAAAAAACTATGTTGGTTTTCCTCATTCCATAGTATCCTCTATCCACAAGAACCATTGAAGAAACCATAATAAATCCAGATGTCTGTGCAGGGGAAACATTTATTTTTGCCGGGCTTAATTATGGTTGATTATATGAGGCTTGTTTCTCCATTCAAGTGCTTCTGCTGAGATCTCCACTATGAGCTCTAATGTCTTCTTAGCATGGTATATACAATTGTCTCATTGTGCCTAAAATTCTGAACACCTCCCAGCCCCATCCTCTTCCTGTCTTTGCCTCAGATGTTTACATTAACATGGTACACATGGTGTTTCTTTTTTCTTCACTTTCTAACCCTCTTTGTAGTCCAATTAAATGTAAATACAAATATCTCCAAAACCTAGAGGTTTTTCCTTCTCCACCAGTATGTCTTTAATTTAAGCCATCATATATATTTTTTGACTTTTACCAAAGTTCTAATTTTTTTCCTGGTTGTAGTTATGGTCACCCTTCTTTGTTATAATCGAATCAATCAATTTCAAATTACCTATATACACCTGAACTACATTATTACAATAGTTATTGGAAAACTACCTTTTACTTCTTATAAAGAAATGATGCCAAACTCTTTAATATGTCCTCAAGAATGTCTTCACTCTACCAGTATTATTATCTGGCATTATTTACATATATATCTTAATAGCTGTCATATTTGCTAGTATAGTTTACAGTTTCATAAAGATTCTCAGAAAATGTAAAATAGCAGAATTGACAAAGAGATTACCAGCAATTTTATGATTTAATGACTGCCAGTATAAAAAAACGGCCTGTTTTTCTAGTAATTTGCATGCCTTTATTAAAAACTGTAGTAAATTATTCATAGATGTTTTGTATGGAACTGTTGTGCATGTTCTGCTGTTTAAGAAGCATCACATTTAGGCATCATGGGGTACCACTCTAACCCCAGTGCTCAGGAGTCTGCAATAAGAGGGACCTGAGTTTGAGGCTAGCTTGGGCTACATGATGTGACTCTATCTCCAAAAGTAAATTAGCTCTCGAGTCACACCATCCATCACAAGTGTGAAACACTCTTGTTTATCATCCACTTACACAGACACATCGAAGAACAGGCATGGTAAAAGCTTAACTGAAATAACCGGTTTACTCTGAATCTATAATTTTAAAGTTAACATGTGTATGTATGTTTGTGGATGCACACTGTGTTACTTTACAACAAACCTCAAATTTCTACTTAAATGAAGTAAATTTGAACACGGCTTGCTTGACTTTGCTGGTTTTCCAGTGCCTTATCTGCAGTTACAACTTCGATGTGGTTATCTTCCAGTGTTGCCTGGGTAACAGGGCACTGCATAGTATTTTTCTGGAACTAGCTACCTGCTTTAATTTAGATGAGAATGTGCCAAAGACTAAACAGTCTTTGTGGTTCCCATCCACCATCATAACGATCTACCATGATGGTTAAAACATTTGACAGAAATCCCTTTTTATTACCAAAGTACACAGTGCTATTTCTAATCATTTTGTTCTATGAAGGTCTATTCAATTTACATGTTTTAGAACTGTGAAGAAACAGGGACATTTCCATCTAAACTATAAGAGAATGACAACCTTCCCATGTTAACATATAGCAGATATGAACTCAAAGACTTACATCAGTTTATAATCTTTACAAATGCTAATGTAAAAGCTTTTGAAACAAAAAGACAGACCACATATTATGTGTTTATTGCTGGATGACATAAAAGAGCATGTCTTCCAAAAGCTCCAATAAGTTAAATATCAGATGATACATCAGCTTTACGCTTCTCAGAATGTTATCAGATACATAATTTGTTTATCAATTCATAAGTATTAGTTTAGTTATACAATACTAAAAAAAACATGAAGTGAGTGAAGAACTTTAATGTTAACAGATCATAAAGGGGGTATGTACCAGCCACAACAGATGCTGTGTGGCTACTTCACAGGAGCAGACACTCAGGGGACCCTGTGTATAGTCTCCAGAAAATAAAAAACTTCTACTGAGATTGAAACAAAACGAAGCATCTTTAGAGACATGTGAGTCTCTGTTAAATTATTAAATATTAGTTCTTTAAAGAGGAGTTGTCAGCTCACATTTATAGCAACTGCTAATGTGACCTGTGGTTTTTGTTTTTGTTTCCCTTTCTAATTATAAACAGAATCTAGCTTGAGCTTCTCAGATGCTCACAGGTTCAAACTTCCATATATAGAACTTTACATATTAAGAATATATATATATGTATAGACCTATGTAATAACTATAATATATATTATATGTTCACATCATATATGAGGCAGTGAAGACTGGATATGAACATCATTGGACTTAAATCCTACATGGGAATCTGGTGAATACCAACAATAACAATGACTGACTGACTCGAATACTGACTAACTGGGTGACTGCATGTTTGATCTTGGAAGAGAAATTAAACAAAATGAAAGAGGATTCCACGGTCCCACGTATACAGAATTAAATTACACTAGGGATCCCTTTGAGCATGTTCTCTATAGAGAACAATAACAATTTTAGAGACTTATGAGAAGTCATGGCTATCTGGCCAATTCTTTTCTTTCACAGAGAATACATTGTACAGTCTTAGAGGCAGGTGCTTAATTAACAATCTACCTAATTTTGTCATGTGTTCCCTTGTTCCTAATAATATGTAGATAATCAAGTGAAATACTAATAAAAATAACATAATTACTTTAAAATGACAAAATGAGATAAAACAATGAACTAGTTTTTGGTCCTATGTCAATATAATTTCTCTCTAATTTTGAACAAGTTCCTTATTTTGTTTAGGTATTTAATTTATCAAGACAAATGAAAATTGTCAATTAACAATATGAAAAGTTAAAATAATTAAAGTCAAAGGCACACAGAAAACAATTTTGATAATCATTACTTTGAAAAAGAGCATGCATAACATCGGGCATATCCTTTTTCTGTCTTGCTCCTGTCTTGTGACATAAACAGAAATATGATCTAACCATGTAGTATTCTCCTCCTTGTTACCAAGCCACTGGGCCTCAGATCGTACATGGGACGTCCTTGGGGAGGGAGTAGTCAAGAAGAAGCTACACTAGGTAACTAAGGCTGCTTTGGAATCTACATATCTCTTATCTCTACTTCTCAAATGCTGGGATTCCAGGTGTGTACCACAATAATCAGCCAGGATGTCTTCATGATAATACCGTCATCCTTCTCTGGAATAGCTATCATGCATACATGCCATTCAAAGTAATAAACAAATGCATTACAAAGCACTGGTGTGTTCTAATTAACTTTGGTACATAATGAAGAACAGTCCAAAGTAAGGAGTGAAAGAAACAATGGAAGTATCAACTATGTCAGTCTGGTTCTCAGTCAGAAACTCTTGAGTAATGGCATGTGTCCTGCTAAGCTAATGTCATCTCTTGTAAAGAACATTTATATAAAGAGATGGCATGAAAATCAAATGTGGACTAGAGTGTCAGAGATCATAGAAAGATCTCCAAGAAAGAGGTAAAGGTGCCCTCAGGAAAAGCCCATATGGAGAGTAGATACAGAATAGAATGGGTCTACACCACACATACGGCTAAGCCATCTGACTATATGCTCATTACATTTTTTGTTTGATTATTGTTTTAAAAGAGAAACTGGATAATCTCTCTGACCAACTCTCTCTATGGAGGCCTGAAGCTGAAATGTTTTATTCATGAATAATGTCTTTTTTTAATAAACTATAAAAATGTAAAACAATAAAAGTGATATACACCTAATAATGAGTGAGCCCATAAACCCCACCGGGCAGCTTTGCTCTGCAAATGGAAAAAATTGACTTTGTCTAAGAAATTGCAGAATTATTAATCCTGTTTGAACTCCTTTTAATGTCACACCATTTACTTTAATCCTTACTGGTCCAACCATTATCATACATATGGCTTTTCTTTGTGATAATTGGGAGGGGACTGGTAAGTAAGTGTCCTCTTGAACCTAAGAGGTCTCGGGGCAAGCTGAAGTGAAGACCCTGACCAGATGGCAGAGGGAATGTTGAGGAGCTGTGCTGGCTGTAGACAGCCTTTAGCGTCTTGATTGACAGAAGCTTCAAGGTTTTTCTCAAAGGTTTCTTCTCTTCTGGGCGTGCTGAGGGAGAAGAAAGCATTAAAACCAATCATGTACTTGCCTCTGTTGGTTTCTCAAACATATATGCCCACACCCATAAAAGGAAATTCTGCCACAATTAAATAAATAAGAACAATCTCAAGTTCCTGAGACCATAAAGGTATTCTAAGTGAAAGCCTATGTAGATTCGAAAGCTCACATCAAAATGTTAACTCTCTTACTAAATGATTGCCCAGTTCTTGAGAAGAAACATGTTTTAACATCTTATAACGTGAACTCTGTTTAAGGGACAGCTAGAAGCTACACTGAAATGAAACTCCTTAAGTTTGTGTTGAGGAATGTGAACAATGAAGACTTGAGAGAACCCTCCTTCTAGTTTGGAAAGAATCCTCTGCCTGGACCTCACTGATGGACAGAGGAGTCCCTGTCCCAACTAAGGCCCCTGACACTGAGTATCTCCCTCATAGTTTCCATAGCAGACCCCAAGAATAATGGGAGGGGCCAAGGGAGCCCCACTCTCTTGCATACCATCAATAAAGCTCACTGTACCCACAAAAAAAAGGAAGGAAGGAAGGAAAGAAAGTAATAAGGCAGATACTGTGCTTGTTCAGGAGTTGATCATGATGCCTGTGTTAGCCATGTTATAGGAGAGAGATATGCTAAGGTCTGGGATGCAAGCTAGGAAAAATGTTTAATTGTTTTTATTACTTGAATGAGGGAAGTGGTATTGGTGATTATAGGATTTACCTTGTCATGTTCAGTGAAGGATCTCATCAGTTTTTGAGAATCAGGTAAGTACAGATATACAAATGAACCCCCAAGCACACCCAGACAGACACACGAAGAGAAACAAACAGAAACACCTTGTGAGTAATCCGTTGTCACTGGCAGGACAAGAGTGGTTTGGATTTTCAGAAAAGAGCTGTTAGGAACAGTGCTGCAGGGTGTGGGGATGCTCAACAGCAGCAGAACAGGAATGGGCTTCCTATTTTTCCTTTGTGTACTTTACCTCCAACCACTGAGGAAGGGAAACACAAACACCTGTATTTGGATGCCCACCTTGTCACAGAGGTTTCTTAATTTCTCTGGAGAAGTATCATTTAGAATAGCCTTCATTTTTACAAGTACAGGCCTTCAGGGGTAATTCTCAGTGGTTTTCATTTAGTGTATCTGATCATCTTGTCCATCCTATACTTTGTTCACAGTCAGGGTATTCAGAAGCAGGAGCAGAGGTAAGCAATTTGAGATATTTTTTTTTGCCCCCGGAAAGATGGGTTCACCTCTTTGTACCATCAGCAGCTAAAGGGATTTGTATGTATTTTCCTGTAGAAAGAATGGCAACTAGCAATATCTTATACATATTAATCTTGAAAATCATGCTGCAAATGTGCAACAAATATACTTTAAAATCTTTAGTATATCAAATAATAAATAATCACATTATACTTTTCAAAGGGGTATTGAAAATATACAAACAAATATTTCAGAACTCTAGAGATTTTAGAACTGTATAGGTACTAAGATTCCTTAGGAAAGGAAGATATAATGCTGTTTTGCTGCACCCAAAACCAAATGTTTTATGATTCTCAAAGCTCCTGAGGGGACCATGATTAAACCCCGGGAATTATTCTTTATGAATGCCATGGGAAGGAAGTGAAGACCAGAGTGGTAACGCTTTCTCTTTCAGGAAAGTTTGTAGCATTTCAAAGCCTTTGGTGTTTCTAGCTTCAACTAAATCAGTGAGGCTGTAAAAACATCCTTCCTCCTCCACAAACCTTCCCACTGGCTGTTTAAAACCCACTGCAGTGTGTAACATGGAGGATTTAAGACATTTTATGTGTTTGGACAATGAGCTTGCATGTAGAACTTTATAAGGCTAGAAGGGAACATGAATTAATAACCTTATAATTTTATCTACTCAGTAAGGAAAGTGGAGATGTGGACCATGGCCAGAAAATTCACAACCAAACTTTAAATCCTTGATGCAAGAGTGTCATGCCCTCATGAAAACAAAGCTCAGACATAACCAATGGGGCAAAGGGAGATATTGGTACTATGTATAGATTAATTTACAGTAAACCTTTTTGAAACTCCTTAATCTGTTTAAATTTCATCTTTTCCACACTGGTGAAGGAAGCATGTGTTTAAAGGAATAGTCAGATGTCGGGCTTTCATTTTCATCACAGAACATCTCAGGCCCTTTGTGCTGTGATCTGTCTGACAGAGGCTGGGTTGCATTCGTGTAACACATATACACATAAAACTCCATATTCTTTTTGCTTCATTTTTTAATTTTAACCAAAGTGAAGAAGGTATTTAAACATGCAAATATATTCAAAGGCGGTTACTAATGCTTTGCATCAAAGAAAGCTGTGGCACAGGCGCTTAGGTCTTCCTTAAAAAACTGTAACCTCAGTGGCCACTTGGAAGCCTTATTACTGTGAGGTGGGAGTGAGCCAGGGCTTACGCCCAGCCCAGATGTGGTTACAGACTCTCAGAGGAAAGATTTTATTAAACAATAGTTTTTCTTTTGTCATTTTGTCAAATGGATAATAGAATAGCAGCACTCCCTCTGCTATAAGGGACTATCTCCATCCCAAAAGATTTGCTGACAGTGTGTGCGTGTGTGTACATGTGCTTATATTTGTGTGTGTATTTGTTATTTGTGTCTGTTCGTATTTTTGTGAACATTGTTTGTGCATGCTTGTGCTTCTGAACCTGTGTGTTTCCAAGTGTGTATGTTTTCATGTACACCCATGTATTTGTATATGAGAGTACATGTATGTATATATGTTAGTACATATGAGTACAAACGTACACATGTGTATGAATGGGAATGCATATATTCTGAAGAATTACAAAAAAATCTAAAATATTAAGCTTGGATCAGAAAAAGATAATGTAAGTAGGATTCCTTCAGCTGTGTCTTTCATTTTGTAAAAATGTGCTCTGTTGTTCAGCCTGTGGAAGCAAACCATGAATAAATTCCCAGGTACCACATTTTTCCTCAACCTATAAGGTTTTGGAATATGATGAGGTAAAACTTTTTTTTTCACTTGATTTTTGTCTCCATTGTGAAAATCCTAGAGGGAAAATACTTGTTTGCGTTTGAAATGACACTTCGTAGAAGATGGTTTTGGGAAGTGAAGAGTCCCAGTAAAACTGGTTTTCTCAGTTTTTCTTTTCTCTGCAGGAAGGAAACTTACAAAAACAGGCAACCACTGAAGAACAATGTGGGGAAATGTTTTCAGAGAAACTTATGTCATAATTCAGGGATCTTGTTACATGTAGACAAATTAGAAGGGCAAGTAGGTGTCAAATCAGAAGTCTGGTCAATGTCAAGGTAAGCAGTTCTCTTTCTGATCAGCCATTTCTATATCAAGCAGGATTAAAGGGTGCTCTCATTGGTGAAACTATTACAATGATATTTTTGGATTTGCCACCACAGTAGAGAGTTCCATGATCCCTCTATTGGTCAATGTCTTTACTGGAACTTTGGCTCTGGTTGATGGCACTGATTATGCTGTTCTCACTATTTCCTGGCTCTTGTCCTCTGTGTAGTTCTAGAATATTTCATCTGTGTTATCTTGTGCTGTCTGCCAGAATGATACTCTAATCTACAATCCATGAAAGTAGTTGCTCTGTAGTATCTACCTCCTGTGATGACACAGGTTACTAACCCTATAGCTGATAGCTGTCTTTGCTTTGGATCTTCATCGTCCATGTTTACATTTTAAAGGGAAATCTTTTACTAAATATGTCTTCCAAACAATAGATTTTCCTGTTTGAAGATCAAACAGAGCCTGTTTAAGAATGTTTAGAAATAAGGCAACAAACTCTTATTTGATACAGCATTTAAATGCCAGAATTTGGGATCAAAAATTAAAACAGCTATTCAATAATGGGGAAGACTGCAGCTTTCTGGCAAAAATATGATCAAACTAATCCATAAATTCACTTTGACTAATATTTGGATTTTGTCAAAAGTTGCCAGACTTTGGCATACCAGACTTGTGGCTGCTAAAGGGGAAACCTTTCTTATTCAGTAAACAGTTATCAGTTTCATAGGCATAGGGTGCCAGAAATAAGACTGAGATTTTCTTCTTCTTACTAAGACTCATTTACAGATAGAATAAGCAAATGCAACTCACCAGATACAGAAATCCCTCCTCCCTAAGAAATAAATAATAAATAAAAATCAATACTCATGAAATCAAATATTATGAGATAGAACAGAAACTCTTTTCTAAATTTTTTATTGTTATCACTTATTACAATTTATTTAATTTGTGTCCCCCTCCCTTGTCTGTTCCTAACCCCACACTCCCTTCCTCTTCTCCCCCTATGCCCTTTCCCTCCACTGATAGGTGAGGTCTTCCTTCCCTTCTATTTGACACTAACCTATCAAGTCTCATCAGCACTGGTTACATTGTCTTCTTCTGTGACCTGGTAAGGCTGAACCCCCAAGAGTAGGTGATCAGAGAGCCTGTCACTGAGTTCATGCCAGAGAAAACCCCTGCTCCCCTTATTAGGGAACCCACTTGGAGACAGAGTCTATAGGCTACATCTGAACCAGGGTTTTAGGTCCTCTCAATGCATTATCCTTGGTTGGGGAATGGGTCTCTTGCAGGGCCTCCATGGATCAGTTTTATTGGCTTTGTGGGTCTGCTTTTGGAGGTCCTGTTCCCTCCAGGTCTTTCTATCTCCCGATTCTTTCATAAGATTACCTGCACTCTGCCCAAAGTTTGGCTATGAGTCTCAGCCTCTGCTTCGAATTCTTGATGAGTAAATCTTTCAGAGGCCAACTCTGGTAAGTTCCTGTCCTGTTCCCTGTCTTCTACTGCTTCTAATGTCTATTGCATTTGCCCTTTTGAATGAGGATGGAGCATCTTCCTTAAGGTCTTCCTTGTTGTTTAGCTTCTTTATGAGTATAGATTTTAGTATGTTTATCCTATATTATATAGCTAATATCCACTTATGAGTGAGTATATACCATGTATGTCTTCCTGCTTCTGGGTTACCTCCATCAAGATGATCTTTTCTAGGTCCCACCATTTGCCTGCAAATTGCATGATTTCCTTGTTTTTAATAGCTGAGTAGTATTCCATTGTGTGAATGCACCACAATTTCTGTATCCATTCTTCTGTTGAGGGACATCTAGGTTGTTTCCAGATTCTGACTATTACAAACAGAGCTGCTATGAACATGGTTGAGCAAATATCCTGTTGTACAGTTTTGGATATATGCCTAGGAGTGATATAGCTGGATCTTGAGACTCTTGAACAAATAAAAACATGCACAGTTATAGCCCACAGGAGGCTGAGACAGGAGGATACCAGTTTCAAGAGAAGCCTCTGATACTTAGGGAAACCATGTCTCAAATAACAAACAAAACAAAAGAAAGTGTGAGTGACAACCATTCACAGGCTTAGCAGTTGCTTTCAGACCCTCTGACAGATAACACTTCTGCTCAGATATGGGTCCGAACTGTACCCAAATGAAAAAATGGCAGGCCCCCACTGTATTCTAAAATATCAGTGAAAAGAACCTTCCTCAGAGGCACACTATAGAGGCTGCTTATTCACAAAGGTACTGCCAAAGCCTGTCATCAATCTCTCTTATTTTACAGGGATCTGAAGGTGTTAGAAAGGAGAGTACAGTTTTGTCAGAGCATGTTTTAAGAGGAAAATAGTGAGACAGTGAATGATCGGCAACCATCCAATGATGATGGACATTTCAGAAACATGGACATGTTCTTCTTGTTCCTCAGGGATCCTTTTTTGTCCTCTCTTGGGTGAAAGAGGGCAGTGCTCCAGAAGAGGAAAGATGTCTCTGTCTTAAGGGCAGAGAGGGTTTTCCTGGACCAAGAATGGAATATAGGGACAGTGTTCACATTGTCACTAATGGCCTTGGTGGGGAGTAGGATCTTAAATATCAAATCTATTTTCTGTGTCCTGTAACTGTGATATTGGATATGGTTTTATGAGAGAAACAGACAGAACACGTGCACCTCCCTGGAGGTACTGCAGGGTAATTAGAACAGACCCTGCTCTGAATGAATTGTTTTCAATGGCAACATTCTTGTTTTTAAAATAAATCTTCCACTGAATTTTTTTTTACATGAAAATGGGAAATTGATGCTGTTTTGAAGACATCTTATTAGATCTTCCCCAGTCTTAGGGGGCTGGTACCAAATTGTCAAAGAATAGTACTGCTGAATTCAGAGGAATCCAATGGTAAATTTTCTCACTATGTTCCAACATTTCTTGACCCCAAGCTGACTGTAAGTAAAGCAGCAAACTTTACAAGTAGTCCTCTAAGACTTTGCTTAAAGGAAAGAGCTCTGCGCATGCCATTTCCCCAGCAACAGGTGCTTTCTCTGATCACATCAGACTAAATTTTATTCACAATGCTTCTTTATATTTATTATCATTTCATTTTACTTCCCATTTTCTATTTTAATAATTTATTTACTTTGATTTTATATGCATTAGTGTAAAGATGGCAGATATCTTACAGACAGTTGTGAGCTGCCATGTGGGTACTGGGGATTGAACCCGGGTCCTTCATAAGAGCAGACAGTGTTCTTTATCACTGAGCCAACTCTCCAGTCCCATTTCCTATTTTCTTGAATTATCAAGGACTATCTGAATCAATTAGTTTTTTATAGTATTTAATGTAACATAGTCATATTTTTACCAAAATGTAGAGGCAAATAATATTAATTTAATTGTTCTTTATTAACTTAGTATGAGTGACTTCCCCATTATCCAACACAATAAAATAACTATAATTAAGATATTTTAAACAATTATTCATTGATGAGGAGTGAAATATGTACTTATCTGTGGGTAAAAGGATTAATATTTAAAATGTAGTTGGGAATTATGGTGATTTACTGATTCTGAAAATTATAGATTCTCCTCTATAATACATTGTTTTTACCAGCTTCAGGAAGATATATAGGTTTCCAGTAGCAGACATAGTTTCCCTCTTGTTGGCAATGTCTTCAGTCTAATTACAGAGCCTTCAGTTACCACCAAAGTATGCATGCTGCTATTTCACTCTTAGGGATAACATACATTGTTGGCCATTGTTTTATAAGCATCATAACTGGATAAGAATATTGGTTGCTTCCATCCCTGGGAATTGTGCCAAGGTACAATTGGTTATCAAACTGGTTATCCAATATAAGGCATCAAATTGGTTATCCAATATCAAGTAGTCAGCCCTGAACTCATAGACAAATAAGAAATATTATATGGATTTGACAACATGTATTTAGTTCCTCAGAAATATTTGAGTGACTGAAGAAAAAGGGGAAACAACATAATCTTATATTTAATTTCAAAAACTAAAAAAGGCAGAAAAAAGTAAAAAAAAAAGGCATGCATTTTGAAGTGTCAGAATTCATTGTGCTCCACTATTTCTGTGGGAATTCAGTTTCTGCACTGAGGACTGTTGCAGAATTGACCATATTACAAGACGCTATTGATACTGGGTAAGTCATACTCATTTTCTCTCTTCCCAAAGAACCCTAAATGTATACCTGTCAGCATTTTGTTCTCTTAGGTCAAAGCTTTATTCTCTTCTGGAACACAACTATATTCAAAGAAGCAATGTTTTAGGAGGAATCCTGATGTTACAAGGAAGGCTGCATTGTCAAGGGATATGATTTACTCTCTTGCAGGAGGAAGTTGTTAAAAGTAAGTCTACATGTCAGCATTGGCAAAGAGGAAGCACGTGGTTTTCATTCTATTCCACAGAATAGTTCTTCTGGTTAATGCACACTCCCTCGAGTAGAGGCTGACTGGCAACAGAAGAGCTGCTAACAAGAACTCCCATTCTTCTCCTTCTGGTGTGCACAGTAGAAATGTAGCTATGTTTCCCTAGACATAGATATGGTTCTTAGATTCTGAGCTTAAGGGAAGCCTGGCTTCAACAAACAGACATCTCAGATGTATGTACTTGCATGTATCCTAGCCATGCTGGTAGAACTCTGCTTTCCAATAATTTAACATTTTCTTTTTCTTTTCTTTCATTTTTTCAGTTTTTTTAGTTTATGCCACATATTATAACTGATAAAGCCAGTAGTCAGAATACCCATTATTGAGTAGCCAGAAAGCATTTCATCTTTCCCTCATACATCAGGAGACAGACACAAGCTCACACTGCCTTCCGCTATACCTACAAGAGCTATCACATTAGTCAGACCTTTTACTCTCCATCAGGTCCCTTGCCTGCCCTGTCATCCATATCAGCTTTCCATGAGGGATTTTATTCATCTTAAGGATGAAGGGAAAATTAGGAAAGTGGACAAGCTAAATTCATAATCAAAGTTTCCAGTAAAGACTACTTTTTTTTTTTACTATTCAAAACATAATCACTATTGTTAACACAATCTTAACACTTGGATATTTAGTGATTATATTGCATGCTTATATCTCTTGCAGTAACAAAACTCCAGCCATGTTCTATGTAGAAGAGATCTTAGAGGCTGACTCCATATCTCAAAATAAGTCAACACAACCTTTTTAGATAGCTAAGCAAGACTGAATGAGGAAGGAAGTCCTTTATCTGTGCAGAAACAAAGTGAAAGGACAGACTCAGAAGACAATTGTGACTAATCTCTTTTTCTGACTGCATCAACTGTTCCTCTCTGTTAGCCCATGTAATTGGAGCTGGAATATGTATGCAAAAATGACTATTTCAACACTGAAATGCAAACTCTCTCAAGTTATTTTGTTCAGGAAATAAAGTAACCACTTGCAGTCACTGACACGTGCACAGTGAAGAACAGGGAAATGCTCATGAGCCTCATTGACTTAACCTCACATAGACCTTTTAGCATGAAATACTGATTCAGTGTTTCAAAAGCGCCTTGAAGAGAAAATAACTCATGTCAGCCTGGAAGAGTACAGGAAAAGGCTGTTCTGAATATCTTTGAAAAACATGAACCACAGGCTGTGGGCATTCAGAATACTCATGTACCACCCCCCCCACACAACACACATGTCATGCCCCAAAGGATTAACATCTGTCTGTATATTTACTTCAGCAATATAGGATTATACTTCTTTTTAATTACTTAAAAGTTAACGTCCTTTCAATCAAATATAAGGTAGGTAAAAATGATAAGAATCTTCATAATACATGAAAATGATTAATTGTAATTTAGTCAAGTGAATTATGCTTTAAACAAAGATAGTTCTACCTCTTTAAAATTCAGAAATTTATTTATGCTTCCTTGATTTAATTGGCAACTTTCACCTCACTTCAAAAATTTATAAAAAATGAAAGTGGGGGAAGAGCACAACAGCTCAAGGATGATATTTGCATAACTTCATACAACAAGCAGGTGTTTGTAAGATCCGTTTACAGCAGGGACCACAGTACCCACCTAGCTTGGATGACTTCCAACCTATTTCCAATTAAAACTTACCTGGTCATAAATAAGAGATAAAAGCATAGTACCCAGCACAGTAAATAATAGATCTTAAAATCATGAACTTGAGGCTATGTTCAGAAACAGTAAATGAATTCCCTTTGGGTAAGAAAATGCTAGAAGGGAATTTAAGGTTGGGACCCCAGGAAACCACTAAAGAGTCAGTATTGACTCTGATTTTACATTGTCAACTGCTCTGACTCACAGAGTTGTTTAAAAGGTAGGCTGTGCCTTGACAGATATTAAAATGAAGCATCCCTTTCCAGCCCTTCTAAAGAGTTTAGTTAGGCCATTTGTTTTTTGTATACAGGAGTGCTACTTATTTTAATTTTTTATCCAGTCACTTTGCTTAAGGGGCTTTACTTAAGGGATTTACTAGCTGTAAGAATACCCTGGTAGAATTTTTGGGACCACTTATGTATACTATATCATATATGAAGACTCACAGCCAAATTTGGGCAGAGTGCAGGGAGTCATAGGAAAGAGTTGGGGAATGAAAGGATCCAGAGCAGACAAGAGCTCCATAAGAAGACAAACAGAGGCAACAATCTGGGCCCACGAGATCCTGCAGACTGATGTACCAACCAAGGTCTATGCATGAAGAGGACCTAGACCTCCTACTCAGATATAATGGATAGGCAGTTCAGTTTGCATGTGGGTTTCCTAGTAAGGGGTGAAAGGCTGTCTCTGACATGGAATCTGTTGTCGGCTCTTTTATCACTTCCCCAAATGGGGGTGGGGGAGCATTGCCAGGCCCAGAGGAAGAAGATGCAGGCAGTCCTAATGAGACTTGATAGATTGGGGTCATGTAGCAAGGGTGGAGGGCTCCCCATTTCTGAAAAATAGAGGAAAGAAACAGGGGGCAGGGTGGGGAGGGGTAGGACCTGGAGGAGATGAAGGAGAGAGCTACATTGGAATGTGAAGTGAATACATTATCTTAAAATTTTAAATGAAAAAGAACATTAAGGGATTCTATGAGTGACAAGGACCCACAGAAAGAACATGTAGAGAAAACCTACTTGGGCTGCCCTAGACTGAAAAATAATTTTTAGCAGTTAAAGAAACAAGGGGCTTGAAAGATGGTTCAGCATTTATAAGCACTTGATCAATGGTTCCCAGCATTGTCGTGTTGGTTCATAACCATCTATAACTCCAGTTGCAGATGATTTGATTTCCTTTTCTTACCTCTTAGGCACAGGACATATACATACATGGTACATCGACAAACAGGCATGTGAAGCAGTCATGAACATACAATAAAATACGAATAAGCAAATCTTTTAAGTTAGAGAAACAATAAGAAATTGTGGTATACTTACATAATGGAATACTACTCAACAATCAAAAACAAGGAGATAACGAAATTTGCAGGCAAATGGTGGAAACTAGAAAAGACCATCCTGAGTGAGGTATACCAGAATCAGAAAAACACACGTGGTATATACTCACTTATAAGTATATATTAGATATATAATATAGGATTAGTATATTAACATTTGTGCATCCAAAGAAGCTCAGTAAGAAGGAGGACCCTGGGTAAGATGATCAATCCTCATTCAGAAAGGGACAGATATCTGAAGAAGGAGTAAACGGGGAACAGGACAGGAGCCTACCACAGAGGGCTTCTGAAAGACACTACCCAGCAGTGTATCAAAGCAGATGCTGAGACTCATAACAAAACTTTAGGCAAAGTGTAGGGAATCTTATGAAAGAACAGGGAGATAGAAAGACCTGGAGGGGACAGGAGCTCCACAAGGAGAACAACAAAACAAAATAAAAAAATATCTGGGCGTAAGGCTCTTTTCTGAAACTGATACTCCAACCAATGATCATGCATGGAGATAACCTAGAACCCCTGCTCAGATGTAGCCCATGGCAGCTCAGTGTCCAACTGGGTTTCCTAGTAATGAGAACATGGACTGTCTATGACATAAATTCAGTGGCTGGCTCTTTGACCACCTTCCCCTGAGGGGAGAGCAGCTTTACCAAGCCACAGAGAAAGAATGCAACCACTCCTGATGAGACCTGATAGGCTAGAGTGAGATGGAAGGGGAGGAGGACCTCCCTTATCAGTGGACTTGGGGAGGGGCATGGGAGGAGATGAGAGAGGGAGCTTGAGATTAAGAGAGGATGAGGTAAGAGGCTACAGCTGGGATAGAAGTGAGTAAAGTGTACTTAATAAAAAAATAAATAGATTTTAAAAATTAAAAAAATAATATGAGGAGAACAAGGAGGAGAGAGACAGAGAGAGAGAATAAATTTTGTACCTTTTGCATTCTTCTAGGTGGAAGTCTCTAGTTGAAAACTTAACTTCAGTACCTTGGAATGGACCTGATTTGCATGTGACGTTGCTGCAAAAGTAATCAGATTAAGTGATGGTCTTTAAGGTGGAGCTTTATAAACAACAGTTAATGTCATTTTCAAAAGATGGGAATTTAGACACAGGCATAATATGGGAGTGAATCTTGAATCAGAACAAGAGATAGGAATTATGCTGCTATAATGAAGGAAGGCAGTAGAGAATCTTCCTTCAGGGTCTGTAAAGAATGTCTACCCTGTAGGGTATCAAAGCAGATGCTGAGACTCATAGCCAAACTTAGGGCAGAGTGCAAGGAATCTTATGAAAGAAGGGAAGATAGATAGACCTGGAGGGGACAGGAACTACACAAGAAGAGGAAAAGAACCAAATATCTGAGACTGATACTCCAACCAAGGACCATTTAAGGAGATAACGTAGAACCCCTGCACAGATGCAGCTCAGTGTCCAAGTGGGTTCCCTAGTAATGGGAACAGAGACTGTCTCTGGCAAGAACTCAGTGGCTGGCAGTTTGATCACCTCCCCCTGAGGGGGAAACAGCCTTACCAGGACACAGAGGAAGACAATGTAGCCAGTCCTGGTGGACCTGATAGATTAGGGTCAGATGGAAGGAGAGGAGGGCCTCTCCTCTCAGTGGCCTCTTGTTAGCTCCTCTGGATCTCCAGGTATCTAGATGTAGATTTGGGGATATAAGCCTGTAGTCATTTGAGGAAGAAATGGTTCCTTTATGCTCATATATTTGAATGCTGACCCCAGTTAGAAGAAATGTTAGGAAAGGTTTAAGAGGTCACTGGGCTTGGGGTCCAACATCGCAAACATGGCCCCTCTGTCGCTGTCTCTGTGTTTCTCTGTCTTTATCTCTGTTTCTCTCTCTGAGTTGCTCTCTCTCTATATATATCTCTGTCTCTCCCTCTTCCTCTTTCTCTCCACTTGCTGCCTGCAGATCAGGATATAAAGCTCTTAGCTACTTCTCCAGCACCATGCCTGCCTGCCACCATGCTCCCCACCATGGTGATAATGGACTAACTCTCTGAAGCTGTAAACAAGCCCACAATTAAATGCTTGCTTTTATAAGTTGTCTTGGTCATGGTGTCTCTTCACAGCAATGGAACAGTAACTAAGACAATACCTTTTAGGATCACATGATTCTATTTCCAGAAAATAATTAAGAAACCAAAGGAAGGCCAGTGTGACTTAAGTGGTATGACCAAGAAACACAAAAGCATAAGAGAATGTATGATAAATGAATGAAAAATGGAACAAAAATGGGCTGAAGTTTGGTATTTGAATTTTAATCTGTACCACACAGGAAAACTCACACAATAATTTAAACAAAGAACGAACATGAGCTAAATCTAATGACATTTTTAGCAATATTGATGAAGAAGTATTACAGTAGAAGTACTAAAGGCAAAAAGAAGCAGAACAGACAGACAGATTGCAAATCCCTAGAAGCACAAAATGGACTGTGCAAGTAGTTAAAACTGTGGGGAGAAGTGAACTGATCCTCAATATATATTTTAGGTGAAATTAAACAGAAGTGATGAATCCAAATGAACCGCCTTTAATCATCAGCATATAGTCAGATTTGCAGGTTTCCTCACATACTCTAAAACATGTGCCCTTGAGAAAGATGAATATTGGTTTTTCCTCTACATAAAACTGATGCCATATCCCTAGACGATCTGGTCTATTTAATCAAATCATTAGTCTTATGGGTGCTTTCCTTAGACCAAAAAACCAGTTAACTAACTTCATTTAGTTTGCAAATGGTAGAGTTTTAATAAATATTTGCTGAATTTCACCACACTAATTTCTGAAATTTATGCTAAAGTAGACAGTCATGCCTACAGGTTCTTATATTGAAAATATAATTAATCTAAAGCACTGTGTATCTCATAACAGAACTATACAAAACACCTAGGTTGCTTGTTCTTCTGGAAACAAACTTGTTGCCAAATCCATTTCTTTCAGAATTCCCCAGGTCTGTATTTAACAAGTAAAAAATTGGCTGTGTTTGAATACTTTAATACCAAGCATTATAGGAAGAGAAATTTGAAAACAGGCAAGCAATGGCGGGCTATAGCACACCCTCTGTTATCATGTGTGTTCATATTCCTCCCCTGGCTAATGTTCCTAATTCTTTCAGGCATCCTTTTCCTTACTCAAAATTAACTCAATGGTCCATGGTCAAAGTACTGATTTTGAGGAAGAAAAATGAATCCAGTAATCGTGAGGGCTCAACCCTACACAAAGAACTATAAGCTGCTGGGGAAAGTTGGGAGTGAGAAAGGTACTCTTCCCCAGGAAAGAGTACACCAACTGGTTCTTTGGTACAGAATGGTTATTCCTGAAAGTATAATATGGATTGAAAAAATTTATTTAGGAATATGTATGTATTTGCATATGCATGCATGCATGCCAGCATGCAAAAATAATTAGTAAAAAAATGGACCATGGATTTCAGGAAGAGTGGGAGTAATATATGGGGGAGAGGGTTGAAGGGAAGAAAGGAAAAAACTCTAATGCTATTCTTTAATTTGTATTGTTTTTATGAACAAATAACATTACTTATATTTTTTGAAAAGTTAGTACACATTGCTTTTTCCCTGACACTTTCATTTTATATTCTTATATATGTTTAAATTTTTTGAGAACAATAACTTCAGTGGTTCAAAATAGAGTGAACACATTTGTAAGGGAGAGTTATGAAAATTTGGATTCTTCTAGAATAATCCAAGTATCCAGCAGTCTATTAGCACTTCAGTGGAGGATATTAATCAGTAAAAGTCTAGCTAACTTTCTGTCTTAAAGACTAATATGTTAGAATTTCTTATAGGCCTCATATACCATGTAGTTAAGCCAACAGTTTATGTTAGCCACACTAAACCTTAGGAAATGAAAAGCAAGGTTGTCTGAGAGAAGCACTATACGCACTAGCCTCCAAACTACCAGAAGAGCTGTGTTTGTACAGTATTATACAAAAGACCTCAATACTGCCTCAGTACAAGCAATGATCCCATGACTCATGAAAAAAATTAAGGAAATACACATAGTTTCATATTGAAATTAACTCTCCATATACATATTCATGTATATATGTATTTTATATGCATTATATAAATAATGTTTATGTGCTACTGTCACCACTTTAACTCTGAGAAAATATGACAAGAATGGTTAGACTGCATTTTCAGCATTGAAGAAGATGAAAGATAATAAACCAACCATGCATCCCCAGCCCAGGTATCAATCATGTGAACAACTAACTCAAATAGCATTTCGTTGTAACTCTAGTTTTTAAGGCATCATATTTAAAGTAGCACAATCAACATGTATTCAAATACTTGTTTTTAATCACACAAAGAAACGTGCATTTAGATGTTATCTCACTTAATTGTGGCAGAAAACATTGTGACATTGCCACAATTTAATAGAGGGAACATAAAGATTAAAATATTATGAACAAAACTCAGTCCCTAGGAAATGAAGAACTTTAAACATTTTTATAATTTAAGTGTGTGTGTGTAATCCTTTGTAGTTTTCTCCAACATCGTGTCACTATGTAAATGTTTTTATTTCCTCAAGTAAGAGAATGAGATGAAAGCAATTCTACCTCTTTCTGAACTCTGGCCAACTGGTCCAACCGAGCTGTTCTGTCTTAAACTCTTCTCCAAGCTGACTGACTCAAATCGGTTTCTTTTGGTTTCTGACTGAATTGTTCTGCCTGGCCTCAAACTTATTCTTTCAAGGTTTTAATTGTCTGGTTCCTTCTCATACTCTGGTTTGTTCTGTCTTCACCGGTGTCTAGCATGCTCTCTCTGCCTCCTGTCTCTGTAAAATTGTCACAGTAATCAACTCTTGGCAAAAACTTTCCCTCTTCCTGCTCTGTTCTTAATAGGTTCTCTCTCCTGTCATGTTCTCCTAAGAAGTGTATCTTATCTCTGACTCATTCTGTCTATCTTTCAATGACCTGTCTTTGTCTGCCCCTCAATTAGATGTCACTTTCAAAAATGGCCCCTTTCTTCTATAAACTAACCTTACCTTCATTATTTGGGATTAAAGGTATGTACTAAGGCCTGTCTGTATTCCAGCCATAAACTGTAATCCAGTTGGATCACATTGACCTTGAAGGTCTTAGGATGTGCTCCCTTGCCAAAGCAAACATGTTGCTGGTTTAAAATTCCTCTATATTTTGGAAATATCAGTCATTATCTACAGAACTTCTCATGCCTAAGAGGATCAGTGGACTTGGAGAGGGGCATGGGTAAAGAAGAGGGAAGAAGGCTGGGATTGTGAGGAGGTGAAGGAGGGGGCCACAGCCAGGATACTAAGTGAATAAATTGTAATAAATAATAAATAAATTTTAAAAAGAGATTTTTTGAATGCCTCCAGTATTCTGGTTTTTGTTTAGAGGATTGGGAAGCTCATCATTTCAGATGTAAAATGAGAAATGAGCTGAGCAGCTATGGAAAGGACATAGAGTTCCTCACATGTCCCCTGACCCCCCCTTAATGTGGTGCTGGGACATAGAGAGAATCAAGTATGCTATCTAAGTTCTACCCAAGAGCTTCAGCCTCAGCCCAAGTCATAGTATTTGTGGGCCCAGAAACTCAGGAGGAAGAGTAGCTAGTAATGAAGGTAGGAAAACTCAGGAGGAAGAGTAGCTAGTAATGAAGGTAGGAAGACAAACAGGTGCTGTCAAAAGAAGTAGAACTTTAACTACTGTTTCTGGCAGCTTCTACTGTTTTTTTTTTTTTTTTTTTTTTTTGCAGGTAAATGTTTCTGTAGATTCAACCAGTAATCCACAGAGTAGACCATTCTTGAAGAAAATGTAAGGTAACTTTTCTTGTGGTTGAATATATTAGCTGGGCTTGGAGAGCAATGGCCACTGCAGAAAAAAAAAATGTTCTTGTCTCACCTAAGGAAGAATAATCCAAGTCTACCACAGCTCTTGATGAAGAATGAAGTGACACCTTCTAGGCTGACTCCCCAATCATAGGAGAAAGAACAGGGGCCACTGAGAGCTTCAGTAGAGATCTGGAGACAAAGTGTGTGTTTCTCAGAGAGACTCAGACTCAGTCTGTGCATGAGACTAAAGATCAGTCTCAACATCAAAACTCATCCTTCCTTTCTAAGTTTTTTTTTTTTTAGACAAGACTAAGATGTACATAGTGAAAATCTGTGTTATCCAGCTAGGAAAGAGGTCAGACACATTGCCTTAGGGACACAGCACAAGAGAAAAATCCAAAGGCAATTTGTGTAGGGAAGACATTGTAAAAGTACCAGCTAGGAATGCACTCATTAGGCATAAACAGGCATAAAGCCTGTGGTATCCTGTGTGCAGCAAACAAGAAGAAAAGCTCAAAACTCCTTTCTTTACTCAAATAAACCAACTTGTTGAGTGTGTAGCAATAAGAGAGTCATCTTCATCTGGCACATTACAAAAACATTTTCAGTATATCTACAATTATATATATATATATATATATATATATATATATATATATATATATATATTTACTTTCAATGACACATTCAAAGCCAAACAGTGAGGCAGAAGATAGACACATTCGCTTCATCTTTGAAGCTCAAATGGGGAGAATTCTGACAATATACACCATTAGGAAAGCAGCTACAGCAGAGGTATAAACTCTGTAAGCCAATACAAGGGGAGTGCTAAAATGTAGTGCATATTAGTGATGTATCTCAATGGTTTAATCAGAAGTTTCAAAAGTTAATTTAAAAGTAATTGAACTTAAATACAAGACAATATAAATTATTGTAAAGAAGAAAAGGTTGTAATGCAAGCAAAGTAACAGGAAGCCACCTGTGAGTTCCAGGGTGTGATCAGTTATACCATGGAATCAGTAACTGGAATTCTAAAGTAACGGTAAGAATCAGAATCATAAAAATTATTGAGGAGATCATGGACATGAACTTCACAAAAGTAGTGATAAATACCAAGCTATATATCCAAGACTCAAGGAATTATGACAGTCTATGTGTTGTTTCTATTCTTTCATCTTGACTAAACAAACAGGTGAAAAACAGACATAGAAAGAGAGAGTTCTGAGAGAGGAAAGAAAATAGGGTCACATGAACCACCCATAAGTGAAAGGAACTGTTGTATCTAATTATCATTAGAAGTCAGGCAAATAGAAGACACTAGAAAAGATGGATTTAAAGAGCTAAAAGAAAAAGAAAGAAAGACAAACACAGTTAAACACTTCAAACCGAGAATGCTTCTAACTAGCAAACACATTCTTCAACAAAAAAATGGAAGCAAAAGCTTGCTTAAATAAATAAAAATAGAAGAACCTGGTTGTCTGCAGTACCACCATGAAAAAGAACATTATTTTTAAAAGTCAGCTTTTTGAGGGGACAGGTAACTGGTCTGGAAGGGAGAATATGATAAAGAATAATGAATCTATTCAGAAAGTAAAGATAAAAGAAAATCAATTAGACAGTTTATATATATATATGTATGTATATATATACATATGCATACATATATACTCTACCTCTGTGATAAGCAAAATAGTAACTACTAATTTTATTTCATCTGTAAGAACACTAAAATACTACATAAAGATTGTCTTAATTAGAAAGGCTGTAGTCAAAATGGACCACCAAATCAATACAAACAGATATAATTCTAAGCCAACAAGATAAAAATGCACCAGAGAATCTTCTTGATCTTCTCGTGGTAGATGGAAACTAACACACACACTCACAACTGTACAATGTGCCAACTGAATGACACTGGAGAACTAAGTCCTAAATGCAATGTCTTTATCAACCCCTCTCCTCAATGGTAAGAAAGTTGTGCTGAAGAGGAGGTAGAAGGACTGTAAGAGACAGAGGGGATGGATGACTCTCAGGAAACAGTGTCATCAGCAACAGCAGGTCTGATGCCCTTATGAACTTACAGGAGACTGTGACATCATGCACAAGACCTGCACAGGTTAAAATCAGAAAGAGATCCCAGCGCTGAGAGAAGAAGTGCATGCAAATGTTGAACCTTTAACCAAGACGTTATCTGCATTTAATACTTACAAGCAAAGGAAAAAGTAATTTTTTCTAATGAAGTCTCAAACTTTAGGGTAGTCCCTACACTGAGGAGTAGATGGCCAACTCAAAATGAACACAGTGGTATTTTTGTATACTTTTGTCTCATTTTGCTTTGTTTAGGCAGTTTTTTGTCTTTTTGGTATTTTACTGTTATATTTTGTTTTCCATTTTCATGTTTTTGTGGAATTTTGTCAGTGTCTTTCGTGTTTGGTTGTTTTAGTTCTTATTGTTTTGGTTTTGGTTTTGATTTTATTGTTTGTAAAAGTATCTGGTTTTTAAAAATAATAAATAAATAAATCTTTAAAAAAGTATATGGTTTTGGAGGTATGCATGTGGGGGAAAGCTGGGAGGAATTAGAAGAATCAAAAGTCTCATCAGAATATTGTATGTAGTAGGAGGACTTTTTCTAATCTATTAAAAAAAGGAATTAAAATTTTGAATTGAATCAAAATAAAAAAAGAAACAATATTTGAGATGGAAAGAATTCAATAAGGTACCTTTTAACATTTATTTACTTTTATTTTGTGTGTATATGTATGTCTGTGCACTGCATGCATATAGTAACCAGATCACCTGGAACTCGAATAACAGATTGCAGTGAGCCACCCATTCATTTGCTACACACTGAAAATGCTGCTTTTTTGGAAGAACACGGACTGCTCTTCACTGCTGAGCCATCTCATCAGGCCTACCATGACATCTGTGACATATATATATATATATATATATATATATATATCATATATATATCATATTTACAATGTTTTCCCTTCCCCACCTTCTCCCAGATTCTTTCCACCTGCTCACCCCATACCTTTTTTCTTCCCTTTTTCTCTATCTCAAAAAGAAAACAAAGCAAAAAAGAATGCCACAAAAATTAAAAATAATTTAATAACTCAATAATCCTTCCATCTGACCCTAGCCTATCAGGTCTCATCAGGAATGGCTGCATTGTCTTCCTCTGTGGGCCTGGCAAGGCTGCTCCCCACCCATAAGAGGAGAGGTTTAAGGTGTTAAGGGTGTAGCTCAGTGATTGTAGAGTACTTGGCTGCTAAGCAGAAGAGCCTAGGTTCTGTTCCAACCTCTGGGTTTTGAGGGAGAAAAAAAAATCATACATCTCAATGAACATGAATAAACAGGAATAAACAACATGAATAAAATAGTAAAGTCTCTAATTTTAGCCCTCCTCATGCTTTAGCCTTTTCTTTAACACCTTTTCTGGGTTCACATTTGTGCAATCAAGAATTATACACCTAGGATCTGAAATCTTTCAAGAACACTTGCTCAGCCCTATTTCCGATTTGCTTATCTGTTTCTTCTAAGATCAAGAAGTTCCTGTCAGTCACTTTAATGGGGACTACAAGGATTGAGAGGGACTTTTTCTAGAGAGAGCAGATCGGTTTTTTTATCGTGTCTTTCTTCTCCAAGACATTGTTCAGTCTTTTGTAAATGCCAGACTCCTTCTGATTTCATTCATGTGTCACACACAGGATTTCAAAGAAATGGCCAAAAATGGTTTGGAGGGCAAAAGTACTTTTGATCACACACACACACACACACACACACACACACACACAGTCTCTATATATGAATTTTCTTAGTGAAGGACAGACAAAACCTCCACAGATACTGTGTATTCAGCCACATAGTACAGAAACAGCAGTTGAAGGAGTGATGTTATAGCCTGTTCTCGGGGTTCATAGGAATTAAGCATGGAAACCCATGTAGACACTAGAAGTCTGTTGCAGATTCACTTTCCTTATAAAATGATATGATATGTTGCTTAGGGAATAAAGCCAGCAAAACCATCTGCACAAGTCAGTACAGGTATGCTCTGCTCTCTCTGTTTTCAGAGTATTTTAGCTGGATCGTGTGGCTGATTGTAGATTTAGGACTTTTTTCTTCCCATTTTAACCAAAGCATATAAAGGAAATTTCCTCTGAGTTTTTGAGAACTCTTCTCAGTAATGACCTTCATCATCAACAGTTCTCATTACCCCCTTTGCCATTTCTGTATTCAGTCTGATATCGGCAAAAACTTCTAAATTGAAAAAATATGGTGTGGAGCAGCAAATTGGAGCTATTTACTACATCATTGCGGAAGGTTTATTTTAAAATAGGATTAAAGTAACTCCTGTTGGTTATGAGATGGTGTTCTCCATGTACTGTAGGCTGACTTCAAATGCAAGATCCCTTTGCTCCATTCAGCCTCCTGACTGCTGGGTTTATGAGCACAGGACATGCCCCAGGCTTGAAATACTTCTTTTTCAGCTGCAGGAGGCCCATTAAAACAGACTGTAAGCCAACCAGTTTTTAGTTATTTTTTTTATTTGCTTCTTAATCACCTGCAAGACTTCAGATATTTAGTTATTACTTACTAAATATGCCTGACAAAATGAAAAGGTTTGTCCTCTTCCTTATCAGTCAAATATCATAGCTCCATGATGTTAGACCAGGAATAGAGAATGTAACATGATCAGTATACACTGTTCACGGAAAAACCTTTGAGTATTGAGATCCCTGTTGCTTAAAGCTTTAAGTCATAGAGTTTGGGGTGTCATACGAGTCAGAGTTTCAGATGACTTTCAGAAAAAAAATTTCCCTGTGGTTCTTTTCCTAAAAATTCTAGAGCCTCTTAGAAAACAAAATTGAACCTCTATGTTTAAAATAAAATAAACTATGTCCAATCAAGATAAAAAAGAGGAAGAATATAAATCTTTAAAACTGAATATGCTTATTTATAAAACCACATTGTTTGAAAAGACTGCATGGAATCTAATAACTAGAACCAAAAACACCGCACATTGCAATGTTTCCCAGTAGTATTATATCATAAACAATTCAGACAGAGAGGCAATTAACCTGGAAAAATCAACCCCTACTGCAATGAGTACGCTCACCCCAAGGTTAGTATCATCAGGTTATTATCTGCTCATCCCAACTCTAGACATGCCAGCTTATAACTGTTTCCTTTGATAGAGCAAAACAGGAATCAAGAATACCTCAGAAAGAAGAAAGGTGAAGAAAGTGTGGAAATAATTTCAGCATTCTCAGGTGGATATAGATAGACACAACTGTTAATGCAATCCTGTTTTCTCTCTAATTAGATCCATCATAGAGTGAAGTCTCCCCTTGGCTTTCATCCTAGACATGATTGATGGGCAAGAGTTAGGAGATGTTTGCTGTCGGAGCTAAAGTTCTGTAGTGTGTGTAACACGTGATGGACTACACTTGAGTAAGTTGCAGTTTTTCTTTAAAGAAGGTAAGATCTACTGATAAATGGGGAAGAAACTGAAGAAAGTGCTCTGTACTTCAGGATTTCTTCCTCAAACCAAAATATAAGTACACCAACACCAAGCTAGGACAGTGTTTGTGTAATTAAAAACTGCTTGACATGCAGCTGCCAAGTATGACTGGCAGAAATACAGTGAACTCTTTGTTTGGTATTTTAATCCACAGGCTTCAGAGAAAAAGTCCCTCAGGAACATGTTTCCATGATGCTCCTTTATAAAGCACCTTTTATACTCCCTATCCCATTCCTCTAGTCCCGTTCACCACGAAATGACAACTGTCCATTTCTGGGACACATAAGACCATATGCACATGTGTACCTAACAGTTAGAAGGCAATTTTCCATAGCTAGTGTGCACAGGTCCTGGTAAGGCCTAATGAACATAGCAGATAGTGAAAATGGGCCATTACCTCCAATATAATCAAGATACATAACAGGAGTGTATGCCTCTTATTTGAAGTATTACTCTCCCTGACATTACCTTGTTTTTATAAGCTTAGCCAATACTTAACATATCAACATTAAATTCATTGGTCTGCTATGAGCCATACTTTTTATTTATTTTTAATTTTTTTCACAATTTATTCATTATATATCCCAATTGAAACCCCCTCCCTCAACTCCTCCCAGACCCATCCTCGCTCCTCCCTTCCCTACCCTGTTCCCTTCCTTTAGTCCACTGAAAAGGGTAGTTCTCCTTGCGATCTGCCCTTGTGTTGTCAGTTCTCAACAGGCCTGGATCCTCTTCCTCTGTGACCTGGTAAGGCAAAATCACTAGGAGCAAGGGATCAGAGAGCAGACAACGGAGGTCATGACAGAAGCAGCCTCTGCTCCCCTTATTAGGGAATCACATGGAGATTGAGCTGCCAGTGGGATTGCTTTAAGTTTCTCTCTGTTTAGTTTGATGTTGACTGTATAATGTTCTTTTGGAATGTATACACTTTAACCTTGTTCATTCAAATGCTGATTTCTCTCCCCCACCCTCCAGTTTCAATCTGGACATTGATTGTGATACTTATTCTAACTCTCTGAGAGGGGTTCTAGGCCTTCTCCATGCATGGTACTTGGTTGGTGCCTTAGTCTCTGCAGAACCCACTGGGCTCAGGTAGCTTATGTGGTCTCTTTGTGGGGCTTCTATCCCTTCCATGTCCTTCTAACCGTACCTTCTTTTCTTCCATAAGACTCCCTGAACTCTGCCCAAAGTTTGACTGTGAGTCCAAGCATTGCTTCAATTCACTGTTGGGTAGACCCTTACAGAGGCCCTCTATAATAGTCTCCCATCCTGTTTCCTCTCTTCTACCTCTTCTGTTGTCTATCCTGTTTGTCATTCTGAATGAGATTTAAGCATCCTCCCTAGGGTCTTCCTTAGTGGTTAGCTTCTTTAGGTCTGTAGATTCTAGTATGGCTATCTTATATTACACAGCTAATATCTGCTTATAAGTGAGTGTATACCATGCCTGTCTTTCTATTTCTGGGTTACCTCACTCAGGATGATCTTTTCTAGTTCCATCCATTTGCCTGCATAATCCACCCTTTAAACAAACTGAAAGAAAAAAAAATAACAGATGATCATCTCCGTAGGTGCTGGAAAAACATTTGATAAAATCCAACACTCATTCATGCTTAAAGTTCTGTAGAGATCAGGGATACAAGGCACACACTTAAACATAGCAAAGGTGTTGTATTGGGCTGTTAATATTTACTACTAATCATCTTTTAGTAAAGCCCAACATAGTTACCTACTCTTCAGATTTTACCCATTATACTTGCTTTTTGTGAAATCTTAGGTCCAGTTCATTCTTCACATTGTTCCAAGACCTCTCCTCCAGCCTTGCTCTCTCCCAGCTCTCTTCTGTCCTTCTCCTCTGCCTCTGCCTTCCTGTTCTCTGGTTCCTCACTCTCTTCCTGCTTCTTTTCCGTTGTTCAACATTGTGACTTGATGTTTTATTTTGGCATGTTTATGCAAAGTTGAGGCTGATGCTGCTTAGAATCAGTATCACAATGCAATGTCCGGATTGAAACCAGAGAGCGGGGGAGAGAAATCAGCATTTGAATGAACAAGGTTAAAGTGTATACATTCCAAAAGAACATTATATAGCCAACATCAAACTAAACAGAGAGAAACTTAAAGCAATCCCATTAAAACCAGGGACAAGGCAAGGCTTCCCACTCTTTCCACATCTCTTCAACATAGTTCTTGAAGTTCTAGCTAGAGCAATAGGACAATTAAAGGAGACCAAGGGAATACACATGGGAAAGGAAGAAGTCAACATATCACTATTTTAAGATGATATGATAGTATACATGAGTGATCCCAAAAATTCTACCAGGGAACTCCTACACCTGATAAAAGCCTTCAGCATGGTGGCCGGATATAAAATTAACTCAAAAAAATCAGTAGCCCTCCTGTATAAAGATGACAAATGGGCTGAAAAAGAAATTAGGGAAGCAACACCTTTCACAATTGCCACAAAACAACAACAACAAAACACCATAAAATATCTTGGTGTAACTCTAACCAAGCAAGTGAAAGACTTGTATGAAAAAAACTTCAAGTCTCTGAAGTAAGCCATATTTATTTAGCAAGTGTTAATCAATGTTTATTAATGACATGCCAAGGATTATAAAGATATTTTGGTAAATATACCAAAGACATAATCAGCAAGCTGTTTACAATCTATCATTTATACAATACTGTGAATAAACTGCTTCTACGATATTCTGTAGAAAAAGAGTCCCACCAGCAATAGATGAGTATTTCCCTTATTTCATATTCTTCTCATCATAAGCTCTCATTTGTTTCACTGACCTTAGCCATTCAGACCAATGTGAGATAAAATTTCAAAGTAGTTTTGATTTGTATTGCCTTGATGACTAAGGATGTTGAACATTTCTTTAACTGTTTTTCAATCTTTTGTGTTTCCTGTAGTGAAAATACCATCCACATCTGCATCTCATTTTTAACTTGAATATTTGCTTTTTGATGTCAAGACTTTTGAGTTCTTTATATATTTTAGGTGTTAGCTCTTTATTGTTTAAGTAGTTGGTAAAATTTCTTCCCTTTCTGTAGCCTGCCACATTATCAGAAAAAAAAAAACGGTATCCTTTGTCATACAGAAGCATTCTTATCAGTTTGATAGGATAAGGATTTACATTAGTAAAGATATGCTTTCTGTTAAAATACAGTCTCTTTCTTCAAAATATATTCTCATTCATTAATAGAGGGCGCAGGTATCACCATATGGCCATGATACAGACATTTGAATAACTTCTTCTGCAGCATTATGTTGCTCTCTATGCAAATTTACAATTTTAACTTTTAGTTTATCATTAAGTCTTTTTGTTGTTTTAAAAACACACAAAGATGAGAAGACTACATGATGGAATCACTCTTACTGTGGTGGGTATGTATTTTATATGCTTTTGCTAACTTAAGAGAATGAAAGAATTCGAGAGCAGAATGATTAAATTATTGCCATATGTGGACATTCCATTATATTAAATAGTCCAGTCCCATTCATCATAAAATGTCAACTGTCAATCTCAGGGACACATAAGAACATACACATGTGGGCCTAACAGTCAGAAGGCAATTATCTACAGCCAATGTGCACAGGTCTCCCTAAGCCCTTATGAATATAGTAGATATTGAAAATGGTTCAGGTACCCCACATACAACCCAGAAACATCATAGGAGTGGGTTCTACTCTTGTTTCAGTTGTCAGTCCCATTTGACTTTTCACAAGACTTCTTGTGATGTTTCTTGTTTCCTTTCCCAGTGTGGTAGCCTTGACTTCCAATATTTTCATTAGTGGCTCCCACCTCACTGCCTCACAACCTCATGGCCTAAGACAGTTGTATGATAATTAGATTTCCAGCATGCTTTTTCTTTAGTATAAATAAGGCTCTACAAAGACATCTTCAGAACTAGGCCCATAACTGATGATGACTAAATGATTTTCAGGTTCCTTCAAGAAATTTTTCGTTAAAACAATAAGTATAAAAACATACAACTGCCCTTTATTTTCATGCACAAATTTAATTTGGTTCTCTCTTTTTCTTTTTTTAGTAGTTATCCTTTGATTTTTCACTTAAAATCACCTGAGCCCCTTCCATCACCAGCGTGGTGGCTGTTTCATGTGATACCTAGTACAGAAAATCCTTGTTTTCTGAGCCAGTTGTTTCTGTGTTCCTCAACATTAGTGAAAATTAAGAAAATTTTTGTAACCTTAGGTATATATTAATCTCTCAGGAATTCTAGATAGCTTCATGCCTACACTATTACTTCTATGTGTGAAGAAAACCTGCCTTTTGGCCTAAATGTACTCCTAGACCTTTCTCAGACACTCTAGTGGTTTCCAAAGAAGAGATGGATCACCTCTAGGAAAATTTTGCTATTGAAATAAGGAGAATCCTGAATAAAGCAGTATTGTATAATTTTGGAGGGATACATTTTATGTCACATTTTTGCTAAATTACTAATACTTTTAGCATTATTGACATTCATATTTGATTGTCCTCTGAATATGGTACCTCATATGAACATTAAGATTAGCCCTGCATATGAGAAATGACCTTCCTGTCAGAAAAAAATGAAAGGAAAAGATATTCATTGTAAAAAGTAACATTTTAAAGGCTCATAGCCAATCAAGCTGTTGTCTGTGAGTGACTAGAGTTATTCTGTCTTCTTTCTTTATACCTACCTTTTATTCTTCCATGTAAAACTCAGTTTTTAGCACAGACTTCCAACTCAGTTCCCCAATAGTAATTCTTCATTCCCAGGTTCTCACTCTCCTTCCTGGCTTATCCTCAGCAGCAAGTCCCACTTGCTCGTTCTCTATAAAATTGAGTGTAGTCTCAGCCCTCCAATGTAGAGTCCCACTGCTGTGATCTACAGCTACACCTGAACAAAATCTTCTTTATTATATTTTAACTAATACCATTTTTAAAACCCACCTTTTTAACAGCATCTGCATGATTTTCAATATTTTTACTTCTCAATATATTGCATGCCAGTCATAATTAATATCCTTACAGGAAAATTTTCTGTAATTACAGATAGAGAGGTATCTGTGTGAACTTTGACACAAGTATTTCTCTGCTGGCCCAGCCCCTTTTCACCTTTCTGGGCTATGAGAAAGTTTGCATAAGTAACTTTCACTTTTGTTGACATGAATCTGTCTTTTTTATGTTTTAAAATATACACAGTGTGCCTGGTGAGACCTTGAGGAGCAGCACTTATTTTCTTAAGTGAACTTTAACGAAGGGGTATGCATTATTCTTCCTTAGCTGTTGTGCTGAAAACTGTGGATGTCAAATGTGAATAAAGCCACATTAAATGAAAAAGAATAAATTTGCCACTTAAGTGAGTAATTCCTAGAATCAGAGAGGCCTTAGCTTATAGGTGATGTTGGAGAAATTGACAAGCATTGATATTTGGAGAAATTGACAAGTATTGTCTGCAGACTGCTTCGGAATAAATGTTTCCAGGAGTACTCTCCTCTCCCTGCCTGATGCATGAAGAGGAGAATATAGACACCACCGAGGAAGCAGCAAACTGAAATCTCATCCTTTACTGGTGTTATTTGTTTTGGAGAGATTCTCCACGAAAGCTAGTGATACTACCCCACCCTGAGCTATTAAATTCAGATTGCATGTTTCCAATGGCAGCCAGTCTGGAGCTGTGTATATCTACCTTCAGACAGTCCCATCACAGAACTAAGAGAACTGCATCTAAGTTCATGAGCCGATAAAAAGTAATCTAGCAAAAGTCTTTCTTATACCAGAATATACAATGATAATCACACCCCCTTGCATTACAAATGTCCCATAACAATTCACTCTGGTACTGAGTGACTGACATTATTTGAAGTAATGATGTAATAAAACATTTTAAAAGAAAACCCATAATTTACTTACTTTTTACTTAAAAAATGTTTCTGAAATCTTCTGAGATCATGATTGATAGAGAGCACTATGACTTCACACACCACCAAAGACTAGAATAGGTTTTAATAAACTAAAGGAATTAAATAGCTTTATCTTGCTTTCTATATTTATTTTCTACTGCCTGGCTTTTGTAACAATCTAAAATTGCAGTTAAAATTAATTAAAATGTATAGTGACCTGAAGCTTTTTAAAAATTAACTAAGTTTCTTTTCTATAGATGATGCAATAAATTATAAATATCTCTATTCTTTATTTAAATTACTTTCAGGGAAACTTTATAGAAGGCCTCTACTCTGACAAATTAAGATGTTAGTACACAGAATTTAGATTTGGTAAATTGAAAGGCAAGAGGTGGCGAATGCATTTGTAACTCCTCTTAGCCTTCCTAATTAGTTAACTCCAGCCTTGCACTTAAGGAGACCAAACCAGGCTTCTGCATCATGCATCATCATGCTGGTGAACACTTGGTTGCTGTGCTGATTTTGTTGCCTGTTTAAGGTAGTCAATGGTATGGTCACATACTTAATAATTGTGGTTCCCATGGCTGGCTCTTTGACCCCCTCTCCCCACCACCCCTGAAGGAGGAGCAACCTTGCTAGGCCACAGAGAAGGACACTGAAGCCAGTCCTGAAGAGACTTGATAAGCTAGGGTCAGATGGAAGGGGAAGAGGACCTCCTCTATCAATGGACTTAGAGAGGGGCAGGGAGGAGAAGAGAGAGGGAAGGTGGGATTGGGAGGGAATGAGGGGGACTACAGCTGGGATACAAAGTAAATAAACTGTAACTAATATAAAAATTAAAAATTTAATTAAAAATAAATAAAATGAATAAATAAAATAACTATTAAAAATAATTTTGACTCCCTTGGTGTGTTTGTGTGATTTTTTTTTCACAGTTTTCAGCTGGAAAATTTACTGCAAGTTTCTCTTATCATTCTACATAAACACTTAAAATTAATATTCACTATTATTTCAGCGCTAATGTTGGGGCATGGTTATAAAGAGAAGCACATAGTATTTTCACATGTCAAATTCAAATACCAGCAGGTCGGCCCTTGATATTAATGAAAATCAGAGCTCAGACCTAGACTGTTAATGCAAAGAATACAAGATCAGACACTAAAAATAAAATTAAAATGTGCATCAACAAGAGCCTATATTCCTAGTATTTGGGATGTTGAGGCACGAAGAGCTAGATCTTTCTACAATGCTAATAAGAATTAATATAAAGCAAAGAGTTACATGAGAAACGGGCATCAGAAACTTGACAAGTATAGATAAAATGTAAAATACAAGGTCTCTACTTAAGGGTTTTGTTTTGTTTGGTTTGGTCAATGATAAAACAGTAATTAGGTTTAACCATGATAAGGTAAGGATAGAAGACTGTAGATAGAAGGAGGAGTCTGAGACATTTGAAACAAAGATAATACTGATAATATATTAGCATACATGAAAATTAAGTGCATTTCATAAACACTAGGGACCTCCCATGGGCAACAATTACCACTATGACTTACTCCCGTGAGCATGAGAGTTCAGCTTCACTAATCTCTCCAAGAAACCCTAAGTTCTGTTGGGTAAGAAAAGATTATTTTAAGGTACCTGGAAGAAAACTGACTCCCTTGGCATAAGTAAGTAACTAGAACATTCCATGCAATTGTAAATGCACTACTACTGAAAACACTTGAACCTTTCAGTTTCCCTAAAGAATATCAAATAGTTTATTAAGAGCATTAAACTTTGCCTAACACACACACACACACACACACACACACACACACACACACACACACACACACACACACCACTCTCATAGGCAAGGATAACTTGTTTCAAATTATCCATATAGATTTTAAGAAAAGGCCATACAAGACATGGATAATCACCATCCCACAAGACAGCCAATGCTGAGCAGAGATGCTCTAGTATAATATTCCTTATATAGAAATAATTTCTGAATATTTTTGTATGTTTTTTTCTTTTTGTTTTAAGTTTGTGTGTGTGTGTGTGCATGTGTGTGTGTGTGCATGCAGAGGAACACAATATCCCAGGTAAATACTAAACAAAATGAGTGTTTGCAGGAAAATGGTGCATTCATAAAGTGGGAATAAATTTGAGTCTAGAAAATTCTACAGGAATAGAAATATAGTTTTGTTTTGTTTTTTAATCAGAGGTATACCTAGATATATCCATTTTTATACACAGCTAACATCTCTTAAAATATACATATAGTGTTAGTAGTGTATAGGGGAGGAGTTTAAAGCTCAATTCTAAATGAATTAATGATTTTTATTTCCATTAACATGTCAGATTCTCTTGTTCTTTGCTAAAGTTATTTATAGTTTACATATAAAATTAAACTGCCATTTAATAGATGTTTACCTTACATATGGAATTTGGGGGATAAAGAAAGGTGAAAGTCTTAGGTCAATGAGAAATGCACTGTGTGCAGAGCCAGAAACCTTGAATTAGTCCCTGAATTGTGGGATTAGTTCCTCTATGGCATTGGCAACAATTCACCACGTTTCTGTGCTTGGTTCTCTGGTCTATAAATTTAGGAACTTATATTACTAATTCCCCTTTCAACTCTACTCCATTTTGAAAGGTACATTACAAAAAGCAATGTATTTCAAGCCAAGAATCCTATTTCTGGTCCTGTAAGTAAGTTATTGTTTGACCTTAAGTCAGTTGTACAGCTTCAGCTAGGCTCTTTTTCCCTCAATTATAAAATGAGGTGTTGAACCCTTTGATCACTAAGGTTTCCTCAAGGTGTGAAAATATATCATTCAATTCAGGACCTGTCCTCAAGGAGTGTTCCATCTAGTTAAGCCGACAGGACATGTACATAAAAAGGTCAGCGACAATATCAGGCAAAAATAGAACAGATGTCACGAGGCAATGGGTGCCACAATCCAAGTAAATGTGGCAGATGGTAAGAGAGATAAAGGAGCTCATTCAGCAATGGATCCGGCAGAGGATTCCTCAAACGTGGGCACTCCTAACCATTGCCCTCCATGGTGGACTGTGTCTCCTGTGGCTGAAGTACTGCTGTGTCTCTGGACACCAAGCTGAGATCAAGCCCAAAGGGAGAAAAGCACACTCCAGGAGTGGCAAAGATGTTCAAGAGGTGCTGAGAGCTAACTGTTTTAAAAAAAAAAAACTTTTTTCATTGTTATTATTATTATTACTATTATTTACAATATTTTCTCTTTTTATCCCAGTATCGCCCCCATCTCCTGCCGTTCCCACCCTCCCTCCCTCTTCCTCTGCTATCCTTCCTTCCTAGTCCACTAATAGGGGAGGACCTCCTCCCCTACTGTCTGACCCTAGCCTATCAGATTCCATCAGGACTGCCTGGATCCCCTTCCTCTGTGGGCTGGCTAATCACTCCACCAGGGAGAAGTGATCAAGGAACAGGCAACCTAGCTCATGTCAGAGACTATTTTTTCTCCCCTTACTAGGAGACCGACATGGAGACTGAGATGTCTATGGAAGACCCTAGAAAAGATGCTTCATTTTCATTCAAAAGGGAAAACAGAATAGACACTGGAAGCATTAGGATGGAGCTTATCACAGATGTCCTCTTAAAGATGCCACTCAGCAGGGAGTCGAAGCAGGTGAAGAGACTCACAGCCAAACTTTGGACAGAATGCAGGGAGTCTTATGGAAGACAGGGGATGTAGAAGGACCAGAGTGGACAAAAGCCATACAAGCACACCAACAAAGCCAAAATAAAGCAAAGCTGGGATGGGGGATGGGGCATGCAGAGACTGATTCATAAACCAAGACCATGCATAGAAAGGACCTAGACTGCCTTTTTTTTTAATTTATTTATTTTTATCTCAATCACAGGTTAGGTACTTTGAATCCCAGGTGTAGCCCCCTCCCTCATTCCCTCCTACACTCCCACTCCCTCCCTCATCTCCCTCCTCCCCGCCCCCTCCAAGTTCACCAACAGGGGAGGACCTCCTTCCCTTCCATCCAACCCCAGCTTATCCTGACTCCTCAGGGCTGGCTGCAGTGTCCTCCCCTGGGATCTAGCCATTCTGTCACTCCCGGCTTGTATGGGGGAGGGTCAAAGAGTCAGCCATCAAGATCATGACTGAAACAGTCCCTGTTTCCCTGAATAGGGTCTTCAGTCCTACACCTAGCTATCATGG
>CM053764.1:14265820-14291872 GCA_028658305.1 Pachyuromys duprasi | reverse complement strand
CCCCCCCCCAGAGGTCCTCTTTGGCATGTTCCTGTTCTGTTGCTTGTTTTCTCCTCCACTCAATGTCCATCCCATTTGTTCATTCAAACAAGCATTGATCATACCAACCTAGACTGCCTTTTGAGAGCTAATTGTAATGTTTGTAATTTCAGCCTTTTCGAAAGGTTCCTTTGAAGAAAGCATCTAAGAACAGCTGGTACCAGGAACACTGTTTCTTTTTTTGCTTTCTTTCTTTCTTGATTAAACCATCACATGATTGAATCTATTAAGAATTAGATTTTACATTGGCCTGGATGCAAAAGGTTGAGGTTGTAATTATCATGATTATTAATCATGTACTTAATCTGATTTGTACATCACTTCTCCCAAATATTTTAATTATTTTTTATTTTTTGAAATTATAATATAATTACATTATTTACCCCTTCCTTTCTTCTCTTCAAATCCTCCCTCTCCTGGCTTTCTTTAAAACTTGTGGTCTCTTTTTTAATTAATTATTATTTTAAATTTATTTTTGACTGCTAAGATGATTCAATCAGAATATCATTTTCAGACAAGTTCAGGCTAAAACAAATGGTGTGTTGAGTCTGAGAAAATGCATTTGTTTTTAAGATAATTGCACCAGGACCCTATGTGCAAGTATTTGTATTTTTCTCAAAGAAAGGAAAGTGGTACAGCCACCAGATGCCACAGACAGACCTGTGTCTTCCAGTTTTACGGAATGGCACAAAGGGATGTTTTATAATGCAGCCTGAAGAACACAGAATTTTCACAGATTTCTTGGGAAAAGTTTCTTAGGCCCATGTGGAAGGAGGACCACATATATTTTTAATAGGATACTCTGATCATATTTGTTGCTCAGTCAGATACTATCCATGATAAAAAATATAAAACAAAAACTTTGTTTCACTCCTCTTATATAATTTGTTTAATACAGTTCTGGCTTCAACAGGCCCTTGATTCAATAACTAGTCTGAATCACCAATATCAAAAGTTCCCTCTGCCCTAGAGTCTAAGCTTAACTTATTACCCCAGAAATTGCATTCCATCAGTGGTGCGTTCCAACCTCAAGCAATTAAAGAATGTTAAGTTTTTAAGCAAAGAGCGAAGATTGTGAAAGGCTTTGGAGCTGCTGAAGTATGAGAAGACTCAAGCCGAACCTGGCATCTTAGCCACCTGTGCTGTGGTAATGTGATACTGGCATACAATGCTCAGCTGCACAGCACCTGAGTAATGGAGGTTTAGAAACAGCAAAGTGTTGATGCCTTCAAACACCCTCACTCACAGCTTTATTTGAAATATTCTCCCCAAAGAAGAGTAACTGCCATTTGAGATCAATGCATTTCTCAGATTCACACAGTTCACACTATATATGGAAACAGACTTATTTACCACATATTGACTATCCGTGCCCCATGTGCAGAAGTTATTAAATGAAATGCGTTTTTCTGTTATGACTTAATGCCCTGCAGAATTAAGAATGGCTGTTGGAGGGCTGGTGGGTAGATAATAACATCATCACCTGCTCTCTAAGCAGTGAACTTTCTGCAGGCCTGTCATTCTAGGAGTCAAAATGAGGCAAGGAAGATAATCAAGTTCCTATCAAGCACTGTATTCAATGACAACAGTGATAATAAAAACAACATTACTTCATTTATTCATTCCTTCAACCATAGTTAGTGAGTACCCATACTGTTTTGGCCATTGTAAAGATAGAAAGGAACAAGATAAACTCGATTTTGTTCAGACTGAGATTTGGCTGTTAAGGGAAGCTAAGTCCATACCTGTGGTGCTGGGTGATGCATTTCCTGCAGCTTTCTGCAATGGCAGGAAATCACTTAGTTTGCTCACAGAAGAGAGGAACACAAACATAGAATCACTGTCTCCTGACCTGGAAGAGGGTTCAGTCAGGACAGTGTCTGCTGCGCAAGCATGAGAAACTGAGTTGAGAGCCCTGCATGAAATCCAGATGCTATGGCTTGCATTTGGAATCCCAGCCCTGTGCTGAGGAAGACAAATGATAGGAACCCAGTGGTAGCCTCCTAGGCAGATCAATGATTTCTTTATTCAGTGAGAAATCCTGCCTCAGAGAGTAAGGTAAAGCATTATTAAAATGACTTTGGAAGGCCTCAACATACCATGCATGTGTGTGTGTGTGCATGCGCACACATTCACACACACGCACACATGTGAGCACACACAGACTCATGCACAAAGGTACACATGCACAACCATCTTCACATACTTGAGTAGCAGAATTATTTGGATCAATATTTCCAATTCTTTCAAATCAGAATAAAATAAAAGCCTTAGTATATAATTTGAAAAGGTACTACTTAGTCAAGGATAAATAGGAGGAAAGGGTAGCCATACACACCTGTGGAAGTGTCTAGAGCTGGCAAGGAGATCGGTCAATGAACCACATGGTCCTAGTCTATCAGGTCTCATCAGGACTGTTTGGATCCTCTTTCTCTGTCTCCTAGTTAGGACACTTTACCAGACTGAGGTGATCAAAGAGCAGGCACCCGAGTTCATGCCAGCAACTGTCCCTGTTCCACTTACTAGGGAATCCCCAAGGAGACCAAGCTGCCAACGGGTTACTTCTGAGCAGGGGTTCTAGGTCCTCTCCATGCTTGGCGCTTGGTTGATTCATCAGTCGTTCTTGGCCTTCCTGGGCCCAGATTTTTGGCTATGTTGGTCTCCTTGTAGAGCCCCTGCTCCTCCAGGCCCTTCTATCTCCCCTTTTATCCATAAGACTCCCTGCACTCTGCCCAAAGTTTGGCTATGACTCTCAGCATTTGCTTCAATATCCTGCTGCATAGTCTTTCAGAGGTCCTCTCTGATAAGCTCCTGTCATGTTCCCTGTTTTCTCCCACTTCTGATGTCTATCCTGTTTGCCCTTATGCATGAGGGTTAAGACCCTTCCCTAGGGTCTTCCTTGCTGTTTAGCTTCTTTAGGACTATAGAATTTCGTATGCTTATCCTATATTATATGGCTAATATCCACTTATAAGTGAACATATTCTATGTGTCTTTCTCATTCTTCATTGCATCAGTCAGGATGATCTTCTAAATTCCATCCATTTGCCACAAATTTCATGATATCCTTGTTTTTAATTGCTGAGTAGTATTCCACTGTGTAACTATACCACACTTTCTGTATTCTCCTCAGCTGAGGGAACATCTGGGTTGCTTCCGGATTCTGGCTATTACAAATAAAGCTGATCTTAACATAATTGAGCAAATGTCTTTATTGAATGGTGGAGTATCTTTTAGATATAAACCCAAATGTGGTATAGCTGAATCTTGAGGTTGCATTATTCCTAATTTTTCTGAGAAAGCGCCAGATTGATTTAGAAAGTGATTGTGCAAGTTTACATTCCCACCATTAATGGAGGAGGGTCCCCCTTTCTCTACAACTTCTCCATCATATGCTGTCACTTGAGTTTTGGATCTTAGCCATTCTGATGGGTATAAGGTGTAATCTCAGGGTCATTTTGATTTGTATTTGCCTGATGAGTAAGATACTGAGCATTTCTTTAAGTGTTTCTTTGTCATTCCTTTGTTCAGAATTCTTTGTTTACCTCTGTATCTCCTTTTTAATTGGATTACTTGGTTTGTTGGTATTTAACTTCTTGAGTTCTGTATATATTCTGGATATTAACCCTTTGTCAGATGATGAGTTGGAGAAGGTCTTTTCCAGTCTGTAGGCTATCATTTTGTTCTGTTGACAGTGTCTTTTGCTTTACAATAGCCACAAATAACATACCTTGATGTGACTCCAACCAAGCAAGTAAAAGACTTGTATGAAACAAACCAACAAAAATAAAAACTTCAAGTCTCTGAAGAGTGAAACTGAAGAAGAAATCAGAAGATGGAAAGATCTCCCATGCTAATGGATTGGTAATGAAAATGGCCATCTAACCAAAAGCAATCTATAGATTCAATTCAATTCCCATCAAAATACCAACACAATTCTTTTTGGACTTTGAAAGAACAATTCTCACAGGAAATATAGATCTCATATCTCATCAGTGACGTTTCTCTTTAGAGCTGAAGGAAAGGTACAGATAGCCACAGCTAGTCAAAATGCTGAGAATGCTTTACCATAGTGGAGTGCTCAGGCCCATTTGATACATGTACAATACAATTCCCATACCCAAAGCTCAGGGAACAAGTGGAAGAGGGGATGGATTGGAATATCTACACTTGTCTGAGAACATATGAGTATAAGTAATTGCAATATAGTAAGAATTACGCTGGTTTAGCGAAATGTCAGAAGTAAATTCTATTATTGCATAAATCATGTCAAATGTGCTCTTTCTAGTAGGCCTCTTAAGTTGTCCCCAATGAAATTAACCTTAATTTATTTCAATTTGTAATAAATGAGCTAGCCTACTTTTATGCCATTCATTCATTTGCTCATTTGTTCATAAGTCATTTATACAACATGATAATCACGTTGAACTACAAACATGAGTCTTCATATACATTGTTGCATTTTTACTTGAGTGATTGTTTATAATGTAAGAAACTTGTAAAAGACCTTCCTTTTGCAATTTGAGCATCCTCAAACTAAGCAGTCGAAAAAATAGCCGATATTTTTTTAATAGGGTGCTGACTACTCCCTATATCTCCCTTCCTGCCAAAGCAAAAATATCCACAAACAAAACAAAACAAAACGTTTTATGCAAAAGCTTCAAACTTCATACTATGCTGCAAGTTCTACTTCAGGATTATACTGGGAAATAGAACAAATGCTTAGTGGGTCTGTATTTACAGTTCACTATTGTCTACTGCTGACAAGAACTGAATGTGGTTTTCATGTGGGAAGAAACAAGGTGTCATGTTTTTCATATTTTGCAGTAGCTACTGGTGAATATGTGCTGATCCCTGGGTATATGCACATATATTAATCTACCATTTAGTTTATCTAGACTCAGGACTATTTGATACTGGAGAGTATCAACTACACTGAGTCATAAGTAATGTTATGTCATTATTAGCGGCTTTTGTTTCTTAATTCCAATCACAACATGTGGAATATAATAGTACCTTACTGTGATGACATTTGAAAAAGCATGTAGATCTCTGCATAATAAATATATTTTTCCAATGTTGTCTAAAAATTATTTGTTCTTTTCTAAATGCATAGATGTATAAGTGCATGTATGCAGAAATATCTTGATATTTTAAAAATGTCAACCTTTTCTCCTTTTAAATAACACTTTTCTTATTACAGGGCAAGACTTGTAATGCAGGGGGCGACAGTGACATTCAAACACATTTGATGGACATGTAAAATCGAGAGTAGTTCTCACCGTAACACATTACAGCTTCACAGCTCCAGCACTGAATATGGGGTTACTGAACGTAGTCACCTATCCCCACAGCTTATGCGTCTGTGCTATAAGAGTGTAACTAAATGATGCCAGTCTCTGAATAAAGATGCTAATGATTTGTCAATAGTGTCTGTGGAGAAAACCTAATGCTCAATATCTCTGAAGAAGCAAATGCTGCCCAGACTTTTCCAGGTATATGTCCACAAAGCAAAGAGAATGAAGGAATTTTCTGAAAGGATAAACACTTATGCCTGCCAACAACAAGTACTTGCTCAAAACTGACATATTAAATTAGTAATTGAATGAAACTTGCATTGTTTTATGGGTAGGATTCTGTTTTGAAGTGTAGATATGACCAACCTTGGATCAGGGATAGGATGAACTACAAAGGTGATACAGTTCATTTTTCATCTAGACATTCTGTTGGCACATTTTATAATTTGAGATGCCTTACTTTAAAGAAAAGAACCAAAATTAAAAAGTCTAAAATGGATTTTTACAAATTCTCCATTCTGTGTAACAGAATATTTTAACCATGAAACAGTTAAGTTAATGTACCTGCACAGTACACCTTTTATGTTTCTACATTTGAGAAATAGAACTCTTTCTAGAAGTTTCTTTTGTGTATGTATCCTTTATGGGCTCTGTGGAGGCACTGGCTGACACTTGTTCAGTGTGCTGTTACATGCTGAAGCTCATCCAGGCCCTACTTGAGAAACAAACAAACAAAATTTATCTTTGATACCACTGGTATTAAGGGGTGTTAATTTCATTATTTTTTCTGTCATGTTCTTGTAAGTTATAAGAAAAATAATTTTTAATATTCAAAAAGTAGATTAAAACAGAACAATAACAACCATTCCATTTACTATTTCCATCATAACTATTAACAGATCTAGGAACCCTATTTCTGTCTTAGTCTGCTCCTATGACTCTCGTCTCCTCCTCTGCAGATTTTGAGAGAATTGATTACACCAAGACAATTTGTCATACATAAACTTTTGGTTTTAGTTACTTAGGATAACTGATTCAGATATGTCCAAGAAATATGCTAAAGTATTATAAACCATGAATCTCCTTCTGTTATAGGCCTGTGCTACTAGGCTCACTTGGCAAAGCCTTCACCGTCTATGATAAGAGAGTGGTAGACGCGGTGGTAGTGGAAAAAAATGTAACTCTTGGCACATAGACTGTATAAAGCTAGAAGGTATTTTGCTTTATCACAAAATAACAGCAAGCTTAAAAGTTTAGGATAAAGTAGTTTATGACAGACATTTTAAGTGAACTGAGTCTGTTTCAGAAAGGAGGAGGATAGTTTTGCAGGCGCCTGCTTAAAAAAGTCAGTTCAGGAAGAGTGTCTTCGGGGATTTATTAATTACAACAAAAGGCATAGGAAGGTAGGTACAGAAGGAAAGGATGAGACTGTCACACAGGACTGAGTCAGGGTGCAGACTCAGTGCTGTCAGTCAGGGTGCTGGCACAGTGCAGAAGGGTGCCCATTGGTGTGCCAGCGCTCCCATCAGCCAGAGGGCTGCCAGAAAAAACTTCAAATGTACATGTATTCAGTTCTGCTTATAACATGTTTAGTTTGTGTAAAGGGGCTCCAAAATAACTTGAAACTCATAAATTGATTCTATGCCAAAGGTGGTGCTCTTCCTCAGCCTTCCAAACATCCAATCTGAGAAACAATGGCCTCTAAGTAATTTACTTCCATCCTGGAAGAGTAAAATAATATATTGATTAATTTTCAAATAAAAATGATATGAAAATGAAAAATCATCACACTAATGCATTTCCATTGAAATGTAGTTTCTAAGAAATATAGAAATTAATTTAGTGTTTAACAACTTTAAGGCCAAAAAAGGATTCTGACTAAAATTTAAAACTGCTTTTAAAAACTTCATCCTCAGGAATGACTTTGCATTTTGTGCACACCCCTATGTATGTGTGTTTAAAGTTTTAAACTTTAAAAGTTTTCTATAATTTTGAGCTTAAAAATACCTCAGCGTCTATGGAAAATGCAAGACTATAACCAGTAAATGAATAATTACGTGGTAACTGTTGGCTTCAGAAAAATAATGAACAGGAAAAAAATAGTCACATGACTACTGGTGCTTTCTACAACTTTCCTATAGCTTACAATTTTTCATTCTGATAAGTTGCTTAATATATTACAAAATTATGTTTTTGAAAAGAACCTTAAATCTACCATGTGATTCATAACTATTTGTCTCTGGGGCATAGAAAGTAAGTCAAAGTCAGTATCTGCAATGCCATGAATCACCTGTATGAGCCTCTAGGACTTGTCTGGCTTACAAATGAAAGATGAGCACTTTTTATATGAATGTCTTATGAATGTAAGCTGCTTTGAAGTCAGAAATGTATTGTTTCTTACATTTTCCAAATTCTTGCAAACAGCATTTTATCCTACTGTGTGGCACTAAAGAACTCCCCCTTTCAATGGACAAGGGGAAGGGAATGGGGGAAGAGGGAGGGAGTGTGGGAACAGGGGGAGTTGAGGGAGGTGGCTACAATAGAAATATAAAAGAAATAAACTCTAAAAAAATAACATAATAATAAATGAAATGAAAGAGAAACAAACAAAAAGAATAGAGACAGTATGAGTCTCCGTTGTCAATCCATATGCCCAAATGTGTGTGTGTGTGTGTGTGTGTGTGTGCGTTTGTGTATGTGTGTGAATTGGACTTGCAACATGTGTAACATCACAATGACTTTTTCTCCTCCTCCTTTTTCTCCTTCCTGGAACTGGTCTGCCTCCCAGCACCTGGTTAATGAAGGGAGATTTCATGCCACAAATACTATTCTGGTGATTTAGACGTTTTATTGCACTGTCTACACCTCCTTTGTATTTTATAGTCTGTTACTTCAAATACTGGGTATTTACATAAACGCTCCATTCCTATGTGGATCACTTTATTTAAAATATATAAATATTTCTGTTGAGACAATGTTTAATGTAGTTTACTGTATTTTCATTCCTAATCTTTCTGTTTCTTCCTCCCAAGTGCTGAGATTACCCACAGGTGGTTTTTGAGTTGCTTGGAATCGAAACTAGGGTTTTTTTTGTTTTGTTTTGCATGGTAGTCAAGCACTCTACTGATTGAGCTACGTCCATAGCCCTTCAAATGTTCACATTATTTTCATGTTAGATTACCTAGAAGATACTCAAATTACCCACTAATTTTCTGCCACACAGGATATGTACCTATATAGGAAACTCAGTTAAGAATCTTTGATGGGTTTCATGAGGAGGGTGTAGGGTGTAATAAAAGGAGGGGGTTGGCAGAGGGAATGAGATCAACCTATCGGGACAGCATCTGCCAGCATCAAGCATGGCCTCTCAATGGATAATGGCTTTTGAATGGATAACATAAATACAGACTATTCTCCCCAAGTTAGGCAGGAATACGGGTGTCAGAACATTCTCATCCATCTCTGGTAAAGAGTCACCTCGGTCCTCTAAACCAGGGATTTTCATTTAACCTCCTTATAGCTCCCTCCTTTCCCCTTTGAATTTAAAATTAATATTATAACATAACTTGACCATATTCATCCTGTTACCTTCACTGGATTCCCTCCCTCCCCAGTCACAGTTCCACTCTGAGCTCTCATTTGTTCTCTTTATAAAACTGTATTTCCTTCCTTCATTTCTTTATGTCTTGTTCCCCAGTAAGTTTATTTAGGGTTCATCACAGGAGTATGAATTCAATACCTCTCTGCTCTTCAATGAAAGGATTAATTGTGTTAGAACTTTCAAAACTCATTTTACAACTCACCATTTTGTACTTAAAATTAGCAATAACTGTATGTTTTTGTGTTTTGTGTTTTATTTCCCCAAAATCAGTAAAAGTGTTTTCCAGTTTGCATGCAAGCACGAAGGTTGATCTAGAATCCCCCATATACTTGGTCTTCTCACTTTCGGGTTCAGCCCCCAACAGTGGATACTCTGAGAGGTATATAGGTGTGGATTATACTTGTCATTTTTTTAAAAAAATTGTCAGCTGAAATAAGTCTGCTCTATACGGTTTCAAAAGCATGCCCTGGATTTTCATGTTTTCTAAGATTTAAGAGATATTTATCAAAAAGAACTTGAAAGTGTTCTTTTCAACATTGCTGATTGTATTGATTAACGGATAGTCAGTCCTCAGGCATATGGTATTGATTAGCAGATAGTAGGTCTCCAGGCAGATAGTATTGATCAGAAGATGGTTGTTCCCCAGACATTATTTTCATTGTGTTAAATAAATATAAAAATACTGCAAGCAATTAATTGCCTGCTTCCTGCCTTACTCTTTGCAATGGCCTACCAGCCCTTTATTAATATTAATGAGAAGAATTAGCACAGAGGATCAGGGAGCCAACATTGCTGCTGAGAACCTGAGAAGACCCATCGGCTCTCATGCTTTATTATTTTTTAATCAAAGTAGCTGACTTGAAGGCACAAAATTAAAGAACTGAGTCTTTTATGATTCCACAATGATTCAAATTAAAATGATCTATCTGTGCATGATTCCCGCAAACCATTTTGTGCTTGTTAAAAACAGTTAAAAATTGCATAAATTCCTGATTTAAGGGCTGCAGTTTTCTTTTCTTAATGAACAGTCCACTTTATGTGTCTCTCCCAACTCACACATATGGACATAATGAAGCAAGTGGATTGAGAGGAGGAGAAAGAAGATTTAAGGTTTTGGTTCACACGGGCTGAAGAAGACGGCACATTTTTTATGTTACAAACGATCACTGGAAACATGTGGTGTTTGGTGGCACTCTGTGGCAGTTCTACTGATTGTGGCAGGAAACCCTCTGTTCAGACACAGCCACACAGGTGATAAAGCTGAGCTCAGAACTTACCATCTTTTCCATAGAAGCTTGGATCTCAGCAATTTGTTGGATTTGTAGGTTTTATTGCTGCTTTGTTTTCTTCCACTTTAAACTATTTTTAAATTTTATTTTATTTTGTGATTATAATAAAATTAAGCCTTTTTATCTTCCATTCTTCTATCCCCCATATCCTTGTGTATTTCAGATTCACTGGACAATCATTAATTGTTGTTAATTACAAGTCCCCTTGGAAGTCATAGGCATCAGATTCCCCCATGGAGCTGGAAATACAGACAGTTATAGGATACCCTACATGGTTGCTTGGCACTAAACTCTCGTCCTTGGGACACACCCCCACACACCCACAAACACACTATGCATTCAAAAGTGCTAAGCCATATCTTCAGCCTCTAGTTGTTTTTGTTTGTTTGTTTCTTTTTAATGGCATGATCTTAGGTAGCTCACAGTGGCCCTTCAACTCAAAATGTCACTGAAAATGACGTGGAACCTGATCCTCCTGCCTACATCTCACTCTGCTGTTGATATTAAAAATGTCTACCACCTAACTTTGTCGACAACGTGCTTAGTTTTCTTTTTAACAATCTAAACGAAAAGTCTTTAGGGAATATATAAGCAGTTTCAGCTCTTTCATACTTAGTTTCAGTATGTTGAAACTCTCATTTGCATTCTATTATTAGGGCCTACAGAAGTTCTGAAAACACTGCTCTGTGTCTGGTAAGCACGGCAAGCTGCCAAGATCACCAACTAATGATTTTTGACCATCATAGCAATATGAAGATGTGAGTGTGAGTGCTACAAAATCTTCGAAGGTCATGCCAAATGATGTCTATCACCACAATTAGATACAACAATTATAATTTCTCATATCAGGTGGCCTGAACAAATAATTTAGAAGCACTAAAAGGGATATGTTTTCATGTTGGTAAAAATGAATTTGTCGCCATGGACTATGGGAGGGTGTTAATTTTTTTGGCCAGATATAGCCAGGTTTTGTACATTAAACTGAGTTGTATTTCAGGATATCAAATGCCTTGAAAATTCAAGGATAAAAATCCACAGTTATTATATAAAAATAGGTCTTGCCAAAACATGTTTCTCAAACTGTGGTATCAGACCACACAAGCTGCCTAGAAGTTACCTAAACAAGAGAATAATCAAAAGTAAAAACAAAACCAGAAACAAACAACAACAAATCCAACAACATCTACCTCAAACCTGGGCGTATGGCCATAATATTGTCAAGAAATGTTCTAAATGGTCCCTCAATACGAAATCAGGATGATGTCCTGAGTGAGACAACCCAGACCCGGAAAGACACACATTTTATATACTCACTTCTAAGCAGATATTAACCACAAAGAACAGGATAAACATACTACAATTCACTGACCCAAAGAAGATAATCAACAAGGTGGACCTGAGTATGGATCGTAAATCTCATTCAGTAGCTCAGAAGGGAAAATAGAATGGACAATTAAAGTAGTTGAAGAGAGGAAACAGGGTAAGAGAGTGAGCACAGAGAGAAATGAGGGTGGAGATCAGACAGGAGGAGAGGGTTGGGGAGAACAGAGGGCTTATACAGAAAAAATAAACCATGGGCAGGGGCATCTCTGAGACAAGCTGGAGACCTATGACAGAGTAAGTTCTTGGGATACTATGGGTTTGACTGTTACTGAGACTCCTAGAAGCATTGGTCATGGAGACTAAAGAGCCTACCCTCTTACTATGCAGAACGCCTAATGGAGGGAGGGGAACACCAACCTACTCATGAAAACTTGAAACCAAAATTTACCCTGCTTACAACATAGTCAGGGATAAAGATAGAACAGAGATGGAGGGAATGTCCAACCAATGTGTGGCCCAACCTGAAACCTACCCAAATGGAAGAGAGCCAACTCCTGACACTATTAACAATATTGTGCTATGCTCACAGACAGGTGCCCAGCAAAGACTCTGAGAGGCTCCACCCAGTAGCAGATGGAAACACATGCTGAGACTCACAGCCAAACACTGGGAGGAGTGCACAGAAAAGTAGTGGGAAGGATAGAAGGACCCAGAGAGAATAGAATTCCACAAGAAGACCAGCAGAGCCAACTAACCTGGGCCCTGGAGGTCCTGTGGAGACTAAAGCATCAACCAAGGACCATGCATGGTCTGGACATAGGCCCCCTACAAACATGTAGCCAATAGGTAGCTTGACCATCATGTGGGTCCTCTAGAAAGGGGAGGAAGACTGTCTCTGACATGAATTTTGTTGCCTGCATTTTGATCACTTCTATCAGTGCTGCCTTGCCAGGCCTCAGGGGGAAAAGATGAGCTCAGTTCTTATGTGTTAGTGTGGGTAGGTGGGGGGAAGGGGCAGTGGCTCCCTTTCTCTGAGAAGTAGGCAAATTGGGCATAGGGAGAAGAGGGAGAGATGATGAGACCGAGGGGCGAGGAAGGAGGGCCTATGATCAAGATGTATAGGGAGTTAACAAAAAAGGAATAATTCCAATGAAGTTGTCTAGCTTAAAAAAAAAAAAAGAAATCATGATGATGGTATTGACCTTGTATTATTTTTAATTTTCTTCTTTATATTTTAAATAGTTATAATACAATTCTTATTTATATACAAATTATAGAATAATAAGACCAAATTTTGTAATATTTTGGCTGAAAGAGTAGGTGAAGGTTTGATTCTTAGTGTTAGCTTACTTATCCTTCAAGTGGCATGCTATATCCTTATAATTCTACCTAGAAATTTTTCTTCCTTCTAATTTTTAAAACCTATCTAATTTTTTTTTTGTCCTACAAAAACAGGCCATAGAAGTTCTAGATTTATTCTGACTTATCTTGACCTGGTTTCAATCTTTCTATCATTTATTTTACCACACATTGTGGATGCTACTCAAAATATTTTTTCAGTTAAAGTTTAATGTGTGAATTGTATGCTGGACTAAAGTTTATGCAACTTTGGACATAAAGTTTTCTGTGGAACAGTCCACTCTATGAGAAGCATTACTGTTACCTAGGGAATTGGTCTGCCTGCTGCCACAATTGTACTTTTCTTCTCAGTAAATGCTATACAAAATGTTTGACTAAACCCTTGCCATTATATGTTTACATCAGAAAAGTAAGATATGTTTATGTACTCAGTTCTACTGATAAAACTCATATTTTGAGTCCCTAACTCTGCCTTTCTATAAGATTCAGATATGTATTTTCCCACTCTCTGATTTCTTATTCTGAATGCTAGTGCCTATTTGCTGGCTTAGATTGTTCTTCCTCTCTTTCAATTAGAAAATGAGATGTGCATAGCCAAACTTTGGCAGAGTGCAGGGAATCCTATGGAAGGAGGGACATAGAAAGACTTGGAGGGGAAAAGAGCTACATAAGGAGACTAACAGAGCCAAAAATTCTGGGCCCAGAGAGGCCAGAAAAGACTGATGAATCAACCAAGGAGGATACATGGGGAAGACCTAGACCCCCTGCTCAGATGTAGCCCATGGACAGCTTGTCTCCATGGGGATTCCCTAGTAAGAAAAGCAGGGGCAGTTTCTGACATGAACTCCATTGCCTGCTCTTTGATCACCTCCTCCTGGCTAGGTGGCCTTACTAGACCACAGAGAAAGAGGATTCAGACAGTCCTGATGAGACCTGATGGGCTTGAGTCAAATAGTAGGGGAGGAGGACCTCCTCTATCTGTGGACTAGGGGAGGGACATGGGGAAGGGAGAGGGAAAGACAGTGGGCCGGAGGGGAGATTAGGAAGGGGGCTACAGCCAGGATACAAAGTGAGTAAGTTGTAACAAATAATAATAATTAAAAAATTAAAAATTTAAAAATGGAAAATGAGATTTGTTTTTAAATTAAGTACTATTCTTTCAGTACAGTCATGAATGGAGGTAAAACCAGGAGAAACAGTTTGATAATGGGTAACTGCATATTCATGAAGCTTGGTCAGGATCACCAGTCACTACTCATGCAGTTTTACAGGCATCTTCAGGGTGAGAATCATTCTACCGATTCCCTACTGAAAGCACAGCTTAATGCCCATTTTCACTGAATACTCAAATACTATTTTCCCCATCTGGTGAATTTTACACTTGAAAAAAAAAGAGTAGAGTTATTCATGCCATCTCTAATTTATTAATTTAGTTAAAGATTATATTCTACATGTTTAAAGAAATCTCAAAATAGAATATCTGGAAGAACATTTAAACAATTTAACATAAAAACAATTTAGAGTGACATAAATATTGGTAAGGACTTGGAAAAGTTTTAGTTATTTCAGATGATGAAGCTATAAAAATCATAGATACACCATGCTTTTATGAATATAAAATAGATTTCCAAATGTAATTTTATTCTATTGATGACTGATGATGGCTGTAATGAAAGAATACACTGTGTTAACTTAAGAGAACAACAACAAAACAACTGTGGGTGAAAAACATTACAGGGGATGTAAAACTTGCTTGCATTCTAGCTAGGAACAATGAAGCCTGCTTTAGTGTGTGCACAGGAGCTGTTGTGAGCTGTGAAATCCTGCTGAAACAGTTTGATTTTGATGATTTTCAAAACATCATTATTGTCTGGCTATTCTTAGGTAAAGTTTCTCACATGTGCTGAACTTAATAAAGTTAGCTCACTTTCTCCTCTCTCCAACTCCTCTCAGGTAGCCTCCTTGCTCTTTCTCAAATTCAAGGCCTCATTTTCTGTAATTACTCACACACATACACACATAATATACATACATATACATACATATATATATGTATATGTATATGTGTGTATATATATATCAGTCAGTTTGCTCAGTCTATATAATGTTATTTGTATGTGTACGATTTCAGGTCTGACCACTAAGAAGGGATTGTATTGTACTGTGGTGTGCTGTGTGGTTTGTATTATAGTCTTGTGTGTTCTGCTGAAGTGTGCTGTGTTCTATTGTGTCACGTTGTATGGTTGTATTGTGCTGTTTTGCTGTCTTGAATTGTAATATAGTGTAATCTATTGTGTTCTTCTGTGTCCTATATCACCCTTATGATGTAAGCTGTTGTGTATGTACTGTTCTACTACATGATATTATTGGTTTTATTTCCCCATTTACGGCTTTTGTGAGAAGCTACAGGTGCACCCAGAACTTAGGAAAAAGACCCAACCTACTTCATGTGCCCCCTCATTTAGAACACTGGTGAGAGGTCTGAAATCTATGTTTGAAGTTGATGTACAATGTTGAATAATGGTGGAACTTTCCTTTCAAAGAGAGGTTATATCTTGCTTGTCCAGTTCCAAGGCAGCGGGAGTACTGTAAACACCAAGACAGCCTACTTCCCCCAACAGGGGCTGACAATGCACATTACCTTATGATAAAAACTCAGACACCTAATTAAGTTTTTACACTGTACTTTACATTTTGATGAGGAAACACATTTGCACTGAGTGCAAAGCAGAGAGAACAGCAGTGGTGTTCCTGGTAAAGCTTTTATCTTAAACAGCATGATTTACTACAGCCATTTCTATAGTACAAAATTAGTAACTAAAATTTATGGTTGGGATGTCTTACAGATATACAAAGACAAGTTGAGCTTTTTTGATGTTTGTTTATTTTTTTTAATTTTAAGGAAATATTCTTGATGTGGGTAAAGGAAAGTGCAATATCGGGTGGGGATATGATATACTCTTCTTTTTCATTGAGGTTCCTGACCTGAATGTCTGTGTAGGCTAAAGGTCCATGTTAGAACAACACATGTGAATTTCAGGGTACATTACTGTGGGCACTATCAACTTTTACTTCTGTTCAAGATTTCCTTTATTTTATATTTTAAATTATGTGTACTTTTGGGAAGGCTGTGGTAGGTACACATGGATGTTGGTGCATAGGGAATTCAGAAATGGCATTAGATTCCATGGATCGGGACTTTCAGCAGTTGGGAGCTGCTCTGTAGGAATTCTAGAAATCAAGCACAGCAACAAGCAATGATTTGTCACCCCAGCACTTCTTCATTTCTTAAAAACTTTATGGCACAGGACTTAAAATAATAAGTTACATTGTGAAACATTCTGCCCCCAAATTAAAATCTGTTTGGGTCACCTTTGCAGACTAGTTCTGTTTTAACTTTAAATTATTCTTCTTTAAATGATATATTAAGCAATATACTTATCTTAGAAATAAAATAAAACAGAACAAATCAAGAACAACAATGAAAACAATCCTACAGTCATGATTGCCTAAACATGAGCAGTATAAAGGGCAACAACAAAAACACTCTTGTGGTTTAAGAAAGGCCCAAGAGACTTTAAACCTGTACAAAGAAATATAGGCAACTAAGAAATGCAGAGAGTCAGATAACTAGTCTTCCACATCAAAGAACACACCAACTATTTATTCAATAACAAATGATTATCTATGAGAAAATCCGCACAAATAACATTAAACAGGCTGAGCAGGTTGTATTTATGTATTTAGTAATATCTATAACTAGACACACTGACATATACATCCATATTACAGAAATTAATGAAAAATGATTTGAAGAAGAGAAAGGCATGACATGATTTAGTGAAAAGAAAAGGAAAATTATGAAATTATATTAAAATCTAAAAAGATAAAGCTAAATTATAAAAAAGTAAAAACTTTACCAGAGACCTGGCAATCACCTTTACTTTACATTTATTTAAAAATATCAGTTGGGATTTCTATAAAATGAAAAAAATACTTAGCCTCTCAAATAAATACAATTATTAAATAAGATATTTTCCTAATTTTTACATTATTTTTTCTTATCTCTTTTGTATTAGTTACAGTTATTTACTTTGTATCCTAGTTGTAGCCCACTCCCTCAATCCTTCTCAATCCTACCCTCCCTTCCTCATCTCCTCCCATGCTCCTCTCCAAGTCCACTGATAAGGAAGGTCTTCCTTCCCTTCCATTTGACCCTACTACATCAGGTTGCATCAGGAGTGGATGCATTGTCTTCCTCTGTGTCACAGTAAGGCTGGACTCCCCTCAGGGGGAAGGGGATCAAAGAACCAGACCTTGAGTTCATGTCAGAGACAGTTCCTGTTCCCATTACTAGGGAACCTACTTGGAGACTAAGCTGCCATGGGTAGGAGTTCTGGGTTATTTCAATGCATGGTTCTTGGTTAGAGTATTAGTCTCAGAAAAGACCTCTGGGCCAAGATTTCTTGGTTCTGTTGCTATGCTTGTAATTCACAACTTCATATGGGAAAAAAATCCCAGAATTGCTAAAACAATCTGCTAAAACAACAGATCATCTAGAGTTATCTCCATCCCTGATCTCAAACTGTACTACAGAGTAATAGTATTAAAAACTGCATGGTACTAGCATAGAAACATAATGCAATCAAATAGAAGACCCAGAAATAAACCCATATACTTACAGATACGTGCTTTTTGACAAAGAAGCCAAAACCATACAATGGAAAAAAACCAGCATCTTCAACAAATGGTGCTGGTCTAACTAGATATCTTCACATAGAAAAATAAAAATAGATAAATATTTACTTGCACAAAAGTAAAGTTCATGTGGGTCAAAGACTTCAACATAAAACCGGACACAAATCTGTTAGAAGAAAAAGTGGGGAAGAGCCTTGAACTCATTTGCACAGGAGACAACTTCCTGAACAGAAAACCAATAGCACAGGCTCTAAGATCAACAATAAATAAATGGGACCTCATGAAACTGAAAAGCTTCTGTAAAGCAAAGGACACTGTCATCAGAGCAAAGTGACATCCTACAGACTGGGAACGGATCTTCACCAACCTTTTAACTAACAGAGGGCCATATCCAAGATATATAAAGAACTAAAGAAGTTAAAAAGCAACAAATCAAGTAATCGAATTAAAAATGGGTTCAGAGCTAAACAGAGAATTCTCAATAGAGGAATATAAAATGGCAGAGAAACACTTAAAGAAATGTTCAACTTCCTTAATCATCAGGGAAATGCAAATCAAAACAACCCTGAGATTTCACTTTACACCCATCAGAATGGCTAAGATCAAAAACTCAAGTGACAATATATGCTGGAGAGGTTATGGAGAAAGAACCATCTTCCATTGCTGGTGGGAATGTAAACTTGTACAACCACTTTGGAAATCAATCTGTTGCTTTCTCAGACAATTAGGTATAGTGCTACCTCAAGATACAGCCTTACCACTCCTAGGCATATATCCACAATATGCCCAAGTACACAACAAGGACTTTTGTTCAACCATTTTAGCAACTTTATTCATAATAGCCTGAATCTGGAAACAACCCAGATGTCCCTCAGTTGAAGAATGGATACAGAAATTGTGGTACATTTACACAATAGACATGGCATGTACTCTCTTATAAGTGGATATTAGACATTTAATATAGGATAAACATACTAAAATCTGTACACCTAAAGAAACTAAGCAAGAAGGAGGACCCTCGGTAAGATGATCAATCCTCATTCACAAAGGCAAATGTGATGGTCATCACAACAGGGAGAAAACTGGGAACAGAGCAGAAGCCTACTACAAAGGGCCTTTGAAAGACTCTACCAAGCAGGGTATCAAAGAAGATACTGAGACCCATAACCAAACTTTCGGCAGAGTGCAGGGAATCTTATAAAAGAAGGGGGAGATAGAAAGACCTGGAGGGGACAGGAGTTTCACCTAGTTTTTTTTTCTTAAATCAACACATTACACCCCAATTCTTTCATGGGATGATTTAGTTCATATGGTTAGAAAATGAACAGTTTCTTCACAAATCATCTGCACTTATAAATACATTTATTTTGGTAAATTTTTGTCAGTATTGAAACTTGTAGGAAGTATACTTCTACACTGAAGTTGGTGGAATAATATATATGTCCATATAAACTGAAAGAAATGTTGTGTAATTGCTTCTCATTTTGGGGTTCTCCATATGTAGCCATATCTTAGAGTCTTTAGTATTTCCTTTCTGTTAGTCCCCCTAGGATAAATAATTCTGCGTGAGCCAAGGTGAATCTGTTTTATGTTGTCATATCCTTCAAACCTGGTGTATACCAATGCTGAAATTAGAATCCTCTGAATGAATAAATTGTTATTTTAGAACTACTAAAATCATCATGATTAGTTATTAAATTAGTATACAGTCTCTCATTTCTTATTTCTGATGAAACAGATGTGGCTGAGTTTTCCCATGGAAAATTGTGCTTAATCCTAGGGAAAAAATTCTTCATATTTTTCTGTTTCTATTTGCGTAGATTTGTTTTATTTTCAATAGGAAAAGACTAATAGAGTTCATGGAGGCTTTTGCAGTTTGCCATTTATCCAAATTGCCCTTGAATTTCGTCATGCCTATCACCCAAATACTGAAGCAATAATCCTTGCGTTCCCAGAGTAAAAAGTGTTTAAACATAATATTTGTATGTAACATTACATTAAATTTCTTTTTGTTTAATGATCAATATTTCCACTAACATTGGATAAATTGTTATATGACCTTAATATGTTCCTCTGGGGTTTATTTGAGTTAAAGTTTTGGACTATAATGGTGCTGTCTGAATAAGATGCCTTAACATATCATCCATTCAATTATAACATCTACAATATTTTACATATTATCGAAACTGCATAATCATGAAAGCTTATTCACAATTCACAGAAAAATCCACCTGGGCTTTGCTTTGTCTAATTAACAGACCTTACATCAACATTACCGTCTATCTAAGGCAATTGTTTCACACAAATTACTCTCTTTTATACTTAATTTTTATGTTTCTAAAAATTTATGGATTTCATATTTTCAAACTCAGTTTCATACAATTAAAAATATTATATCTTCTATCAATGATGTCTGTCTTTCACAATCTAACCGCACATGAATCTTTTCTTATCCCATTAGTTAGTTCCCTCATACTAAGTGGTAGAGATTTAACCTATTGAACTTCTTTCCTCAAAGGGTGACAGCCTACATTTTTGCAAACATATATATTTCTACACTCGAGGCTTATAGGATGAAGCAAAAAGCATTAAAATAATATAATATTTATTTCTGTGCACAAAAAGAATGTGTGTTCTTGAATGAAGGAAAGTGCTCATGGGCACAATTAAGTCATTTGAAAAGAGAGTTTTGTGTGGTTCTATGTTGTCACTTTTCTGTCTCACAACCTCAGCTTCCTGGTTCTTTCTTGCCAGGACTATTGAAGAAATGAGGACATACGCATGAACACACCATAGGTGCTCCTTGTGTAATTATCTAGAGACAATCATTTATCTACGTATTCATTTAAAGGAAAAATAACATCATACATTTCCATTATAATCATATTTTGCTGTGAGTACTCTGGACAGTAGATTTGGAGATCATTGTGCCAAGTACTTCAATCAACAAGATTTCCTAGATTTAGTACTGAGAATTTGTTTCTATTTTTTTAATTTTGTCATAAAATGGACTTATATTACAAATAATGTGCACAGTTTATTTTAGGGTTAAAAAAGGCATTTAATTGCCAGATAAAAAGTATAGAAAGGGTAATTTCATTTTCCATCAGTAGAAGTAAGGTTTTATGGTAGAGAATTAAATTAACCGCACATGAAATTGGCTTTTCCTAAGTTCATATTTTTGGGAAAAAATAATGGAGAGGAACGATCCATAACCACAGTAAAGTTATGAATCTCTTACCCAATAAATACAGTTATTAAATTTTCTTTATTTATTAAGAAAAGAAGAAAACATAAGACTTGTGTTCCCGTATTTCTTTGTGGGAATGATTTCTTGGATTCTGTTTTTTCTCGACCATAGGACACCCACCAGTTTCTCCTCAAGAACACACCTGACTTATTGTTTCTACTGACAGTTGCTTCTTTGCTGCCCATTCCTGTTAGCTATCTTCTTGCCTCCTCAGTTGAAAAATACGGTTTCCTCTATAGTGTAGCTTTGTGTTTAGATAATTACTGATATGTAAATGAGAAGGGAGATCTCTTAGGGTCTGCAACTCTGGAAGAAATATAAAAATGTAAGTATTTCCATAAATTAAGTGTCCCCAAGAGAGTCAAGAGGCCTAATGTTACCAATAATGAGCAAGATACCTTAAAACATGGAAATAATTACATTTTAGAAATATTTAATTAGTTGACTCATCTTAATATACAAGAATAAAAGAAATTCTTCAAATTTTAAAGTTATTTCTCAAATAGTAATTTTGCAATCTAGTCTGTCTTAAGTCAATATTGAAGATGAGTATTCAGTAAAAATAAAGCAAGTTTATAAAAATTGATTGTTTTAATGTGACAAAAATCACATGAAAAGTAATGCAAAAAAATAAAGAAGGGGTTTACATCAAAGTTTTTTTTTTCAAAAACCTTTGGATTAGTGCAAGAAACTATGAGATAAATATTTGCAAATTGCGTAAACTATAAGAATAAATTTATGATATATTTGAAAGCAGTAATTTATTCAATAACATAAAAATAAATAATCTAGATATAAAATTGAAATGTGTCAGAATACACATTTCTCAAGACATAAAGACAGAGATCCACGAGAAGACTAACAGAGCCAACAAATCTGGGCCCAGGTAATTACTAAATGAAAAAAGCCAGTCATAGAAAATAAATGCTATGTACTTTAAATTATATGAAATATATAAAACAGTGCTAATGGAATCCAAAATTAAAATGGCGGCTTCTTGTGTCTCAGAGAGTAACAAGTGCAGGATTAGTTGCTAATAATGCAGATATGTGTCTATTTGTTGAACAACTGCCTGGACCAAGATTGACTTGGTTGTTATTGGAAATAACAGCTAAAATTGGCTAATTAGACCTTAAATGCCATATACACAATTTTGTGTTAATTATGTGTGTTAGTTAATAGGTTATGTGATTAGACGAGTCTAGTCATTTCAAATGTTTACTAATACCATAGCATGTTTCTTTGCCCAAAATAAAGGCCTACAAAATTTATATTCAATTATACCTTAAGAAACTGAACTTTTAAAAATAAATTATTAAAAATTGTAGCAGAGCAAAATGTTATGCTCAGCAAGAATGGTCAGTTAAGGACCTCTAAAAATTCTCTACTCCATAAAAACAAGAAATCCAACAAAAATAACAAATGAACTGTTCTCAAATTGTGGATATTAACCATAGCTTTCAGCAATTTTTGGAGCAATTATTCAAAAAAAATTGCCAATCTCTGCCAAGAATAGTAAGCTTCCTAATGCCCTAACTCACTTCTGTTTTCATTTCTCTCCTTGTTCATCCAGCTCACAACAGCCTTGAAAACTAGAAGGCTTTGGTCACAGTGGAAACCATCAGCCTTGCTGCTATCAAAAAAGATGTTCTATAAACTGTTCTAAAGTCCCTAGGTATTTCAGGTGAATTTCAAAACACTCCATTTTTTTACAGTGCTTTAAGATTTTCTTCTTATTGTTCATGAAATTATTGCCGATCTCTAAGTAAGCACCATCTAACCAGGGTTTAAGTAGTCTCATGTGACAGAGACTGAATATTACAGTTTGTTCAGAAAAGTTACTAGGCAACAAGACCTGCCATAAAGCTATAAAAGCAGTATTGATAAACTGTGGAAGACATTTTCCGAAATTGCAAGTGTGTATGAAACACATCATAATGTCAAAGAAAGGATCAATACACAGAAAATAAAATAGAAACAAATTAACATCACACCAACACATATAAATATGTACATACTGAATGTTAACTACAAACATTCATGGTTTCAAAAAGAAATTCAAAGATATGAAAATAGTGCAGGAGTAACCAATCACATTTTGGTTGGATTTTTGTCCACTCCATGAAATATAACCCTTACTTGTCATTGCTCATTTAGTTAAGAACCTGAGACTAGATAGATCATGGGCCTGGGGGAAACCCTACTGTTACTAATATGCTAAATGACAATAGCAATGAAGGACTCATAATGATATATTGTTAACCCTCATCAAAGAGGCTTCTTATTGCAGTAGATAGAAATTAACACAGAAACTGACACCTGACAGTGTGCAAAGTGTGAGAGACTTTGGGTCACTCAGTTCTAAATGGGATGTTTTCATCAAACCCCTCTCAACAAGGCTCAGGGATCTATATGGAAGAAGAGAAGGAAAGATTGTAAGAGCCAGGGGTGATAGATGACTCAGAAAAACAAAACAAAACAAAAAAAACAATCCCCGTCCCCCTCCAAAAAAACAGTGATTTCCAGATAAAACAGGAATAATTTGTACACAAATACACAGAGACTGTACCAGAATGGACAAGCATTGCACGGGTTCAAGTCAAATAGGGTTTTTATCTCTATGAGAGAAAAGTAGACATGGGGTCTCACCCATAACCATGAAACTGTATGCAATTAATACTGGCTGGCAATGAGGAAATCTTTTCTGCCCAATAGAGTGGCAGTAGGTATATCAACCATATCCCAGGGGCAGGCCCCATGCCAGGAGTAGCCTTACAACACAAAACGAACTCCATATTTGTTTCTTTTTGTGACCTTTTAGCTTTGTGTTGACATTTTTTCTTATTATTAGATTTGTTTACTTATTTTAATTTCTTTTTTTTTCTTTTTTTTTTAATTTATTTATTTTTATCTCAGTCACAGGTTAGGTACTTTGAATCCCAGGCGTAGCCCCCTCCCCCATTCCCTCCTACCCTCCCACTCCCTCCCTCATCTCCTTCTTATTTTAATTTCTTATTGTGATTTTGTAGGTGGCATTGTTTTATTTCTGTTGTTTTAGTGTTTTGATACACAGAAAAAGAACTGAAGTTAGGGGATGAGAAGGTAAAGGTATCTGTGAGGCATTGTGGGAGGGGAAGGGATGATTAAATATATCACCAGAACATTTTTAATTAAAAACATCATTTGAGGTTTTTGTTGGTTGTTTGGAGAGCTCCTCTGTCCAGTAGGAGTCTTGGAGAGATAAAGTGTGACCTCTTCAGTCTTCATGGCCCCTGCTACTAGGAGTCTTAGCTAGAATCCTCCTCACATCCTCCCTGAGACCTATTTTGATTTAGGTCTGTAGTTTGTATCTTGTAGAACCTCCACCCAACATTTCTCTTTTCTCTGCAGGTCTTCTGCCCTCCCTCTCCTATTCTCTCCAGGTCTGATCTCCACCTTTATTTCTCTCTGTGCTAAAGCCTCAGTCCAAAACTTACCAACTTATAAGACCTGTAGAGACAACGACAAAACACATAGAGCACAGATTGAGGGAATGTCCAATCAATGCTGGGCCCAATACTAAGATCCTCCCCATGGAAGAAAGCCAACCCCTATCACTATTTAGTGATAGTCTGATATGTGTGCAGACAAGAGCCTACCAGTGTTGTCCTCTTAGAGGACCCAGCAACAGCTTGAAACAGATATTAAGACACATACCCAAACATTGAGTCAAACATAAAGAGTCTACCGGAAGAGAGAGAGGAGGGATAAATGGACCTAGAATGACAAAAGCTCCACAAAAAGACCATCAGAGACAATCAACTAAGGCCCAGAATGGGTTATGGAGTCTGAAGCATCAATCAAGGACAATGCATGGTTTAGGCCTAGGTTCTCTACTTTTAAGTACCTGATGGGCATTTTGGGCCTTATATGGGCCCACTAGTTAGGGGACTGGGATATATCTCTGACATGGACTATCTTGCCTCCTTTTTTTTTTTATCATTTTCCCATGATGGGACTGCCCTACCAGGCCAAAGGAAAGGAAGATGAACTCAGTCCTCACGTAAATAGATGAACTGGGGTTTAAGGGTAAGAGGACTCCCTACACTGGGATATAGGGGAGGAAGGATGCAGGAGAGAGAGTAGGACTGGAAGGAGAGAAGGATGAGGCCTATGGCCAAGATGTAAATTCAATTAATTAATAAAAAAAATATCACTTGAGAATCTGAGAGGATTGAAGAATGCAGATGCTATCTAAAATTTAGCAAACAAACATTTTGCTATTTGAGGGGGGTGAGATAAATGAACAGTCTTAAAGACACATCAAATACACTAGGCTCTTTAGGGAAGAAGTGATAGAGATGCCATCAGTTTAAAGGACATATACCCACATACTTCTTGTTCAATGCCAAGCAGAAACCACACATGGGAGAAATCAAGGAACCCCCCCCCACCCCTACACACACCAAGGACAAGTTCAGTCTCCTACAGAATAATATTATAATTGTGAGCAAAGGACAAATACAGTGAGATGTTCCTACAAGAAAGTAGTAGATCATACGTATCAGTAATGTTCATGCTCAAAAGTATAGAATTCAGAACTAACAGAAGCCAGACTCTCAAAGTACAAAAGATGCACTTCAAGTGTTAGAAACAACTATTCATACACATAAATTAAAACGATATTTGGATACAAAGGCATTTTTATTTTTGAAAAGAAATGCAGACTTTTAAGGCGCCCCATCCATTGACAAACTCATTGTGAGAAAACTAAAAAAACTTAAAAAAAAAAAAAAAGATGTTCAAGTACACAACAGGGACATTTGCTCAACTATGTTTGTAGATGCCTTATTTGTAATAGCCAGAACCTGGAAACAACCCAGATGTCCCTCAGTTGAGGAATGGATACAGCAATTGTGGTACTTTTACACAATGGAATACTATTCAGCATTTGAAATGGAGGAAATCATGAAATTTGCAGGCAAATTGTGAGACCTGGAAACGATCATCCTGAATGAGTATCCCAAAAGCAGAAAGATGCGCATGGCATATACTCACTTATATAGACCTATAAGATAGGATAAAAATACAGAAATCTATACACCTAAAGAAGATAAACAAGAAAGAGGACCTGGGGTAAGAGCATCAATCCTCACTTAGAAAGTCAAATGGGACAGACATTGGATGTAGGAGTAAACAAGTAGCAGGACAAGAGCC
>CM053764.1:14248691-14265320 GCA_028658305.1 Pachyuromys duprasi | reverse complement strand
CAATACTACAGAGCAGTAGTATTAAAACTATATGGTACGTGCTCAAAATAGGCTGTTTGATCAAAGGTAATCAAATTGAAGACCCAGAAATAAACCCATACACCTATGCACTCCTGGATTTGGCAAAGGAGCCAAAACCATACAATGGAAAAAAAAAAGACAATATCTTCAACAAATGGTGCTGGTATAACTGGATGTCTACATGCAGAAAAATGGAAAAAGATCCATATTTATAATCCTGCACAAAACTCAAGTTCAAGCAGATCAAAGACCTCAACACAAAACCAGATGTACTAAATCTGCTAGAAAAGAAAGTGGGTAGAAGCCTTTAAATCATTGGCAAAGGAGACAACTTCCTGAACAGAACACCAACAGCTCAGGCTCTACAAGCTGCAATTAGTAAATGGGACTTCTTCAAACTGAAAAGCTACTATAAAGTAAAGGACACTATCAACAGAATGAAACTGCAGTCTACAGATTGGGAAAAGATCTTCACCAATCCTATATCCGACAAAGGGCTAATATGCAGAATATGTAAAGAACACAAGAAATTAAACACCAACAAATCAAATAATTCAGTTAAAAAATGGCATACAGAGCTAAACAGAGAATTCTCAACAGAGAAATCCTGAATGGTGGAGAAGCACTTAAGTAAATGCTCAATATCCTTAGTCATCAGGGAAATGCAAGTCAAACATCTCTGACATTCCATCTTATGCTGGTCAGAATAGTTATAATCAAAAACTTAAGTGACAACACATGCTGGGAAGGATGTAGAGAAAAGGGAACCATCCTCCATTGCTGGTGGGAATCCAAACTTGTATAAACACTTTGAGAATCAATCGGAAGCTTTCTCATAAAACTTGCAATAGCCATACCTCAAGACCCAGCTATACCACTCTTGGGCATACCCCTGAAAGTTGATCCACCATACAACAAGGACATCTGGCTTTATTCATAATAGCCAGAATCTAGAAACAACCTAAATGCCCTTCAAGGGAAAAAAAGAATAAACAAACTGTAGTACATTTACACAATGAAATATTACTTAGCCATTAAAAACAAGGAAATCGTGAAATTTACAGCTAAATGGATAGAACTGAATGGCAGAGAAACACTTAACGACATGTTCAATATCCTTAGTCATCAGGGAAATGTAAATCAAAATGACCCTGAGATTTCACCTTGCACACATCAGAATGGCTAAGATGAAAAACTCAGTTGACAACACATGCTGGAGAGGATGTGGAGAAGGGGGAGCCTTCCTCCACTGCTGGTACAAATGTAAACCTGTACAACCACTTTGGTAATCAATCTGGCACTTTCTCAGGCAACTGGATTAGTGCTACCTCAAGATCCAGCTTTATCACTCCTAGGCATATATCCAAACCATGCTCTAGTATACAAGGACATGTGCTCAACCATGTTCATAGCAGCTTTATTTGTTACAGCCAGAATCTGGAAACAACCCAGATGTCCCTCAACTGAGGAATGGACACAAAAATTGTGGTGCATTTACACAATGGAATACTATCCAGCAATAAAAAAACAAGGAAATCAAGAAATTTGCAGGCAAATGGTGGGAACTAGGAAACATCATCCTGAGTGAAGTATCCCAGAAATAGAAAGACATACACGGTATATACTCACTTATAAGTGGATATTAGACATATAAAATAGGATAAATATACTAAAATCTGTACACCTAAGAAGCTAAACAAGAAGAAGAACCCTTGGTAAGTTAATCAATCCTCATTCAGAAGGCAAACAGGATGGACATCCAAAGAGGGAGAAAACAGGAAACAGGACAGGAGCCTACCACAGAAAGCCACTGAAAGACTCTACCCAGCAAGATATCAAAGGAGATGCCAAGACCTATATCCAAACTTTGGGCAGAGTGCAGGGAACCTTAGGAAAGAATGGGGAAATAAGAAGAGCTGGAAGGGACAGAAACTCCACAAGGAGAGCAACAGATCTAAAAATTGGGGCACAGGGATCTTTTCTGAGACTGATACTTTAACCAAGAAGCATGCATCGAGATAACTTAGAACCCTTAGAATCCCTGCACAAATGTAGCCCATGGCAGCTCATTCTCCAAGTGAGTTCACTAGTAATGGGAACAGGGATGGTCTCTGATATGAACTCAGTGGGCTGGTTCTTTGATCAACTCCCTCTGACTGGGAGCAGCCTTACAGGCCACAGAGGAAGACATTGTAGCCAGTCCTAATGAGACCTGATAGGCTAGGCTCAGAGGGAAGGAGAGGAGGACCTCCCCCATCAGTGGATGTGGGGAGGGGCATGGGAGGAAATGAGAGATGGAGGGTGGGATTGGGAGGAGATGAGGAAGGGGACTACAGTGGAGATACAAAGTAAATAAACTGTAATTTATTTAAAAAATAGATAAATTTAAAAAAATGATACTAAGTGAGGTAACACATATCCAGAAGACACACATGGTAAAAAGCAGATTTTAATAATATAGTACAGGATAGACATACTATAAGCCAGAGACCCCAAGAAGATAAGTAAGTCCAATTGGCATCTTAGGTTTCATATGGGCCCACTAGTTAGGGGAGTTTGGTATATCTCTGATATGGACCATGTTGCCTGCTTTCTTATTCCTTCCCCCTGATTGGAGTTCCCAACCAGGTTACAGGGGAGGAAGACAAACTCAGTTCTCATGTGAATAGATGAGCTGGAGTGTCTAAATGGGGGGGTTCCTTATTTCTCAGAATAGGGGAGAGGAGATTCTGGGGGGAGAGTAAGTTGGGAGGAGAGGCGGGAGGGGCCTATAATCTAGATGTTAATTGAATTAACAAAAATAAACACAAATATAGTTATGTGTTCTTAGTGATAAGAACATATTCTAACAAATAAGTCATTAATTTGTAGTCTGAAGATCATTGAGTGCCCACCAATTTAAAGGACATCTTCTATAACATACTCAGGCTGTGTGACACAAGTGTAACATTGCAACTTCTATGCCACGTCTTTATGCTGGCCACATGTAGAAATTTTAACAATACGTTAAGTGCTTCTATACCTGAACATACTTTCTTTGTTTCATAACTTTGGTAAATTTGTTCTTTGACAATTGTTCTTTGACATGTACATAGCATATTCTGATTCCTGATCCAATCCTCCTTTATCTTCCTCATACCACTATTATTCTACCACTGTTTACAAGTTTCTTTCCTGCATCCACCTATTTTTGTTGTTGTTGTTGTGTATGGCTGAATTTAATCAGGACAATCAGTGTAACAATAATTTTGGGACTGTCTATTGGAGCCTGGAGGATTCATTAATAGGTGCATAATTAAAAACAATGTCTATTCTTCCTCTGTCATTCATCAAATAACTGGACAGTGGGGAAGGATCCATTTGAACCCTTCCTTAACCTCTGATTTACTTGTGAGAGATCCAATCTTGTGCATACCCATTGCAGAACATCACAACTAGTATAAGAAGATAATTTCACTGGCCATCCAATGCCCAGAAAATTGTATTTTATAGCCTTTCTCCCATCTTCTGTATCATACATTGTTTTGTGTCTCCTCTTTTGAAATGAGCCTTGGAAAGATTTGTATAAATATTCTATTTGGACTGAGCACTCAACCATCAATTATTCTCAGTACCTTGAAGAGTCATGTGTCTGTGCATCCACTATTGTTCATTACAAAGAGAAATTTCTCTGATTAAGTCTAGGGACAGCATTTTTCTATGGGTCTAAATATAGATATTTAGAAGGAATCTTGGGCTTTCAAACAGATAATTCTTTAAGTAAGGCACGCAAGTGGTTAAAATACATTTTTAAATGTATTCACTATCATTAGGCAGCAGGAAAATAAATGTTAAAATTGCTTTGGGATTCTATCTCACTCCTGACAGAATGGCTGTCATCAAGAAATCATGACAGCTAATGCCAGTGAGTGGGTAATAAGTAAAGAGTATCCACTTGTTCGCAGGAGTGTTAATTAGTGCAACCACTATCAAAATCAATGTAGAGGTTTTGTGTTTTATATTTTATGTTTTTTTTAGATAGAAATAGAAATTTTATATGACCCAACAATCCCTTTCCTGGGAATCTTCCTAAGGGCTCTATAAAGACAGAGATACTTGCTGAACTGTGTTCATTGCTGTTGTATTCATCATAGATAAAGAGTCAGTCTAAATGTTCATCAATTAATAACAGGTAATAAAGATATGCTATACATACACAATAGAATTTTATTCAGCTGTAAAGAAAAACGATGTTTTTAAATAAACAGAAATTACGGAAAAAAACTGTACTTAGTAAGGTAATCCAGGCCCAGAAAAAGACAAACATCATATGTCCTCTCTCTTACGTGTATTCCAGCATTGGATCTTCTAATTTGCGTGTTTAACTTGAAATATTTATAGAAGTCATGAAAGTAAAAGGGTCAGTGGGATGCAGGATGCCTTATGGAAGAAAAGGGACAATATAACAGATGAAAACAATGTACAGAACACAGAAAAATTAGGGGAATACTAAGGGTGAAAGTTTAGGGAGGAATGGAGTGAGGTCTGATGTACGAGTTGGAAGTGGGGGGGGGAAGGATATTCCATGGAGAAAGGATATGTGAGCAAACTACATGGAAATGTACTCTGAAAGCATCGAAGGGAGAGAGACAGAGACAGACAGACAGACAGACAGACACACACACACACTCACACACACACACACACACACAGAGAGAGAGAGAGAGAGAGAGAGAGAGAGAGAGAGAGAGAGAGAGAGAGAGAGAGAGAGAGAGAGAGACTAGCCAATTAGGGACAAATTATGGTGCTCAAAAAAAGCCATGGGTTATTAAACAAAAGTTCTAGTTCCAGATGAAGGATGGCTTCCTATGAGTTGTTTTTGCTTGCCATTGCTCTTTGTTGTCTACAAAAACTGACTGTTGCTAGAGATACCACACACCTTTATTGCAAGGTACTGAAATGTCAAACTGAAGTGAACAACAGGGTTCCTCTCTGCCAGCTAGCTTTGATAATGGTGAAAAAAACTATGAAGAATCCTGGGGGAGAAAGGATATCATTAACAGATTTAGCCAGTTATGAATCCTACAGACTAATCACCGACCGACCTGCAAGGCAAGGTATGCTTACTGCTGCAAAAGTGGCACTATTGTGAGAACATTCAGTGACAGTGACCTTCTGATTAGATTTGGACATAATTCATGTCTGGTAACATAAACCTAGTTAAATAAAAAAAACATGAAAAAAGGTAATCTTGGACTCTCAGCAGCAGTTTAATCCTATTATTTGTATTTATTTTCCTTCTATCCTATTCTATTTTTTAATACAGAGACTATTTTTATTTACAAAGATTATAGTTTTTAACATTAAACTTTTGTTAGTAACTAAGGCATAAACTCACCTGTTAGTCTGGTTGTAGGCAGACTTTTGGTCACAACTGCTATTCTTTTCATTCTCTGCATCCTGTCACATGGGAAAGTCTTCAGGGCAGTGGTATTCCTAGACCTGTTCCCTAACATGGCTCTCATTGGCATCAAGACCTGCCAAACATTCATGAGAGCAAGCACTGCAATGAGACTTGTGGAGTTGAATCCTGCCAAGTTTTCATGGGTGTTCCTCTGCAAGAGTGTTCATCCAACTGTGTGTTCTAGGATGGCAATGTCTTTCAGAATTCCTCCTGAGGGACTTTCCCAAAGCTGTCTTATAACCAACCTTTTTAAAGTAGATGGAATAAACTTTAAAATAATAAAATGCAATGTGGTGAATTGAATCCTAGTTCCTTGTCATCATTATTACCATCAGATATCACAAGGGGACATGAGCTTATGACTGGATCCATGCAGACACAGCTGTGAGTTGTGGAAATGTGATAATTGTATGTCATGTGGGAAGTTTTCCCTTCTATTGTCATCTTACAAGGCCACTTCCACACATCATACATATCATAAATAAAATATCCTTGTGTGATATATAACCATAGAGAGCATGTGCATATAAACTGTCTTTTATATGAATGGAAAAAAGGGAGGGGGGAGAAGGAGAGGAGAGAGAGGAACAGAGAGAGAGAGAAAGAGAGAGAGAGAGAGACAGAGAGACAGAGACACCTTGTGTGTCAAAGCCACCTGTGTCACCTAGCCAAAAAGAACTGTTCTAACAAAAGAGGGATACGCCCTGATTATAGTGTGTGATCAGGGACTGCAATGGTGGGAATCTTATGACCAGAGAAGACAATGATGCCGTGGAGAGAAGGTAAAGGGAGCAATATAAAAAGCAAACTCACAATAGAAGAAAGATAATAAAATAAAATGAAGCTCTTCCATTATGTCGAGTCCCACAAGAAGCATGTAGAAGAATGTGCTGTCAGCCTGAAGTGTTGAGTGTTCCCACCAGAACTCAGTTCCTCAGAATGGGAGCAGCTCTCCTGGCATTATGCTACTGTCATTTCTTGGTAAATCCACGTCATTAGCATTGATTTCTCCAGCAGAGATTAGAGGTTTAGTTAGGAGAGGAATGCAGGGGTGGATATTATCGGAGCCAACGCAGCTCTGGGTCTCACAGATGACATTTTCCTCTTTGCTTCATTAACTTGCAGAGCTTGTTGAGCTTAGCCTGTTTCTAATTAATTCTTTTACTGGCTCTTTTTTTTTTTTGAATGTGCATCATTGCTGGCAAACCATATAAAATGAAGAACTCTCTCTAAGGTTTTACCCTTTTAATTATTATTTTTATTGCTCAAATGAAACTCCAGAATTGCAAATGTTGACATTTTAGTTTATTCTAGTCATTAGAGTTTTCAAAAGAGAAAGGCGAAAGAAGGAAAGAGGAGGAGGGAAGGGTGCAGGCAGGAGGTGGTATTGGGCAGAGAGAAGGCAATGAAACTGTGTCTCAACTGTAGAGATGAGAAAACAAACAGGTTTGTCACAAGCGACCCCAATGATGGCTCTGCCCTTTCAAAAAGAGCAAGAAATGAAACGTCCCTACAAATAGGAGATGAATCCCTAGCAGTGGCTTAGCCTAGCTAGCCTTTGAATTGCAGAGGGCTTATCACCTTCCATTTGCTCCAATGTTTTTCTTAAGCAAGATGCTCCTAACTAATACACTACAAGGGTTTTGTTGTTGATATTTGTTTTCATTTGAATATTCAGAACCATAGTAATAAATCTGAGAAATAAAAAGCAGCTTCAATAAAAAGTAATTGGTAACAAATCTGCTTTGATGAGCCAGTGAGTTAAGTAAAAGAAAAAGCCAAGTCCTGCAAGCTTAATAAATCAGTTTTAACTAATATTAACTGAACAGATTCATACACACCTATTAGTTTGGGCATGTAAATAAATGCTGGAGGCTGTGTGTAGAAGAGTTATAAAATGATTTCAGAACGATCTACCTTTTTCTATTGACATCAAGTTTGTAATATAAGATGTATTCAAATAGAAACAAAACACCAACTATTACTAATTCTTCCCTTACTCTGTACTGAAAAGAAGTTTGATTTATAAGTCCGTTTTTGAAGTTGAGAGCCATTTTCCTGCAGAAATGTGTTTTAGTTCCCCAGCCACTCACAAAAGCCCATTTTAGTCATAATGCTGCTGAACTATAATAATGTCTAAATAACACCATGGTAACTAAATAGAAAGCATAGCTATGCATTCACGAATTAAATTTACGTATCTAGACATTTGTGTCTGCTTCTCTAGTGGGAAGGGAGTTGTATCAGATCCAAGACATGGGGCTCCTTCTACTTGCAGTCAAGAACTTGAGGAGGTAGGGGCTGCGGACTTACAGATGTGGCTGTAGATTCATGAGTGAGCTTCTCTCACCTCCCACCTTGCACAGGTTCACATAAGAATGAGTGAACAGCCAAGTCAAGGGTAAATGGCTTTGAGAAAGCCTACTGTGTGCCATGTGCAGGCATGTGTATGCACGCTGTGAGTGCACAGCTAACACAGTGTATGTGTAGACATCAGGTGACAACTTCAGGTGCCATTCCTCGCCTTCATTTTAATGCATGCTACTCCACAAGGCAAGCGGACTGGCCCTTGATATTTTAGGAATTCTGCTTTCTCTGCTACACATCATGCTATAGCACCCCTGAAGTTACAGCAATGTGCGAGTGTGTCTAGCTATTACACGGGTTCTGGGGATCTCTGCTGTAGTACTCATGCTCACATGTCAACAGCTTTTCCCAATGAGCTGTCCTGTTAGCACTGATAAGGTTTTATTCATTCTGTAAATTATTTTTTTAATTACAGTGAGACAGGAAGCATTCCCAGGTAGGTATAAAAAGGAAAATATGGTGATGACCATGCCTGCCCCTTAACAATGGCAACAACAGAGACAGAAGGGGGAGTGCTTGAAGCTACAGCTTCCTTGCATGAGGAATGACGATCTGTAATTTTAGATAGATGGGGGATATTGGACAAAAATCATCATTGGGAGTTTTGGGGCTTTCTCTACATTTGAAAAAGAGCCAAGTTTGGAAAAGGTGGTCAACAGGCAAATAGACCTATCAGACCCTGAACTCTAAAAAATACTTTCAGTTAAATGATAATGTGCTAGGGATGAAGTTGTCAGTCTTTCACACTAACAGTAACACAATTCTACATGCTTACTTTTCTCAACGAGCTTACTTTCTCCAGTTAAAAATAACCATTAAAATTAAACACTCAAAGAGGCAAAACATCATTTTCTTTCCTTTCCTGGCCTGATTTCAAATGTCATCCTCCCACTCTGTTAGTCCTGGCACAAAGAACAGAACCTATTTTTTGGACTGTACCTCTTTCCGAACTGTACGAAATTGGTCCCCAGGAGACCTTGGTCATGTGGGAAAGAATTTAGATGCCCCGCTGAGAAGCTGGGCCATCTTCTGCAGCCCAGCTAATGAACTGATTCTCTACTGGCAGCAGCATTGGCGGAGAGCAGTCGCTGGGTGTCTGCACAGCACAAATTAATTTTCCAGCGTTACAGTGTGATCCAGCTCTAAAATGCTTACTTCCGCTTCCCTCTGATGTTGGGCTCTGTTGTTAGCTCCTTCCTAATGAAACCAGAGAGTTCTGAGCTTCAAAGTATATCTGTCCTTTTCTTTGAAATTCCATAGACTTCTCTTTAGGGTGTACAGATTTACAAAGAGATCTCTGCTCTGCAAACTTTTCTTACTGAATCAAATAATTGTCAAAGATTTGTCAAGAAGAAATGATGAATTTCATGAGGCCAAATTAAGTCTCTGTCATAGATTAAGTTTATTGTAATTATGAGTCACGTGTACATTTTTTTCTTTATTTTTATATTTTGTCCTTTGAGGACCAAAGAGAATTAGGAATGAGAATGAATGCTTCCACTTGGGCTCATCATTACATAACCATCAGGTGGTCCATGTTTGAAGGGATGCTAGAAGGCAGTCATCCAGAAGAAAATAAAGTGGAGATTAAGAAGTCTGAGTTTTTGGCATACCGTTCTTTGTTGTTGCTTTCAAATGCCTTGACTTTCATAAAGATCAGCATGCATAGAACACAGAAATAATGTAGTATTTATGAACACTTGAGTTCTGGAGGTGACTGAGAGGGTAGAATTTGCTGGTGAGGAAAACTTCTTCCAGGCAGGTGGCTCAGCCTTGTGACACTGCCAAGCACTTAACAGCAGCTCCTGAGACTCAAGGCAGCTTTCCATACTTCTAATGTTTTCCAGACTGTGATACACTGAGCGATAGAAGCTGCCAGAAAATGCCATCAAGAGTGTTGTATAAGTGACAGAAAGACAGTTTGAATGAGTGTCTGGGCCAGGTGAGCCGACAGGTGGGCCTTATGCTGCTGCAGACATGGCAAGAAGTATGGTTCCTGTGGGGAAGCTGGAAAAGTTCGTCTCAGGAAAGCTTGGAACCTGTATTTTAATCTTCATAGAGGTCAAACGGATATGGACCTTTGTAATTTTAGGACAAGGCAAGCTCTGTATTTCTCAGATGTTGGACTGTGTCAAGAGTAATAAGAGTTCATGAGTTCATACTAAACATCATTTGTGAAGGCAGCACAGCATCCCAGCGGAGTCTCAGTTGACCAAAGGGAGTGAGTAAGCTCAATCCACCTGTGAGTCATAAGCTAGAGCTGATGGCCTGGCAATCCCGACTTCTACCTCCAAGTCAGCTGTCTGGCCAATTTAAGCATAATGATGTCTTTAGTTTTAAAAGAAAAATAACAGTAATTGCATTTATAATGAAGCTCATGTTTTTTTATTCTTTTTAAAATTACTGTTACTGTTTTAGTTGTTTGAAAATTTTTAGGAGAATATTAAAAGTGTGTGTATTTTGTGAGAGGTGAAAGGGGAAGTATGGTCTATGACTCTAAGTGATGCATAAACACAATAATTATTCCTGGATAAAAGAAACTCAGCTTCTATACACCCGATGCACTATAGTCCTGGCTGCAGTTGTTCTCATGACTCCAACCATGTATGAATGATTTTGCCTGCACACAGTTCCTAAACAGAGCACATTTGAGAAAGTATAATTGTTCTAGTAATTTTATTCAGTTGTTTCTTTAACATCTGGAAATAACTTGCTATGAATAAAATGCCAGGTCCTGGGTCTCCACCTTGCTCCTTACGTTTTTCTCTTTCTCTGACCACTGAGAGGTTTATGGGAATTAAGACTGATTAAGCCTATGAGTGCACAAGCTAGAAATGAGATTTCTTCAAAATTCTATAGGTTCTCTTCCTTCTACTAAGAATAGGTGATATTTGAATAACTGTGAAAACAGAACAAAATAATGGTGTGGGCATGGGTGATCCAAAATAAGATGTGAGCCTGGGATCCTGTCTCCTCAAACAAAGAAGAAAGTGAAACAGTTCAGACTTTTTTTTTTTAATTCCAAAAGCACAGTCCAAGGTTCACGTTCACATGGGAATACAAGTAAATGAAACTGTGTCTTCTGTGGCATCAGTATGATGTGGGGGCAGGTTAACTGTACATATCATTATACAAAGTCCAGGCCTGAAAGGCCAGCCACTCCATTTAAGGCGGAAATAAACAAACTAGCAAACAATGGTTTCAAGATATGTTTCAGATTGTAGAGTGATAGCCTGACATATAAATGATCTTGAGCCTAGTCCCTACCATCACGTAAACTGGGTGTGAAAGCACAAAACTGTGGTCCCATTACTTAATTGGTAGAAAGGAATATTGCTAGAAGCAGTAAAAACAGATAGAAAAAATAAATATAATTATATATATAATTAATCAAATTGGATATATATATATATATATATATATAATTTGTCTTACTTAATTTGAAATGATTACCAGAGATGCCAGTAGGAAATGATCATTAGTTTTGCACAGTGGAAGAACTGTTCTAGGAATAAAGGTGTTTATAGTGTAGTTTCTTCTCTGGTGAACTAAATATCTTTAAAGCTTTTGAACTTTTGTTTGTTGGCACACATGCACACACAAAGCACACACTGAACGAAGATTTGACAATGACCTGTAAGAACCTTCCACCCCAAATTTTTCAAGACTATACTGAGCATTAAATAGTGTGCCATAGTATCCTAGATCAGTTAGTGTATCTTTGGTTGTTCACGGGATTAAAAAGGACAATGACATGTTCAGCTTAAGACTATGGATAATGAGAGCACATAGGTTAGTTAAGCCAACTTAATTCGTATTCTAAATTACAACTTGATAATTCTGACTAGATGCTCTTAAGTCTATCTGAAACTAAAATGCAGTAAACCAATCACCAGCTAGAAACTTGGACTGGGTGAAGTGTCCATAACTGTGTAGTCATAAAGCTGGGTCATGTTCTCACACCACCTTTGATTTTAGGCTCTGACTATTTCTACCTCACAGGAGAAAACCATAAACCAAAGCTTCAGAAAGGATCTTTTTCTACTGTTTTCCAGCAAGCTAAGTGGCTCAGTGCGGATTTGAGCACAAAGCTTTGCGTCAGACTTTCAAAGATGAAAGGGCTTTGAAAGTCTAAGTCCAGGGCTATTTTAACCATACAAGAGTTCAAGAATCTTCTCCTTTAAATAAAAATAAAATAAGCATTAGAGTAATGCTTCAAACTACGAGACTGAAATTTCCTTGAGTAAAATATCTGTCTTTACTGAATCTCTTCTAAAAGGGGAAATCTCTGGTGGCAATCTTCAGGTGTCCTCTATCTTCATGGAAGACAGTCTCTCTCCATCCTGATAACTTCACCAAGCTGTTGAGGCTAGCTAGTCCATGATCTCCAGGGAGCCTGCTGTCTCTACCTTCCATCTTTCCATCACTAGGACTGAAGGCATAAACCCCGGACCTCATATTTACACGACAATTAGTTTACTGGCAGAAACATCTCCCCAGGTCCTAATCTCTCTTTAAATTGATGAGGACTTCTCAAGTGCTCAGTTCTTGCTTTTTTTTTCTACAAGTCCAGCTGAAAAAAGATACAGTAATGTTTATGCATATTCTTTATGAACTTAAAAAAGTTAATTGGAATAAGTATTTGTGATGTTATTATGATAATTCCATTTCAGTAACTTCTGAAGCATTTCAAGTTCTTAAGCTTCTACTGCTGAAAGTCCCAAGATTAAAGGAGGCTTGACAGACTTCATAACAGGCCTCAGATTCCCTTCAGAAAAGATAGCTCTGAGTTTCACTCTCCCCCAAACACTCAGGCAGTTACTGGAAAAGCAGCAAACTGCCCTGGGAGGGGGTCGGAACCACCCCTGGACAGAGCCAATTAGGAAACACCAGGAAAGTACCTAACATTCCTGAAGTTTATAGATAGCCTGTTCAATGTTAGTTATGTCAGTTAGCCAATCACTTTGTAACAAGCTTGCCTTTGCTAAATGTGACCCAATTATGTAACTACTAAACTGAAAATTCCCATTCCTTGCTTAAATCCTAATAAAACCCAGCTTTTTCAGAGCTCAGGGCTCTTATCCCTGATCCATTTCAGTGGTGACTGTGGAGAGTCCGAGTTTAAGCCTAAATAAAGCTAAAGGGAGATGAAAGACCTGGAGAAGAGAGGAGCTCCACAAGGAGAGCAACAGAACCCCAAAACTCTGGGCACACGGGTCTTTTCTGAGATTGATACTCCAGCCAAGGACCATGCAGGGTAATAACCTAGAACCCCTGCACACATGTAGCCCATGGCAGCTCAGTGTCCAAGTGGGTTCCCTATTAATGGGAACAGGGGCTGTCCCTGACATTAGCTCAGTGGCTGGCTCTTTGATCACCTCCCTCTGGTGTGGGAACAGCCTGACCAGGCCACAGAGAAAGACAATGTAGCCAGTCCTGATGAGACCTGATAGGTTAGGGTCAGATGGAAGGAGAAGAGGATCTCCCTTATCAGTGGATTGGGGAAGGGCAAGGGAGTAGAAGAGGGAGGGTAGGATTGGGAGGGCATGAGGGAGGTTGTTACAGCTGGGATAGAAAGTGAATAAATTGTAATTAATATAAATTAATTAATAAAAATGTTTTTTAGGGGGGCTGGACAAAATGGTAGCACCAGGAGGACACTGCTTCTGAGCTGCAGAACAACATTTTCGGTACAGCGACCAAGAACCTGAACTCAAAACAACAGTAATCATGTTTCCCAGGTGAGAGGAAACCCCATGGTGGGAACCGGTTGGGTCCACTCTCAGGTCACCCAGCCAGAACCCGGAAGAGATTCTGGGTCACACAGGCACTCGGGCACCAGACCAGAGGCACACGCCTGTGTGTCCTGATCACCTTCCCAGGTGGAACGGTAGACACAAAACCATCAGAGACTAGGAGTCCCAGTCTTGAGAAAAACCCACAGGGAAGGAAGCAAATGGAGACAGACTTAGGTTATCCAGTATTTCCCTGAAAAAGGTTCCCGAGACCAGCGGGTGCACTCTCTGCCAGCTCAGAGACCTGCTGTGCACCAACTACCTGTCACAGATAGAACTGTGTGCCTCAGGGCATCAGAAACTGGGAGTCCCTGTCGGGGGGGAAAAATCTCACAGGGAAGGAAGCAAATGGAAACTGGTTTAGGCCACCCAGGATTTCCCTGGAAAAGGTCCCGCAGACTGGCCGGAGCACCCACTGCCAGCCCAGAGGCCTGCTGTGCACCAACTAACCTCCTGCTGCTCATATGAGAGCAGTGTTCACCTGCCACTGACTACCACTTAGGTACTGGGGCACAGAGCTCCAACCTCAGACCTACAGAATCCTGGGATCCCTGAAACCAACCCCCATATACTGTTCCAAGGGGCAAGCAGTTATCCCTAACAACACTGAGCAAACCACGGGGCAACTAGGCAATAGATGCAGTTCACTAAATTTATAGCAAGAAACCCAGAAGCAGGGCAGCTGTCCCCAGGTCTTCTCTGGATGAGAGAAGAACCCTCTTGACTAACAAGGACCACAGTTACCACTCAGGTCTCTATGCCTGAGATGAGCTGTGGCAATTCCTGAAAAACACCGGCCATTTAGTGACCATACCCAAAAAGCTGAGGAAGCTTCCTTCAGGAAAAACCATCTTCCTGCCAAGGGGATTCTCTCCACCAAGGATTCCAGGAAACACCAGAAACTATCACTCAAAACATAAAATAGCACAATGGGTAGAGGCCAGCATAAAAGCTCAACCAACAAAGGACAGAGCAATATGGCATCTCCAGAACCTAGTTATCGAAGGGTAAGCAGCCCTGAACACCCCAGCATAATTGAAATTCAAAAAGATGGCTTAGCATCAATGCTTATGAAGAGGATAATAGAGGAAATAAATAAAATGTGTATAGAACTAGAGGAAGATAAAGTTAAACATATTTTGGCCATTCATAAAGAAATAGAGAAAGATAAAGACAAACAGATTATAACCATCCATAAAGAAACAGAGGAAAATAAAGACAGATTATGGCCATCCATAAAGAAATACAGGAAGTTGCAGCCAAACAGCATGTGGCCTTTAGAGCGGAAATACTTAAATCACTGAAAGAAATGAAAGAAACAGAGGATTGTTCAAACAAACAGCTGAAGGAATTGAAGGAAAAATAGGAAAATACAGTCAGACAGGTGAAGGAAATTCACAAAACGTCTCAAGATCTGAAGATAGAATTGGAAAAATTAAAGGAAACACAAATGGAGGAAATTATGGAGAGAAAGAACTTAGGGAAAGAAAACAGGAACTACAGAGGTAAGCATAACCAATAGACTACAAGAGATGGAAGAAAGAATCTCAGGTGTGGAAGATATAATGGAAGAAATCGATGTATTCGTCAAAGAAAATGTTAAATCTAAAAAATTCCTGACACAGACTGTCCAATAAACTCAATACAACATAAAAAGACAAAACCTAAGAAAAATAGGAAGAGAGGGAAAAAGAAGATTCCCTCTTCCAAGGCCCAAAAAATATTTTCAACAAATTCATTGAAGAAAATTTCCCCAACTTAAAGGAGAGGCCAATAAGAATACAAGAGGCCTACAGAACACACAATAAAGTAGAACAGAAAAGAAAATCCTCCTGCCACATTATAATCAAAACAGTAAGTATACAAAACAAAGAAAAAATACTAAAAGCTGCAAGAGAAAAAGGCCAAATAACATATAATGGCAAACCCATCAGAATACAACCTGATTTTTCAACAGAGACTATGAAAGCCAGAAGGGCCTGGACAGATAACATGCAGACCTTAAGAGAACACAGATGTCAGCCCAGGCTACTATAACCAGCAAAACTCTCAGTCCTCATAGACGGAGAAAACAAAATATTCAATGACAAAAACAAATTTCAACAATACCTATGCACAAATCCAGCATTACAGAAGATACTAGAAGGAAAAATACAACCCAAGAAACCTAACCACTTTCAAAATAAGCACAGGAAATTACTAACCTCACTACAGTAAAACAAAAAGTAGCTAAGCACACAAACTTACTACCACAGCCAACATCAAAATCAAAGGATTTAACAGCCACTGTTCATTAATCTCTCTTAACATCAATGGACTCAATTCTCCAATAAAAAGACACAGACTAACAGAGTGGATGGGTAAACAAGACCCAGAAATCTTTTGCATACAAAAAAACACACCTAAGTCACAAAGATAGACATTACCTGAGGGTAAAGGAAGATGGTTTTCCAAGCAAATGGACCCAGGAAGCAAGCAGGAGTACCCATTCTAATATCTGATAAAATAGACTTAAAATTAATCAAAAGAGATGGGGAAGGACACTTCATACTCATTAAGGGAAAATTCCACCAGGAAGACATCACAGTCCTGAACATCTATGCCCCCAATACAAGAGTACCCACATTTCTAAAAGAAACATTGATAAAACTTAAACCACACATAGATCCCCACACATTAATAATGGGAGACTTCAACACCACACACTCAACAAAGGTCAGGTCAACAAAACAGAAATTAAACAAAGAAACTATGTCTCTAACAGAGGTCATGAATCAAATGGACCTAACAGACATTTACAAAACCTTACACCCAAACACAAAAGAATTTACCTTCTCCTCAGCACCTCATGGAACCTTCTCCAAAATAGACCATATGGTTGTTCACAAAGTGAGCCTCAACAGATACAGGAAGATTGAAATAATCCCTTGTATCCTATCTGATCACCATGGAAAAGGCTGGACCTCAACAACAACAGAAATAGCAAAAATCCTACACATGTGG
>CM053764.1:14201582-14248191 GCA_028658305.1 Pachyuromys duprasi | reverse complement strand
GTGGATTCAGAGGATGACGAAGGCCGAGACAAACACCGATTCCCTTCCTCTATCACCAAGCTAACTTGGGGAAACAGATGAATCAACCTTTTATGGAGATTTAAACATGACAAAAATATGGGATTTTGTTACAAGCTTTGAAAATAATTCTTGGGTCTAAAAAATTAACATGTCATTTGTATTTTTAGTACACTGATACCAAAATGAAAGGTCCAACCATGGCAGATAGCTGTTTTGAGTACCCAAACACCACGATACTAAAATTTTAAACATATATTTTAAGAATTTCATATATATTATATATACATAATTTCAGCCTTCTTATCCCTCTACACACTCAGATATATTCCACCCCTGCTTTCTTTTCTTTTCTTCTTTGTTTCTTTGTTTCTTTCTCTTTCTCTCTCTATACATATATATGTATAAAATGTATATTTATATTATTCCTGATTACATAAATGCAACCTTCTCAGTTATGTAATACTATATGATTTCAGAGACAACTATTTGGTATTACTTTTTAATTTGGTTTTCTTCTTATGCACTGTACCTGTGGTTTTTTATTTTTAGTGACCACTGAAAAGAGACAAACTTCTTCATACAAATACTTTGTTCTTTGCTTGGTGGCTCACTCACAGCTAAATGCAAAGAAAGATGTCATTAACCTCTATCATGAGCAAAACTGCTTTCATGAGGTCTAATGGATTTCCCTTGATTCATTTTCCCACATTTATCTTTATTGTCTTCTTCACAGATTTCGACATTATTGGTGACTGTGCTTTTCTTTGGAGAATTTTCTCCTTTAAGCATTTATACATCAAAATCAATTATCTATATATCACTCGTCTATTTGTCTATCATCTACCTATCTATCCATCCATCATCCATTTATCATCTATCTCTCTATCATCTATCTACCTACCTACCAATCGATAACCATCTATCAGTCTATTAAAAATCTTTCATCTATCTACTGTCCATCTGTATGCCATCATCTATTATTGTCTGTCTATAATTTAGCTATCATTTATTAATAATGTACTTATCTAACTTTCCATCTCTGAAAGTCTTCTTGCTTTTCTTGATATTTCTTTCCCTTTGGCTATTGTCAAATTACATTTTTAAAAACAGTATATTTTTTTGAGAACTTGATACATGAATCCATTGTAATTGGCCACCTTTATCCTCCTTCCTCTAGCTATCTGCTGCCATTTTCACCTTCTCACTCCCTTCTAACTTCCTGGACTCTTTCACTGCTGCCAATATACTCATGGGTGAGGGAGACAACCACTTACTTGGATTATTTTTTCTTCCTGCTCTTGTTTTAAATGATTTCTTTAAATAACTTTAGTTCAACTCCCATTGAAATCAATTATTGGCTTTATTAACATTCAGATATTTCTTCTAAAGTATGATCATTTATGAAATAAGTATATGAATGTTGTGGAAGATAATTACTCTCAGTGGAAAATACTATCTTTCCCTCCTTCTTGACAAAACCCTAAAGAACGATACAATTTTCCAATGAATATTCCAGTCAAAATCTTGATGAGGTCTTCCAACCCCAGTACTTTTTTATCCAGCATGTTTCTTCAGTGTCTTTACTGTTTTACTGTCTTTCTCTCTCCATCTGTAGATTCAGTCTTTAATTCATGTCTCTTTCACTGTTCATTGGGATGTTTATTTTAGTGTGATGAACTCTGCAGAACTGAGTCCCATCCTCTGCCTTGATCTTAGCATCATTGCCTCACGCCATTCCTCACTCAGCGTGTCCTATCAACGTTGTCACAAGCACAGCCTGCTTCACTTTATTTCTGTTTCACTTGTCTTTTGTTTTCTTCTAAAGGCATACCCTCCTATGACTAGTTCCATCCACGTGCGCCATTCATCTCTTCATTACCATGCAGTATATCTTGCATTGTCTGTTCCTGGTTTCCCTTCCATTACCCTGAGCCAACCCATGTATACTTCCTTGCCTTTATAAATGTTTCCACTTCTTCTCAATCAGTACTTCTATGTAGGGATTGCCTAATTATGGGTTGGTAATGCTTATTTAATTTCTTTTCACTGTATATGAGTGTCATGGTTTAGATAAAAGTTTCTGGTACCCAGTAGAAAATCAACAAAAACAATATCACAGGAAAAAAAACTTTGCATTAATCACTGAAGCCTTAAATTTTTCCTTATGATTCTGTGGATAAATATCTCTACATATGTTACAAAAACAAGGTATAAAATACTGGCTGGTTTGGTGGTGTGTTTCCTATGAGTCTCTTAATATATACTATCAAGTAACTCTTGATGGAGTTTCCAGTCTGATCATTTTTCTCAGCCACATATATCTCATTCTTTAGATCTCTTTGGAGACAAATAGATATTGTCAACATTTTATTTCCTTTGTGAGTCCTCCTCTTCCTTTACATTTTTTCTCCAAATTCATAAACTAGTAATTACATTGTTAGAGGTCATAATGTGAAGGCCCTACATACTCAGCCTGATGTGTGAATATGTGTACACACATGTTTATCCATGGCATAAACTATAGCCATGGATGTGTAGAGTTGGCATGTGAGTATGTGCATGCATATCATGATGTATAGGCATCGTGAAGACATGTAGGCATACCAGCATGTGTAGAACTATAAGAATATATAGGCATATGTGTAACTATGTAGGCACATGTCCAGGTATGTAAGCATGTTGGTATATGTAGACGTGTGTGTAATGATTAAGGCAGATCATGATTAAGGCAGACAGGCATGTAGAAATGTGCACATACATTGTAGGCATGTTGACATGTATACTGGCATGTAGGTATACATGCGTAGGCATGAATGTATAGGCATGACATTTCCTATTGACTTCAGTAGTAATGTATGATTCCTCATTTTTAGGACTTTCTTCTTCTGAATCCATGAAATAAAAACATAGGAAAAACATAATTTTCATTATTTTACAATTTTTCTAATCAGAATATTATCTGCTTCTGTCATTTTCATTTTAATATAACTCAAATTATTGTTAAAGAGTGCTTGCCAGCAGAGTAAGCCTGCTTCGAGTTTCAGTGAACAGGAATCTCTTGTAACTGTGACTTTTCTTCTTCTATATCATAGTTCAGCTGTTATCAGAGAATTCTAAAATTAGAACTTTGGAGACCATGAATCCTTATCCTAGTTATTTGCTTGCTCATTTTTTTTCAGGTGGATTTCAAGGTTGAGATTAGGAATTGTTCATCCATTGGCAAGTGAGTACACATTAGTTACAGTTTACAAAGCGGCAAGATATTTAGTTTTGTGAGGATATGCATGAGGGTTATTCCACTGCCTGTTGCCTTTTTCCCTCACTTTTGAACTACAAACCTTCTCCTTCATACGACTACCCTTTTCTTAAGTTCCATAGATCAGACTCTGCTTTGATTTGCTCTCTTTCAGATTTCCTGACCATCAATTCTTGGTCCCCTACAGTAACTTTTCTCTATCTCTACCTTATAAGGTACATTCGTCAAGACTCTGTCTAGTACCATTTCTTGTTTCATTCACTGTTGTTCTTTGATTAGTTTTCTTCCAGTTTTCTTTTAGTTTGGCAATGGAAAATTCTACTTAGTTATCTACAAAAAAAGAAATAGTTTGTCCTTTTTATATATTCATTTCTCTCACCTCATATGCCCAATGCATCATACATATAAAGGCCTTTGTGATCTTTAAAATGTATAATTATTAATCACATTGTTTTATTTTTCTCTCCATCATCACTAACTAACCTCAGGTCAACAAAGTCTGTTTTCAAAATAATTTCAGTGACCCAGTTAGCATCTGCCTGAAACTACTTGTAGAATCTGTAAATACATGACTAAAGACTATCTTCCAATGCGTAGATTCAGGCACCACATATTGACACTCTCAATTCAGTTATTAGCAGTTGCATGGCATCAGCTGAGATCCTTAATGTGAAATAAAGGTGAGCTAGCCATCTATTTCCAACATCCCAGTGCTGGGTGATTTTATGTTAATGTGACACAATGTAGAGTCACTGGAGAGGATAGAGCCTTAATTGAGAAAATGCCTCAATAAGATCAGGATATAGGAAGGTCTCTAGGGTATTTTCTTAATTAGTGATTGATGTGGAAGTGTCTCCTACTCCATTGTTGATGATGCCACCCCTGGGCAAGTAATCCTGGACTCTATAAAACACTAGGCTGAGCAAGCCATAATGAACAACCTAGTAAGCAACACTCCTCCACGGCCTCTGCATTAGCCTCTGCCTCCAGTTTTCTGCACTATTTGATTTCCTGCCCTAACTTCTTTGGATGAGCACAGTGCCATGAAAGCATAAGCCAAATAAACTCTTTCCTCCCCAAGTTGCTTTGGTCATGGTGTTTTATTATAGCAATAGTAACCTTAACTAAGGCAGTCCTTGTCTTCTTTCATATTTTATTTCTATTTAAGTTCCTGCATAATACACTTAAGCTTTAATTGTACAGTCCACCCTCTTTATGACACAAACCTTGCTGAATGTTGTCCTCCATCTTTTTCAGGTCTGTTTGCTGGCAGAATTTTCGGGAAGGTTGATTCTTTGTTTTCTTTGTTTTGATTTGATGTGTCAAAAAACGACATTTCAGTTTCCTTTTTACAGATGTGTTAGACACAGTTACTAAAAGCTACTTAGGGAGGATAGAGTTTCTTTCATCTTATAACTCCCAGGTCACACTCCATCACTGAGGTACGTCAGGTCAGGGACTGAAGCAGGAATATAGCAGCAGGAACTTACGCTGAGGTCTTAGAGGAAAAATTTCCTCACGGCTTGTTCACCCTGGATTCTTTGTATTCCATGGGCCTCTGTCCAGGAGTGATACCACCCACAGTGATTGGATCTTTTACCCCAATCACTAATCAAGAAAATGCTCTACAGTCTGCCTATAGGTCAATCTGATGGAGGCATTTGCTTGGTTGAGATTTGCACTTTTCAGATGACCTTGGATTGTGTCAAGCTGACAAAATAAGACTAAGCACCTCAGGTGAGTAGTAAACTGGGGTTTCACTGTTTAGTCTCTGTTCCACTGTGAACAAATTATCATTTTGTTGTTTTTAACCTCTTTACTTGATGTGCACAGAAAACAGTATGAAACTGTACTCTTGGGTTTATTGTTAGCATCAGCTGGATGGAGTCAAGTGAAGTTCTCAAAAAGTGCCAGATGCTCAAAATTCCCAGTAGAAACATGTTTTGCCAACATCATCTTTACAAGCATCATGTGTCATGATTTTAAGCATTGTCAACTGTATTCTTAATCATGCTTTAATCATAACTTTCCTTGCTTATGAAATTCAATCAGTGTTTCAATTGTATGCTTCTGCTTCATGAATCTTATATTGATGAGAGAGTAACCATAACTGTGCCTTCTTAATTTATATCTGCCTTGATGTCAATAATTACATTTTATCATATATTAGACATTTTACAAAGTAAGAGAACATAAGAGAGATTCTACAAATACTTACTAAATTATTGAATATATAAATAAATGGTACAGTAACTAGTGAAAATAGAGACATGCATTACCAAGCCAATGCTATATCAAATGAAAAATTGCAAAATACTATTTAAGTCAAATATTACAATTAGGGATAACTCTAAAAATTAAGTATAGAGATGTTTAATATAATGTCTATGTAGGTTAAACTTGTGCATGCATTATCTGTGTGTGGTTTGTGTGAACATATGTGTATTTGTGTATATATAGGTATACATGTCTACATGCATACAAACATGTGTGAGTGCATATGGAGTCCTAAGTCTGACAGTGGGTATCTTCTTCAATGCCTATCCATATTCATCCATGAGGCAGGATCTCTCAACACAATGAAGAGCTCATAGATCATTTAGTCTAGCTAACCAGCCTTTGCTGAGGAGCCCTGCATTTCTCTCTTCCAAAGTCCGAATTTTCAGGTAGGCTGCCACAAATACCTGACGCTTAACTGGGCTGTTAAGAGTGTTGTTCATGTTTGTATGACATCAACCAATGAAACATGCTCCAGCTCCTAAACTATAGACATACTTCCTAAAAGTTTCAAAGGCTATATAAACCTGATGTGGGGGCATATGACAGTAATTGGAGCACTCCAGAGGTGGAGACAGGAAGATTTAAAGTTTCAAGCCAGTGTGAGCTACAGAGAAAATTTGAGGTAAGCCTGGATAGCATAGGAAGGTCACCGCTCAAAAAACAGCAACAGAAAACTTCACATGGTCAATTCAAAGTTTTGAATCAAGCCATAACACTGAAAAAGAAATGGAAGGAAGCATTCTTGTGAGTTTAATCTTGGGACAAGGCAATAACCAATAAAACTACTTTCAGAGTCAAGTATGCATAAATTATTCAGTCCTGGAAGCAATACAATCTAAAGCCACAGAGGTACAAAAATTTTGGCATTTCAATCATTGATTAAAAATACACATATTAAGAAAACTTAAATACCTAGAAAATGTTTATTCTACACTTCCAGCTATGAAGTACTATCACGTACTTTCACAAACCAGAAGAGGACCTTATAACTTGTTCTCACATACATGCTTCATTTAAAAAACAAACAACAAAAGTACAGTGAATACCTGTGATTGTGTTCATATTGTTTAGATACAAGCTGTAGATATGCTATATATATATATATATATATATATATACATATATATATGTGTGTGTGTGTGTGTGTGTGTATGAAGATAAAATATAAATTTTACCAGAGCATATTGGGAAATGAACTTACTTATTTTAGTTGGTCATTTTTGTCCTCTAATGGGACACTAGATGGCTGATGATCTCCAGTTGAAAACATCAAGTTCGCTCAAAGAGAAGTGGTTTCAAATGGATCTCTGGCATAACTGAGGATGGTCTTTCTTATTTTCTATTTTCATAGCCCATTCTAAGCAGCATCTGATCTAAAGATGTTAATTCCTTCATTTCTTTCTTAATCATTTTTTCACTTTCTACATGTCTCTGATGAAGTCAAATAATTTAAACTTGAAAGGTGTGGTACATTTTATTCAATATCATGAATTTATTTTAAAAGTACCAGCCTTTACTTTCTTCAAATTAAGATACTCCTTGTGGCTCATTTTAAGTGATGGGTAATCCCTATCTCAAATAACTTTGCTGAGAACGTAGGCGTTTGATTAGTACTCTTGCTAGAAGCCGTTATCTTCAAACTCCACTTTCATCAGGTATTGTCCAACAAAAAATATGATCAAAGATTAAGGACCCCAGGGACATCGGGGTCCTGAACTCATCAGCTCCAAATCCTACTATAAATTATCCAAATGAGACACTTGGTAAGATTCTTAACTGATTGTGCTATTCAGGATACCTCCATTTCACTTTGGAAGAAGCATGACATATGACAGCTGAGAATAAAACTACTAATTTCACTGATGCCAGGGAAGGTTATAGGACTTCAGGGAATTACAGCAAGTGTTACAGGAAATGCACAGAAATCTAGTTGGGAGGGAAACTGGTATGCTTTGAATTAAAATGGCAACATTGAAGACACAAAAATGCATCAACCAAATCAACAGAAATATATTTACTTTTACTTCTGACACTGAATATATATATATATGTATATATATATATATATATATATATATATATATGAGACATGTGAATCCAGTGACCATGAAGCATGTGGTAGTTGGTATCTATTGCCAACTTGACAGGACATAGAGTCACTGAGAGTTGGCACGTATAGGATTATGAGTTTAGAGATTGGGTTGAGTCTGGGTGACATCACTCAATGGATTGAGGTTCCAGATCAGACAAAGTACAGAAAGGAGGTGGAAATGAGGCAGAGTACTGGCATTCATCTCCACTTTCTTTCACTGTGGACACTATGTGACCAACTCCTGCTTGTGCTGCTCTTTCCTCCACAAAAGACTCTACCCTTAAACTGTAAGACACATGAACTCTTCCTTCTGTAAGTTGCTCCTTAAGTATTTTGTCACAGCATTAAGAATAGTAACAAGTACAATGTACAACTCAGTAGAATTTAAAAAGCCCCAAGTAATGCTCATCCACTCTTTGAAGACCATCAGAAGCCTTGAGGTTCTCACAAAATGTTGTATTAGGAAGCCTCATTTTCCTGAGTGTGTCTGAGAATCTTGTCGTAGTACATGACATTCTAGACTCCATGACTTTGAAAATTACTCAGAAGTTTCATGTTTCTGAAGCTTAGTTTCTCTTGAACAGACCAACCCCTTTCCTAAAAATAACTCTGGCATTTGAAGAAGAAGATAAACATGTCAATAGAAAGTCCGTAAGTTCCCACGTGGGCTTCAGTTAAAGCCTCCCTGCTAAACCACCACTCAGCCACAGGAACCACACACATGTTTCAGATTCAAAAGCAATTCAAACCTATCTGTTTGTGCTGATTGGAGTAATTACCAAGTACATTCTTGAGCCTCAGTTTCTGTTAACATAATTCAAAATGTGGTCATTATGAGGAGTTACTAATTATATATATGTTTAGTATATATATATTTATATTATATATATAATATATAAATATAAATATATATATACTAAACATATATATATTATATATATATAATATATATTAGGTCTTCCCATGTATCTCTGATAGACCGGAACTTCTTATAAAGATCAGGTTGGCTTCAATCCTACAGTAATTATCTTGCCTCTGTGGTGTCATTACAAACACAAGACATCAGTTTTATTACTGTATTTATTCGGTAAAGATGATTTTGAAGCCAGTGTATGAAAAACTTTGTTATTATTATGTTGTACTATTCCTCGAAAACTTGAACAAATTACTGCTCACCCTAGATAGGGCAATCAGTGAAGACAAAATTAACATTCCAGTGAAATACAACTTGGTGAACAAACGAGTTTTGTTGGAGTTCTGTTTTAGTTAAGATTTCTTTTGCTATGAAGAGACAGGCCTCAATGGGAAAGGATAAGGTTAGTTGTGCTTCAACTTGAGATGCCAGGGTGAGTTGGTACTACTTGGGGGCCTCTCCTTCTCTGATATTAAGGAAAGGGGGAAAATGGGAATGGAGGAGGTGCTGGGCTCAGTCTGTTTAGTTATTAAATAATAAATAAAAAAGAAAAAATGAACAGTAGTAATTCTGGGTATTTGTATCAGGAGAAACTGGATGATGGTGAGATGGAAACTTTCTGTTAAAAGTATTGCATTTTTGGAATTCTAATTTTATTAAAACATTTGAATAAAAGTTCATGGACTAAAATCACAATCATATTGCAATAGAAATTCACAGTCTTTTAATGTTACAAGCACAGTGTCTCATCACAGGTCAGAAGGGAAAGACACTACCTCTGCAGAGCAGAAGGTGGATGTGCTACTTCCGGTGGTTTCCATATTGCTTCATTCACCTCTACAAGCCCAAGCCACCTGGTACTTCTTCACTGATTTAGGATGAAACCCCCACCTTTTTCCATGACGAGGAGACTCTGAAGACCTGAGACTTAGAGTTTACACAGCCTTATATGACAGATGATATTTTCCTTGTAGGGAGCAAACACAGGTGTGTGTTTCTTAAGCAGCAAGTGACAGACAGATGGCGTGAGGAGGGCCCTGTGGGACCAAAGCCATGTGGGTACAGATACTAAGGGTCTGTTGTGTCTGCCATCATTTTTACAAATGGCATAAGCTTGATTTCACGTTTATGTACGTTTGCATAAACACTATACAACAGTTACTTAGCACAATATAAGTGATAAAAGTGCTTCTACCCATTGAGCTGAACTTTCTTCATCATCATTCCCTTAATTTTGATATTTACTGACATTTGTTAGCGAGTTTGTATCTGTGCATAGTGGCACACAGTTGCAATCCAAATATGCAGGAGTCACACACCAGAGAATATTAGGGTTTTGATAACTGCCAGAGATATATAATAAAGCCCAAGGTGAAATGCAATATAAAGTATATTAAATGAATCTGATTTCATTTTTGATCTTACCCTGCTGACAGCTCTTATTCTTTCCCCATTTTTCTCTTCAACTTCTGTATTGACTGAATAGGTTCTCCAGTCTCAGTGCAGACTACAAAAGCCAAACACACAAGCCGTTCTTATTGGTTGCAGGTCCCAAGCCACTATTTTTCCTTTTGTGTCTCAATATTTTTCCAAATGCATCTGAGAGCCATACAACACTTTTCAAAAACACTTATTGAATGAGTTGATAATCTTCCTGTCTCCTGTTGTGACTGTTTTGTTGGGTGTGGTAGGGTGGCCTGTGTGGTGTGCTGTTGCAGTATGTGTGTGTCTGTAAATGTGGTCTCATCAATACACATTCATTTTGATTATGTGAAATGGTCACAGCTCTCCTACAGTAGAAGCAAATAGAAGGAGACCATTTAATACATAAGTGACAGATGAAAACTTGAAGCCAGAAATAATGAATAAATAAAGCAAAGCACTGCAATGTCCTGATAAACCTCTTCCTTCATTGGAGGATATGTATGCACAGGATTTCCTTGTGGACCCCTCCATGTATGCCAGCTCTCTTTGCGGGACCATTGCTTCATATTGCTAGATCCTTTGTCATTGAACTAGTATTTGCTGTTTATGTTAAAAGCCTAAGTTCTTCAAGGTTACCAAAACAGTTTACTTTTACATCCACAACGGACTGTCTTTCAGTTTGTCACCTATTAGTCTGTACTATGGAAATATTCTTTTCTCATAATACCCATTGTCTTCCTTCTTGCTTAGTTTCTTTAGGTGTACAGATTTCAGTCTGATTATCCTACAAGAAGACCAACAGAGACAAAAAATTCTGGGCTTGGGGTGGGGGGGTGCTGCAGAGGTTGATGAATCAACCAAGGACCATGCATGGAGAGGACCTAGAACCCCTGCTCAGATGTAGCCCATGGACAGCTCAGTCTCCCTGTGGGTTCCCTAGTAAGGGGAGCAAGGCAGTCTCTGGCATGAACTCAGTTGCCTGCTCTTTGATCACCATCCCTCCTCCCCAGCCAGGTAGCCTAACTAGGCCACAGAGAAAGAGGATCCAGTCAGTCCTGATGAAACCTGATAGACTAGGGTCAGAGAGTAGGAGAGGAGGTCCTTCCTGATCAGCTGACTACTGGAAGAACATTGGTTGGAGGTAAGAGGGAAGAAGGGTGGGGCCAGAAGAAAATGAGTGAGGGGGCTACAGCCAGGATACAAAGTGAATAAATTGCAATCATAATAATAGTAATAATAGTACTTTATAAAAAGAAGGATTTGCACACATTCAATGACCAGTTAGTGTCAGGTGTTGGTAGTGGATACTTTAGTTGGCAGCCAATATGTCCACTGAAAATACAAAATGTGCCCACAAACTAGATGTTAACTATAGAAAGAACACAGGGTGGTAGAAAGAATGTGTGTGTATATACACACACACATATCATATGTGATTATATATATATATATATATGAATGTGTACGTATGCATCCGTTAGGTGACACAAAATATAATGAAAGACTAATTCTTAAATTATTGATTTTTATTACTCTGAGGGACTTAATAAGAATTCAAACTCCATTTTGTAGACAATAGGGTTCAAGTTGGTTTTAGCAGTTTAGAATTTTATTTCTCTCTCTCTCTCTCTCTCTGTGTGTGTGTGTGTGTGTGTGTGTGTGTGTGTGCATGTATATGCACAGATATCCATGAAGGCTGGTTAGAGGTCAATTTCAAGTTTCAGTTCTCTCCTTCCACTATGGAAAGTTTCTCAGGTTGTCAGGTTGGTACCCAGAATCTTTACTTGTTGAGACATTTCATCAACTCATGGTGCTGTGTCTGAGTAGGACATCCTACTGTTTTGAATATGTTTTAGGAAAATTGACACTTTTGTATATTTTTATATATTTATAATACACAAGGAATTATGTATATACCCAAGGAATACTGGGGGATTGCATAAAAATGAACCGACTGTAATAAACATGGAGACAGGGAGATGTTACAGAAGGGTCTGTAGTATTGGTGACTTATTGGCATACACACTTTCACAAAGAATGAAAGGCAGACAACAGAACTGCATTGGATAGCTTATAACTTCAACATTGCAACTGAAAATTTTGATGAATCAGATAATATCAGAGTCCTCTGATAAACTAAAAATCCTTAGCAAATGAGAATGTGTATTACTTTCAACTTGCCCATAACTGACTTGTCCTCAATGGAGACAAACATAAGAGTTTTTTGTGCTTTCAACCTTCTATATCTAGGCCCATCCTTCATTTACAAGGAGATAAATTTGTACAACAGGCCATTCCTGTCCTTTGAATATCTCTTGCAAGTCTCTGCAGGAGAATAGTGTGGGTTTATACCATATTTTTCTAGAGCTATGATGTGAGGTCTTCCATGATTATCAAATCTACAGGAACTTAAGAGAAATTTCCTTGAACAATCACACCTGAAAGATCACCTGAAGATAATTTTCTAGTAAACCTCAAAGAGTCTTAAACCAGTTAGTTAAATGTGTTCTTTGACCTATATACAAATGACTTTCTATCTGTCTTCAGAAACACTTGAATATGTTTTGTTCCAAAGAAAGTAGATTTTTTTCTCTTAAATTTTCTTTATCTTCTTTATTATTTTTTTTCTTTTTAGTTTTTTATTAAGTACACTTTATTCACTTTGTATCCCCCCTGTAGCCCCCTCTTTCCTCCCCTCCCAAACCCTCCCTTCCTCCTCATTCTATACCATTGCCTCTCCCAAAGTCCACTGAAAGGGGAGGTCTTCTTTTTCTTCCTTCTGACCCTGGTCTATTAGGTCTCATCAGGAGTGGCTGCACTGTCTTCTTCTGTGGCCTGGTAAGAAGGAAGGTAAACATGGTTTTTGTCTTCACTCCTGGTATGGATCAAGAGCTCAAGTCATCTTCTGTGTAACATGAGGGCACAAATTACCCAATGAAGTACTCTTTGAATGTAGTTCAGCAGGTCAATTATGTGTATATTTGAGGTGGGGACATCTATTTTTCAGTATTCTTTTCTAAGTTGGACACAGCAATTTCCATGGACTGCATCTTATATTTGTGCAGTTTATTAAACAGATCGTGCTGATATTATTTTAATGGTTACCATGTTTTCCATGATGATTCACTGATACAACTCTCAAAGCAGACTTGTTGTCATCTTAGAAGAGCTGGCTTTGTGAATATGATCTCATCTAGACAGAGTATCAGTAACACCGAGTTCTCTTTTAATTTAAGGCATCTAGGAATGTGCAAAATTGAGCTAATTTATTTCCTCTTCTTTAAGGAGAGACCCATGCACATAAGACAAAATATCAGTTGTAAACTAGTGCCTATTTTCAGATACTTGACCTTCTTAAAACTGTTTTTGTATCATGTTTGTTTTGGAATATCTTGGCTAAAAGGATCATACCCACACATTACAAAACAATAATACTTAGACTTAAGTTTTGATTTGTTCAAAACTTGACACTTGAGTGTTCATTTTGATTTTTCTGAAACCTTTTGTCTGAAAGATTCAGATTTTTTTTTTTTTTACCTGATAGTAATGATCTTGATGATGACTGTTCTAGACTTCACAAAGCAAAGGACACTCCAGGGTCTGCACTATTAAGCCTTACACCCATGGCACAGATAATGCAGGATGAGCTAAAATAAATAAATCAAAGTGTGAGGCATCTGTAAGGGGGTGTGAACTGATGGCAGGCTTGCCTAAACCTGGGCCTCATCCACACTTAGCTTAGCTCGCTTGTTGCCACATGCCACAGTGCCTTTCTGTCCCCGATTCGTACAACTACTGCAAATGGTATCATTTTGCAACTAATTTACTCACTTAGTTTTGGCCATTAGTCATTCCCAATATCCTCAATCTGCAGGTAATTTTCCACATTATTAGTTACCCACCTGTCTTATTAGACTGGACTCTCTGAAACCCTGTGTGCCTGCATTTTCTGCACCTTTAGATCAAGCAAATAATTGCCTGTACCTGGATGGAAGAATTTAATAGGAAGATTAGAGTTGATTCCAAAAGTTAATAACTATAGCATCTGGTTTCCCTTTTTAACATTTAAATGATAAATTCAGTGTTCATGGAGAGCGAGAATGAGTCAGCTCACCAGAGTTGAAAATCTTTTTATTTATTTTTTTAATCTTCTTTGGTAGGATTAAATGAAGAAGGGAAAGTGAGTTTTAATCTCTCTAATAATGCTCTTCAACTTTGACCCTAAGAGATCTACTTTGATCACAGTGAAGAAAAGAAAATTGACAGGCAGAAGAGGGTGGTGATGAGGAGGGTGATGATCTCTCCCTGTGCAGAGATCTCTGATAGATTCTGTACCTCTGGGAGAGACTCCAGCTGTTTTCAGCCTTTTGACTCATTTCTGTGCACATCTCCACAAAACTATCTGCCTGGGATGCCTTTTTAAAACAAATCTAGGTTAAACTCAGAACATCATTTTCTAAACCATGTCAGGAAAATCAAACACGTGAGCGCACACACACATACACACACACACTTTCTGGACTCCAGACCAGGATTGTAATTTGCCAGGAATCTAAGGAGAGTACCTCATTTGCAATTAAATTGATATTCATATTTTATCAAAAATAAATGTGCCTGGACACAATATTTGCTTGGAGTTCTAACTCTGATTTTTGTTTTACCTTCGAAAGAACTACATGCTTGCCAGTAATAGAAACAGAAACCAAACATTTCTGGAATTGTATATATGTTTTTTAAACAAGGCAATCATCAAACTCATACAACTTGTTATAGGATGTGTATAGAGGAGACTAGACAACAGCTTCACAGACTCCATGTGAATGTACTTTTGAGTGTGTTCAAGCCACTTGAATTTTAAGTCCTTGATTTGCTTAGCTGTCTATATACTTATTCTTTCTTCTTTTAAAGAGCGGAAGATCTTCTCCATTAGTCAGCAATACAAAATCAGGATAGGATTTTTACATAACAGAAGAATTCATGAAGAAGGTAAACTTAGGATTGGGGAATTTCAACACTCTACAGTGATACTCTATAATGACTGGTATGGAATATCCTTCTTGGGCGTTTCTAATTCCTATAAAGGTTTATCCAGCACATGATACCACAGAATTATTCTGTCCTCAAGTAACTGTCTTTTATTGTCTCTTTAGCCATGATTGCTCAATTAGATTAAACTCTCAGTGAAAAAAATCTAGACCAGAGATCAATAAGCTTTAGCTTGTTATAATCTACCTGATGACATATTTTGAAATATTTTATGTTTCAATGGTGGATTCTAAGGTTGAGCATGTTTTCCACAATCTTGTTGGATATTTGTATCTCATCTTTTTTTTTAATCCTGCAGCCTTACTGGCTATTTGTATTTCATCATTAGAGAACTTTCAGTTTGATTCATGTCATCAGCTCATTTATTGACTGGATTGCTGATGTACTTTTTTTTTGAGGGCTTCAAATATTCTAGATGTTATCCTATGTCAAATGTACCAAAGATTGTTCTTTCATTCTGTATATTGTCTCCTTACTCAATTAACTGCCTCTTCTCCTGTAAAATGAATTCTCTCAGAAATTTAACCACCCATATTTATTATGTTATTGATTATTGCTTTTTATGATGCAAGAGAGTTGAATCCAAGATGCATCTTGAATATTGTAATGATATATAATAGCTAAAATATATAATGACTATTATATATAATATATAAAATATATAATGACATTAAAATATATAATGAAAACGCTGATCTCTGTTCTAGGCTGCATAGTTTCTCTCAGTGACATGGATAAAATTGCAATTATGACTTCTTTAGTCAACATCTTCTTCAGAAGTTGTTACTTTAAGGTAGGCAGGTTCCTCTGCCCCTTAAGATTCAACCATGGTTACAAACAATAAAAATAATTTTATTTTGTTGAGCAATTGCCTCCAATGTTAGAGACTATGGCAAAGTTCTAAATGCATATCTCAAACTAGTAACAAACCTTGGTTCTTGATACTTTCAGAATTGTAACGCCATGGTCCCTGCTTCAACATCTGCATTCATTATTAAAAGAAAGAGCCTAAAAAACCATTATCATTGTAGCTTCTAATATTAAACTTTGGTATTGACTTGTCTTTATCAATTTAGTCTTTAACCATGAATATCAGATTAATCAAATCTTCAGTAGGATGCCTCATCCTTAATCTTCAATATCCACTAGCTATCTGCTCCTCGGAGCCTGGCCACAGACAGACACGGGATTTTGAAAGACAGAGCAGAGTTCCATCTATAGCATACTGACTAGAATGAAGAAGCTTTTGTGGATTTGCTTTCTGCTGACACACTCTAACTCCACAGAAACAGAAAGAGGGAAACACAGATGCTTCCTTTCTTCTCTCATCCAGAGAACTTCTCAGAATGAAGAGACACATTTGTTCAGGCAAGCTCATGTCACTTGCCCAAGCCTCTTTGGAAATGGAACAACCATCTTGAGACAAACAAAAGACTGCGATATTGCCACAATATCAATTGAAATATTATTCTTTTCACCAGAAAAGGCATAGAGAATACATACTGAATGTTCCCTGCTCTTTTCGTTAAGATTTATTTTTATTTCATGTGTATGGGCATTTTGCTTGCATGTGTGCCTATGAACCATATGCATGCAGTACTCAGGCGGTCAGAAGAGGGTGTTGGATTTGTTAGTGGAGTTGCAGATAACTAATAACAATGCGGGTGCTAGAAACTGAAACTGGGTCCTCTGCAAGGGCAAGCAGTACAGTTAGCGACTGAGCCATCTGCCTCCTGCTTTGTTGTAATAGTAGCCTGGTGGCTTCATTCCCTCTAATTCACAAGGCATCAAGGTTTGAACACTTTCTTACTCTGAAGTGTTCTACCATTCATGCTACTAATTATGAGATGATCATGCTCACACTTAAATCATTACATAATTCTATGAACTTGTAAGGTGATTCTTTTATTGAGTACCTCACACAAGAGTCATTGTATATGAGACAGAGTTTAGATGTTGTATTATATGGGTTTTTTTTAAATTTTATTTTATGAGAATGGACCTTTCCCTATATACATACATGGCACAGGTATAAGCTTTATCCTTGTGCACACAGCAGATGGCAAGAGGTGGGAGAACCAAATAGCTGGTAGTCCTTCTCAAGAGCTCCACGTTTCTTCAAAATCTTGGCACCCTTATAACAGATACTTCATTCTTTGAGTTTTTTCTTGTAACATTTCTTCTGAAAATGAGGCCACCTGTAGCAACAACCTTGTGAAGTTCCGTTAGCAGCCAACCCAGAGCAGCTGTCAACAAAATGCAAAGAGAAAGGGAGGAGAACGGGAAGTGGGAAAGCTGTTGTCTGGGGCTGCCGGGGGTGCACTGGCACAGGACTGGGGGAGCTCGGATCATCAGCTCTGCTCCTGCATAGGCTGGAAGATAAGGCTGGGAGAGGCATGAGAATAGTTCCTCAGCCACACTGCGATATGCCTCTCCCAAGGTGCCACCCACATCTGTTCTGCATTTTGGAAGAAATGCCTCTCTGGTGCAAGGTCTTCAGAATTACATCCAGCCAGTTCATAAAAGGAAAACCACAGTGAAATCTTGATTATACCCCCTTCACAATTAGTGCTGTGTGATTCTTTAAAAAAAATAGGTTTGTTTGTAAAGTAATTTAGGTATAAATGGAGAGATCTAAATGATTAAGACTAAGTCCATTATGGGTAAATATTTTCCCCAAAACAAAACCAAAAAGGAGAATTTGCCTTCTGAACTACTTATCATTACTCTTGAATAGCACAGTTCTCAAGGCCTCATTAGACTTCTTAAGAGAAACCTTCAACGTCATCCCCAATTAATGTAGAAAGTTAGAGTTTGTCAAAATGCAAATAACTGTGGAGTGTCAGACGCAAATGCAGCATCTTTATCATACCCCTCCCTAAGGCTTAGGGACCATTGTGGAGGAGAGGACAGAAAGATTGCAAGAGCCAGGAGTCTGAAAAGCACAGAGCTTAACAGCCTCTCTGGGATTTAATAGGACTCCTTCACTATGAACTCACGGAGCTGTTGTTGCCTGCAAAAATCATGTATAAGATCCAGCCAGTTAGCATTTTAGCGTATAGTGGTAAAAGGTTCACTGATCTCCAGTCGCTAAACAAGAGCTATGATTCGTTAATAGATTCAAGGGCAGGGTGGGTGTCTTAGTTAAGGTATCTACTGTAGCAATAAAATACCATTACATACAAATTTTAGGATGGAAAGGATGAATTCCAGCTTGCAAATCTTAGCTCACATTTCATTGCTGAGGTAAGTCAGAGTAGGAACTCAAAGAGGGCAGAAACCTGGAGCAGGAGCTGATGCAGGGATCCATGGTGTCATGGAGGCATGCTGCTTACTGGTTTGCTAGGTCTACTTTCTTATAGCACACAGGAACACTGGCCCAGGGGAGGCACCACTTACAGTGAGGTAACCTCCCTCACACCAGTCAACAATCAAGGGAATGCCCCAGAGGCTTAGGCAAAGGCCAACATGGTAAGGGAAATTTCGCAAAGTGCCCCGTAGCTTGAGTCAAGTTAACATCAAACTGATCAGCATAGATGGCCAGGTTTCTTGTTGCTGTTGTACAGATGTGATTTCTGATAGTTTCAGGACACACTAGTGGATGTCTCCACACCCAAGAGTGCATGGGCATCACTAGAGAAGTGGATGGGTTACTCAAAACAAACATAATCACACTTTTTGGAGTGAATGCCTTTAATATGAACACTCAGGAGGCAGAGGTTGATAGACCTCTACAAATTCAAAGTCAATTGGGTCTGCATAGGAGTTCTAAAATGCCCAAGATTGCATAACAGCACGTTGTCTCAAAAATTAATATTAATAAAACAAAACAGCAACAAAAAACTACAATGTGAAGAAACAAATTTGGAGGTATAGGAAGTGAATGTGGATTTGGGAGGAGTTATGGAGAGTAGTATGAGTGAATATGATAAAAATATATGATATAAAATTCTTAAAGAATTGATAAAATGTTTTTTAATTTATTCACTTAAATATTTTCATGCAATGCAGACTCATCATATTTTCTCTTGAACTCAACTTATCAGAGATCATTCTCACCTCACTACCTACCCAGCTTCATGTTCTTTTTTTCCTATCTCTTTCTCAAATAAAAATGCAAAACCCAAATGTCTTAGCTAAGATTAGTACTGCTGTGAAGAAAGACCATGACCAAAGCAACTTGCGGAGAAAGGATGTGTGTGTGTGTGGGTGTGGGGGGGGGGTATTTGTGTTACACTTCCATATCACTGTTTATCACCGAAGAAAATCAGGACAGGAACCCAAACAGGACAAGAACATGGAAGCAGCAGCTGATGTACTGGTCATGCTGCTTACTGCTTAACTCATGGTGCTAGCATCTCTAAAATGCTTGGGTCTTTTACTACAACTAGGCTACACTTTCACCAGTAGTCTCTCCTAGGGTCTCATCTTGGTGCCAAGCCTCAACTTGTCTACAATGACTACTCTAGTCTTAGAAATGAGCACAATAAGTAGCAGCAGCTATAAAGTGGAGCAGGCCTGACCTTAGGAGGCAATTTGTGCATGCTGCAGAGGGTGAAATCAGATAAGTGACCCAGGCTCTTTGCAGAAGTCCAGAAGATCGTGAGGAGGTACGAGACATTGGGCCTCAAATTAATCACATAGTTGGAGTTTGGTTTTGCTTGAAGATAGGGACTATGTCCTGGTTCTTCCTTTGAAGTAAAAGTTATTTATTATTATTAAGTCCAAATTTTTCTTCTCAGTGTACAACACCTATTGTGAAACAAAACTATATATATATTTTTTGCACAAACAATGGAAATGGTCTTAGTACCAAGGAAAAGAAAAGTTTTTGAGTAAAAAAGATCATATGCTTACTGATCACAACCTATTGGTATCCAGTTGCACTTTATTTTGTGTTGGTCCATCCAATGTAAAGGCAACGGAAGACTGAAATATCTTGTCTGTCCTCGCTGACTGAATAGGACCCTCTCACACATGAGCTGGCATCTCATTGGACTTTATATACTAAAACAGAGTCAGTGGATGCCCTCTTCAACTCTGTTTTATTAATGTCAGAGGTCAAATGTCCCAAACTCATGAAGATGGATAGATTGCTGTTATTATCCATGTGTCCAATGGTCCTCACACAAGCATTTCTAAGTCTTATCACCATGTAATAAGAAAATATATAGAGAAGGCAGGCAATGTCATAATAGATCAGTTATTTAAGTGTAATACCTTAACTAGATTCTCACATCTTTGCATGCTATTGGATATAGGTAGATTCTTCTCTTTGAATCATTATCCCAACAATGAAGTAACAGTATCATGACTGATTTGCCTCTGGTTACTCATGTTGACACCTTGTCTATCCCACATTGAAAGGAATGCCTATCATCCAAGATCCTGTCATCACCTACATTCAGCTGAGTGCACACAATTTTATGGAGACATGATAGTGAGCAGCCTAAGCTCTCTTTACACCCATGTATCTAGAAAGTTGTATGTCCTTACTTTGTCCAGAGGAAGTATAGACCTTGGTCTTTGTGACAAGGCAACAAATCAGGTACAAGAATCATTTGTGGAGAGATGATCTATCATTTGTAAAGAGATAATCAATATTGTCCATACAGTCAGTAACAGTCACCAGCAGTTGTTTCTTCAGAGGTCCAAGGATCAAACTTGATCTTATCAAAATCAGCTCAAGTAGAGAGGAGATGTAAGGATTCTCTTGTCTGTGGTCTTACAATCAGTACTGTTGCTTGGCCTAAAGCTCTTATTTGGCAGAAATAAATAAATAAATAAATAAATAAATAAATAAATAAATAAACCTCTTACTCTGATTGGACCAATACTTTTTCACAGCACCGACTAAAAGGAAAACAATGCATTTTCATTTCACATTTTTAAAAATATGTATTTCTTATTTCCCCCTGTTTTTTATTTATTTATTTATTTTTAGCTAACACTGTGTACTCAAACATATGTTGTTTCATACCTTTTACATGTTGTGGCCTGGGACATTTTGTAGCCTAACTTTATAGACCTTGTAGTAAAACATGATAGATTCTAATTTGATTCTAATTTTCATCCCTTTTTAGTCCTTAGATGTTGACAAGTTACATCACCCCCATGCCTTAAATTATTCATATACAAGGTGCTAATAACACCAACACCCACTTCTCAGGTCAGTATAAACATTAAATGAAACACTGTTGATCAAAACATAGATTGTATCATAAGATCCCTGAGGTGAAGAACTTATAAGTGCTACCTTGCTTTCCATTGCTCCTTATAATCACTTCAAGTTATTTTTTCCCTCACACAAATATAATCATTAAAAATGTTCTTTGCCAAAATTAGATGCTATTATTTTGATATGAAGGAAATTACAACATTGCAAAAAGTGTTGTTCAAGGAGAAAAGGAAAAATAAGTTCCTCTTCAATTTCTGCTGCTGGCTCAATCTAACTGGGGCTTCCTGTAACATAAGCTATATTGATTTTAGGAAGGGCAACAGCACTAGCTAAGGCTGTAAAAATACTACCCAAACCCCTAACTTGGTAGTTTCTCCATCAGAATCCTTTAGATGTTTTTCATATGTATTGTGTGGCTTAATCTAGTCTATGTCCTAAGGGATTGGTTTAAACCTTAGGAACTACTTATGTTGCATATTAACTGCCAATATTATTTTGATATGAAATTTTGAAAGAGAAACGAACAACAGTTTGTCCTTTGTATCTGTTTTAGGGAAGATAGAAGAGCAGAACCAGTGAAATGAAGGTGGTAGCATTAAAAGAAAAATGTGTTAAAGAAAATTGTACAATCCACAGATTTATATAGGGTCAATGTCTCCCACTTTCTTCACAAGCGCCTTTCCTTAGAAAAGGAACAGAGACACCTGACACACAGAATTAAATTGGGGTTACTGTACTGAGAGCCTATTTTTAGCTTCTCTTTGCCTCCAGATTGGATGATGTAATAATACCACCTTCAAAGGAGAGAATTCTTCGGGGCCTTCTCACCCAAGGATCTGAGGTGCTTCATAAACATTAATTAATTCTCCTAACACTTCGGAGAGGAGAGAATTCTATTTTTTTGTACTGTTAACATGCTAAAGCATTGCCAGGAGCACATAGACAGGATCCAGGCTGCAGAACAAGTTGGGTCCTTTGACATTAACAAAAGAAAAGCCCCTAATTGGGTTCATGTTCAGAAATGTGAGGAAAGGAACAGAGGTGTTAAATGTATCATAGTGAGGGTCCTAGCAAGACTCATTGATCTGGGGAATCCAGCTGTGGAAGTAAGCCTGCCTAGATGCCCTTGGTCAAACAGATATGACCATGTAGTTTGTCACAAAAAAGCAATACCCACACTCAAGAGGGAAGTGAAGGAGCCAGAGCTAAAGTCCCCTGAATCACAAAAGCTTTCTGTCATTATGCATTAGGAACCCATGATTTTTGTGAATTTAGCATGCAAGAAAGTGATTTTTTTTCTAGTTACCATTTTTATTAAATTTGTTTTCTGAGTTGTCTTTGGCTCTTGGCCAAAAAGTCTCAAGATTTTTATTTCAAGACCATCTTTCTTCACCAAATTGTTTTTTGACAATGTTACAGGAATTGCTAGCACCAGCTTAGTTGTGGCTACTGATTCCAAAAGAGATAACATCCCTTAAGAGAACAAGTTTAAAGAGCTTACCTCAGCAAACCACTGCCCACACTTTACCTACCAACTATCACTGTAGTCACATGGAAGATAGGAGAGACATAACTCTATTTTGTAAAATTTTACTTCTTTTATTTTTTCATAGTATAATCCTATTCCATTAGTTGTGCCTTCCTTTTCCTCCCTTGAGTGCTGAGGAAAACTCCATCAATAAAATGGTTGCTAGTTAGGTAGGAGAAAACGATTTCTTCTTCTTCTTCTTCTTCTTCTTCTTCTTCTTCTTCTTCTTCTTCTTCTTCTTTTCTTCTTCTTCTCCTGAATACATATTTAACAGCTGTTGTGATATGCTATGACTGTTATCTCAGCACTGAGGAGGCAGAGAAAATAAGATCACTGAAGTTCCTTGACCAGTAGCCTAGCTTTATCAGCTAACTCGAACTCAGTAAAAAAAAAAAAAAAAAAAAAAAAAAAAAAAACCTGTCTCAAAAATACCAAGTGGGTAGCACCTGAGATTGACCTCTGGCCTTCACATGCATGATCACCTACAGGAATAATCACACATGTTTCAGAGATAAATTATATAATTGTGAATGAATAAGCATACAATAAGATAAAAGTAAATATTTATATAACTTCAAAAAATTGACTCAATTGAGAATAATTCTGTCTTCTGGTATTTCAGAAGAGAAGCAATGCTAAATTTGAACAAAAAAAAATCAAACTCAGAGTAATTTATTCATAAATTCAAGCCAACTCTGGGTAAATAGCTCCCCATTTGTTTAATATGTCACATAAGTCTTGTATGTTTAACCAAAAAATATTTTAAGTCACATAAGAATAAAGTTTATGTTAGTATAATGGAAAACATTAATACTGAGCACAGTTCTGGATTAAGCAGTAGTTTTGGACATGTAACAAGGAAATGTAAACGCAAGGACAACATTTATGAAATGTAGACCCTTAATGGACCAGTAACTGCCCTACAAACAACCCCCAACAGGTCCCTTTGGAGGACTCTCACTCCCTTACTTAGCACTCCTTGGTACCCAGACTTGCCACATCATCCCACAGAGTCTAGCCAAGAGACTTGTCCTTCTTTTCTCTTCCCCACACATACCCACAAACTCAAGCTTCATGGATTTTGTTGGCATCATTTTCTTGGTTTGTTTTCAAGAGTAAAAGAAAAAATATATAGTTGGGAGGATGGGAAGGTTGGAAGGATATGAGAAGAATTGGAAAAAGAGATAAAAGAACATGAACGATATTATTATATGTAAAATATATTGTATGAAAAACTATTCTATAATATAATAATAAATAATATGATTAATACTAGCAAAGAAATATAATTATACAAAGAATAATATTAATGTCAACAAAAAAGAAAATAAAATTGTGATGATTCAAAAGTCTGAAGACACAGGAAGTGCGTAGCAGCAGGGGCCACAGGGAAGGTCTACGAGGATATATAGAAGATTACTATTTTTTTTAATTTAACAATAATAAGAAAATAATGGAGATTATCAAAACAGAATCTCTAAGTTTAATGCATCTGAAACAACTATTCTACCAGTAACAATGCAAAGTCTCTATGTTTTGAAGACAGAATTGATCACACACACATTCTTGTTAATTCTAAACTCCAGGAAGGACTGATGGAAATTTTACCTAAGACTCATAGCTTGGGAAGACTACAGACACATTGTTCAAATGGAGGCAAAGGTTTGCTGATGCGTCAACATGTCTTCTGGGGTAAGAGGCATGCCGCATATCTAATGTTTTTAACCTGCATAGTCAAGGAATACTCACTGTTAAAATGATCCAATTGATGACAAATTTTAACATGAGTGAATACTTGAACCTTTAGTCTAACAGCAGAAAAAACCAAACCAAAGACTAAAAGGATATTTCCTTGTTCTATAAGGAGATTCTATAATAACTAACAGCCCCTAATATGTGGCCATATGAAGTCATGCCTGTGATGATGAATGTCCACATGATAGAATATGTCATATTGTTTGATGGTGTGTTCAGTTCTTATTAATAACTAGACTTTAAGTAAAATGAACACTTTTAAAGTGTGGAAACTTTAATTTTTCCTGAATGGGTGTCATGGAAGCAGTGGTCCTTTGGTAATGTCTGGATCCCTTTACTCTCCAGAAAGGTCTAAGTTGTGTGGACACATATGTGGACACAGCTGTTATGTCACCTGTGAAGGTGTGAATAAGAATGGTCACCATAAGCCAATGTATTTGACTGCTTAGTCATCAGGAAGTCAAATTAGGAGGTGTGGCCTTGTTTCTGAGGTTTCAAAAGCCCCAGCCAAAGCCACAAGCAGTGTCTCTATCTTCTTTCTGCTGCCTGTGGATCTGGGTGTAGAACTCTCAGCTACTTCTCCAGCCCTATGTCTGCCTGCATGCCATTATTGTCCCCACCATGATGTTACTGGACTAAACCTCTGAAACTGTAAGCAAGAGCTAAGTAAATGATTTCTTTATGAGTTGTTGTGGTCTGGTGTCTCTTCACAGCAATGAAACACTGAGTGAGACATCTTCATCCACAGAAATGCAGCCATACTAGTATAAATACATAGGATTTGTGGTTTGTTTATGAATAGATAAAATATACACCTTTAATCCCAGCACTCAGGAGGCACAGGCAGGTGGATCTCTAAGTTCGAGGCCAGCCTGAGAAGGTCAAGGTTAGGACAATCTCTTTGCTTCACCTTAATGTATTTGTAAAGTCCTTTCTACTGATCTCAATTTTACCTGTTATTAGGTGGATGCCATTTCTACACTATGCAAGGATGGACATCTGTGACAGTCCATCCATAGTAAAACAATCATGTTAAGAAATCTATTATTCCAAAACATAATGGCTTTAATATGGGAAAAAAACCAAACCAACAAAACAAACAAAAATCATGAAATATAATCTCCCAAACTTGAAAGCACCCTCTTATTTTTACTCTCTTGTTTTTAAGAAGTGTCTTTTGGGTGGCTTTCTTTAATTAGCTTCCAGACTAGTGTGAGCTTTCAGAGTGTTAAATAAGTGTAACCACTTATTATTTATATTTTTTAGAAGTAAATTAAATTAAATTGCCTTAGATATGAAAAACTAATAAAGACATAAAATTTCTTTGAAATATTTGTTACTTAGAAGAAGCATGTTTATTAATCAAATTATAAGAAAATATTAATTTCGTTTTTAATTTTTAGAAAGAGCAAGCCATTTTTACAGCACATATTAGAAACGAGAAATGGGAAACAGCTCACAAAATAAAGAGAAGACTGGGTAAACATGAGAACTTGCATTAAATGTCGATCCCCCTACAAAAATAGCTAGGCATAGGAACATATTCCTGAGATGCCAGTGAGTGGAGTTGAGTAGATTGTAGGGAATACTAGTCAGGTTTGTCAAAACACTAGTTACAGGTATAATGAAAGATCTTGTTTCTAAAAATTAAGATGGAGAACAGTACAGGAAGATAACTGGCTATAATGTGCACATTCAGGCTAGTGCATGTATGCAAACCACCTGCCCACACACACACATACACATCACTGAATAATAATAACATAAAGGAAATGAAAACACACGGCTGCTATAGTTTATAACTTGTTTCTCCCCAGATATGGAAACTGAGGCCTTATGAGTTTCATGACTTTTTCTAAAAGCATATAGAACTTTAGAAAGCAAGTGAGGAGAGATTATATAGAATTTGGATTTTTTTAATCTGGGTGGTTTTTTAAATTTTTTTTGAAGAGATAAACAAGGAAATAAACCATAAAGATTCCTTTCTACTATAGTATTTTACACTTTATCAGTTGAAAGAAACACCAAAATCCAAGAAGGGAAAATAAGAATACATGGATGTAACTCAAGATAAATAGGGTCTCAAAATGAACTATTACCCATTTTGCCTGACCAATTAACATATTATATATACATATTTTTGTGATTTCCAATTTTTGTTTGACTTGTTTTGTTGATTTTTCTTTACATTGTCAAGAGTTGGTGTAGGTCCTCTATGATCTAGTAAGACCTAAAACCTTCTCTTCAGTGCAAAAACATCATTCTGTTACAAATATATCACAGAGGGATACATTTTCTGGTCTTAAATGGTTATATAAAATAATTTAAACTTGCTCTGCAAACAACCTTTTAAGTTTGATGGCTAATGCCATAGGTTGTACTTTAAAACTCAATAGACATAAATTAACTCTCTAGGCCATTCATGAGTCAGGTTTTTTTTTATAACAGTGGGAAATATTTGTTTTTTATATTATAATATACTTATGTTTCCTCCCTCCAGACCTTTCCATGTACCTTTCTCTGGTCTCTTCAAATTCATGGCCATTTTTCTCTGTTGTTTCGTGTCTCAGTGTGTGTGTGCTTATGCATACATTTCTAAATATTACCTGCTCAGTCCATATAACGCTACATGTATAATCTCTTGGTATGGTTAATCTCTTGGTATGGAACAACCAATTGGTGTGCTCTTCCTCGGAGAAGACCATCTCTTTTAATCCCATTTCTTCTCAGTTTCCTATAGTTGTTGGTGTAAGGCCTTGTGAATATTTCTCTATCCACTTTGGCATGTCCATTGGTTTCATTCTTGTCCAGCTCACAGGTGGACAGTCTTTTGATGAGGCTTTATGAGTGTATAAAAAAGCAGCAGTGTCAGAAAAGAAAATCATACAGGAAATTGATGTTAAAATATATAACTACCTTGGGGAGAACAAGAGCTCCACAAGGACCAAACTGAGCAGGGCACAGGGGTCTTGTATGAGACAGTTTCTACAACCAAGGACCACATGTGGACATGGCCTGGAACGCCTGCTCATATGGGGCCCCTGATAGCTCAGTGTCAGACTGAAGACGCTAGTGAGGGAAACAGGGACTCTTTCAGTCATGAACTTGATGGCTGACTCTTTGACCCTCCCCCGTGCATGCCTGGGAGTGACAGACTGGCTAGATCCCAGGGGAGGACATTGCAGCCAGCCCTGAGGAGACAGGATGAACTGGGGTTGGATGGAAGGGGAAGAGGTCCTCCCCTGTTGGTGGACTTGGAGGGGGCAGGGAGAAGATGAGGGAGGGAGGGGAAGAGTGGGAAGGAATGAGGGAGGGGGCTATGCTTGGGATGCAAAGTTCCTAACCTGTGATTGATACAAAAATAAATTAATTAATTAAAAAAATATATATATAACTACTGTAATACATTAAAATATTTCTGATATATAAGTGGATTTTTGCCGAGTTGGTGGTCACTGCTGGATATGGATATAAGATGAATGGGAAGAAAACTTATGACAAAAAGCAATACAATGTATTTTTTTAAGAATAGTATATGGCTATAGAAAGACATAAAGTAACAATCACTGCTTTCTAATCTCAGTTACGAATATTTGTGAAGTTACAGATTAGAGATTGATGAATTAGTGTATAAACCACATATGGATCTTGAAATTTATTGAAGTGAAGAAAACACAATAATTTTGTCCATCATAATTTTTATGCGAAAGACACATTTTATAAGAAAGTAGAAAAGCAAAACCAGAAATTAAGTAGAGGGATGTGAACAGTGCTGCGTAGAAGCTGGAACACCTAATTCTTCACAGATAAGTTTATGTCACTAGCTATGAACACAGAAGTCTCTCAGATCTTCATGTCTTTACCTGAAAAAGCAGCATGTTAGAGCACACTCATATTAAAAGGGGGGAATAAATAAACATTTATGGAATACCCTGTTTACATCTCTCTAGGTATATTTTACAGTAAAGAAATTGACTATTTCCATACTTGCTTTGCACTAAAAATTAAAAATAAATATATATAGATAAGATATAGTTTGCTGTATGTTATACCTGGACATATTGATACCTAGAATCTAAGTGACTCATTACTATTTTTAATTCACAAGTCTTGATGCTCTAGCCCACTCTTAGATTTCTTTGCCACCTGTGCTGTCATCATTGGTCACTGCTTCCAGGGGCTCAGGGTAAAAGGACTTACTGCCTCTTACTTTCTTCTCTCTCTATTCTCTGGTACCCTCTCTGCCTCCATGTCTCTCCTGGGGGTCCCCACACTCTCTCTCTCTCTCTCTCTCTCTCTTTCTCTCTCTCCCTTCATCCAATAAATCTCTTTCATATCAGATCTATTGTATGTGGCATTTTAAAATATATTGTTACATTTATGAATGGGTTATCTGGACATGAGTCCAACAAGAAACTCAGGATTCTACCCAGTCTCCTGGGATCCTTTCCCCTTCATGTTTTCTCTGTTCACTTCTATTTGGCCACAGCTTGGCAGAGTAAAACTGCTTTCTAAGAAATCAAGCTCTCAAGAAAGTTAAGTTTGTAAGCATATTTATCTAGTCCCCAAAGGATTATGACCACCCCAATTTAATTTGAACCACAGCTTGCGTGTTTCTGATTTATTAAATAGGGCCGGGTTTTGCACTCTCAGTTCCCCTAAATGCATATATTAATAATTGCAGTTAGTCAATCATATATCTTTACTCAATTATAGTAGAAAAGACTTTTCCTTAAATGTCCTGAATAATTTGAGACTAATTAGCAAACAAACCTTTATAAAACCCAATATCACATAGTAAATTAAAATAGTGTTTCACACTTTTTTCTTGCATCAGTTCATTCTGAAACCCTTTTGCTGACATAATTTATCCTCCCTATATATTCACTCCCCCTCCTCCCAACAGCCTGCTTTTCTCTACTCCCCCATCCCGTGATTCTTTGCTGCACTAAGTTACATTAAATTAGAAAGCAAATTCATTTTTGAAGACTCACTTTATTTGTATTGATGTGCATGTATATATGTGTCCATGTGTATTTATGTCTGCAAGTACTGGTGGAGACCAGAGGTGGGCTTCAGATCTCCTGGAACTGCAGTTACAGGTTGTTATGGGCTGCTGGACTGTGGGAACTGAACTCATGGCGTCTGCAAGAACACCATGTGATCTTCAGTGGATTCATCTCTCTGGTATCAAAATAAAGAAATCCTTATTTTGAGACTTACCATCCCAATCTGCTATTTTCTGCTTTTTAAGAACTCTCAAAAACGTTTCTACCCAAAATTTAAGGAAACTGATAGTCCTCACTGTGAGGAGTCATTGTGCAATTGAAAATATGAGACACACAGTTACTCATTCCTCCGTAGGCCCACATGTATATTGAAATTTTAGAATTTTAATTTCTTCAAAAACAGAACAATTGTAAGAATATGTTTTTGTTTTACTCCCAGGTGTGGGGCTATAGGGCTATTTCACGGCAGCTAACTATGATTTGCTTCCTGTTTGGTGGGGGTGAGATTTTTCCGGCTGCATATGGTTTCTGCAATTTTGTGATGTTTGGAATTTTGTGACTTTTTCAGATGGAACATGAATGCTAGACCTGACAGGGATGTTTGAGGGAGTATTGTTGGCTTGGTTTTGGCTGTTGTTGTTTGTGGTTTGTTAAGCAGTGTTGCACAAAGGAAAAACAGGAAGAAATTAGATATCCTGAGGGCAAGGATCAAATTTGTCCCAAGGAATCCCACACCCCTAATCAGCAGGAAGTAGTCGAATAGTAATGCTAGCCCTTTCTGACTCCTAACTTTATTCATGGATCTCTTTTCTTTCTTTTCCATACTTTTTTCTCTTACATCTGTGTTAGAAGGTTGAAAAGGTAGAGAAGAGTGTAAGAAAGAAGAGCCCAGAGAGCAGCAAGTGCTGGCTATACACATCTTTGAAAAGTACTTAGTCTTATGTCCACTGTAAACCCAGAATAGATGTGTTTAATATTCTCCATTTCCTCACCTGTTTGTTGAGTTAAATAGTTTTGAACAGTGAATAAAATTTTCTCCTATTTTTCAGGCATGAGCAACTCTTTTGCTCTCTAACCCCAAGGTCACAATTACTTTATTAGGAACAAAGCGAGAGTTCGTAAATTTCCTCAGCTATCTGCACCATTCCACTGCACACTGTCTGCCCTACACACCCACTTCTGACTCATCTCTGTCCCCTGTTTTCTGTGTCTCAATTCTGAATAGGTTCTCCTCTCCCAAAATCTTCATTCGGGCTTTCTTGGAATTGTGTAACTTATCCTTAGCTTTGGGCTGTGCAGCCTCTGCGGATTCTCTAATAGTGCTGTGGAGTACTGTTTCTGTGCACATGTATGTAGAATTAACATGTAAGTTACTTGAGTGTGTTAGTACAAGTGGGAGTGTGTTGATGTTAATGAACCATATACCACATGCCTAGAAAAAAATAAATCAGAACATAAGCCTATTCCTAGAGGAAAGTATCAATGTATTATCAAAAAAGTGGGAAAGTAAGGTGATACAGGTAAATGAAGAAACATAGATGGAAAGAAGGATTTTTACTGAGATATTCATTTTTTTCATCAGCTTAATTCTTATAGATTACTAAAGTTCTGATTATAAAATAATAATATATAGGCATTTGCATTAACCTTTTCTAGAGAAACAGAACCAACATTACATATATGTTGCTATGAGAAGAAATATTTTTGATCAGCTTACTGAGTAGTCTTACAATAAAAATATTTAGGCAAGAAAGCCAGGGAACCTCTCAGCTATGTGCTTTAAAAACCTAGATGCCTCAGAACAAGACAGATAAGTTATTCAGTCCTGGTCCAAGGATGAAGACTTCTTGGTTCCCTAGGTAGGTGTTGGTGTAGTCAATGCTATCCTTGAGCCAAGGAGGCAGAGAACATGGGTCTTCATTAAGAGGCAAGTATGTGGACATGGGTGCATCCTTCTCCCTGCATGTTCTCCTTCTTTGGTGCCCCAATCACCTGACATATACTGCTCACCACTGAGGTTGTCTTCACCTCTCCATCACTGAGGCACACACAGGCCAGTGGCTGTGCTCTCTCTGACACAGCCAGTGCACCCAGTCTGCTGTCCAGCTGTCTCTCAATTCAGGCAGTTGATAGCTGATCTTAACACAGCTGGCCGTACTTCTGTAAAGCAACTAGACTGGCAATGTGTTTACTTGTGACTTCATTTTGAAAACTTGACAATTCTAAGCAGTGAAGGCATTTCTGTAATTTGAAGACAAGGTTATATGTTCAGATTTAAATTAATGTATTTTTCTTGAAAGTAGATTTTTTTTCTCATGCTATATATTCTGATCAAGGCTTTCCCTTCCTCATCTCCTCCCAGATCGTCCCCCTCCTACTCAGCCATCCAACTTCACACCTTCTTTCTAGCTCTGTTTAGAAAACAAGCAGCTAAACAAGCCAGAATAGAATGACACATACACACAAAGGAAGAGGGGAGAAGCATGAGAAGTAGGTACTCAAGTATACACACACAGAAAACCAATAAAAACCCCACATTGGAAACCAATAATATATAAGCAAAAGTCCAGTAAAAAAACAAACAAAGCCACCCAGACTGCTAGGCAGGAGGCCTGCCTTTGAGTGTGGTTTGTGTACACAATGAGGCTCCATTTGAGAAAACTAATTTTTCCTTTGTGAGTGCTTTTCTATTGGAGATAGCATCTTGATTAGGAAATCACAACTTGTGTTCACTTTCTGCTGTCAGTGAGAGGGTCCCCCTCTGTCTTGAACCTGTGATGTCTTTGCCTATGCTGCCATAGTCTGTGAGTTCATATGTGTGTCAGTCCTGTTGTGTGTGTGGAAGGCATTGCTTCCTTGGTATCTTCCATACTTATTGGCTCTTACAAGATTTCTGCCATTTTTCAGTGTTCTTGAGGGTTGCTATTTGACAGAAACATCCCACATAGTGTTGACTATTCCAAAGTCTTTCACCCTCTGCATGCTGTCCAGCGGTGTGTCTCTGTATTAGTTCCCATCTACTGAAGGTAGAAGCTTCTCAAATGATGACTGAGTAAGCCATTAATGTATGCATATAGTAGGATGTTGCTAGGAGTCATTTGATTATTAGATTCTTTTAGAAGTTTTCAGTTTTCCTTTTAGGTTCCTGGCCTATTTTGTCCTCGGTTTTTAGCCACTCAAGCATTTTAAATGAAGATATCAAATGCAACAATATAGATTTTCTCTTCTGTGTTCCTCATATCCTTTAGCTTGTCCTACTCTCTACTGTTCACACATTTCATGTAAATTCCATATTTTCTGAAATTGACTAGAAATTAAGACAAGTTCAGGAAGTCTTTAAATCAGAGCATAAAAAAGCATTTGATTCACTTGATAGAGTTTGGAAATTTTAAACAAGTTTATTTCAAATAAATTTGAAGGAAAGCAAGTAACTAAGACCTGTATCTCTCATGTTTGGCAGATGTCCCCAAATCATATATTTTTTAAAAAAATTAATAGCAAAAAGCAATAAACTTAGTATTTGTTCCTAAGTTGTCATTATTCTGCTTTATATTTTGACAGATAACATGACAGAAATATGATTAATCTTCTTATTTCACAGTGGGACTTCTATTTTTTATCATCAAAATAAAAGTCACTTTGTGAGTGAGTCCATTTTTAATCTTTTCCCTTCTCTCCATCTCAAAAAAATATTATGTCCGGAAACTAATTTTTGTAAATACCTCTTTCCCCCACCCCCCGCCCCTAATGACAGGTAAGTCCTTTTAAATGAGTCCTTGCTAATTAGTTCAGGGCACATTCCAAAGGAGTATTTTATTTTTGGAGCCCTGTTTTATTGATTTTCTGCTCCAGTGGCGTGGCTAATGGGCGTCACACTTAGCGCTCTGCACAGTGTTTGCTGAAAAGCCCCCAACCTGGTGATTACAACCCCCTGCTTATCTGTGGTCCCTGCTTAGGTATCAACCAAGTCATCGTGCTCAACTGAAAAGCCTCTTGGCTTTGACAAGGGTCCCCAGCAATGCGGAGCCCTCTGCCATTTTAAGATCATTTCTGCTGCAAATTCTCAAGTTTAATCCAGAAATGAATGGAATGAGGGTCCATGAATGTCAAAATGAGACTGTGCACAGGCACTGAGGAACACTGAGTGATTTAAACAAAAAAAGCCTATAAATCTCGTGAGCTCACTGAGCAACAGCACAGGCCTTGCAGTAGCCACCAAAGGCCCAGTTTGCAGGTCACCATGGAGACCAGTGCTCAGCTTGGCATCTGCAGCTCCTTTCTCTCCATGTTGATTTCATTCCTCACCTCTGATCGTAATGGTCAAGCTCTTGGTCAGAAAATTTCTTACTCTGCATTGCTTCCGACATTGCTGTACAAGAAAAGAGGACAAGATCGAAGTGCCTCAAAGACAAATGCCTCAGTTCCCTTTGTACACTTGGGAAATTGGATTTTCAAAGACAACAGGCATACTATGAAAGTACTTATCCCATAGAAGATTTATAGTAAAAACTCGAAAATATCATTTATTCAAAATAAAAATTGAAAATACCATTTATTCAAAATAAAATGACTAAATATATTGAATCTGATCAAATGTAAGGCACTTGATAAGCCTTATTGAAATTAAAATTGTCCACAAAGACTTGCCTTTTCAGAAATATACCATATGCAAATATACTTGGTATTTCAGTAGGTTAGTGTAGAAATGCCACTAGCAATAAATGAATTAATTGAAATAGTGTATGGTTTCCATTGTGTCAATAATCCACTCAAATTCTATTACATTCTAATAAATTTGAAAAATTAAATACATTTTGACTTCTAAAAGCATTTCTTTATTCAGTGTTTGAAAATAATACAAATTAGTCGGTGGTGTTTATGAAGAAAAAGTTTACAATATAAAAATTTTATAAACAATTGAAAAAGTCTCATTTGTGTGTAGATTTTAGAAATGCACATTAACTTTCATAAATTGTTATTGTCACTTATTAATCATTTTGAGTATTTTGAATTTTACATTGAAAGACAGAGGTTCTCACTTATTGTCTCCATCATATTTCTACAAGACTTCTAACAGAAGGAAAGGCCAAGTTAGTTCTTTTATGGTGAAATTAGGTAAAAGTAAGTTCACGAAAGCTCTATTTATGCTTTAAATACTTATTAGCTGCCTGAAAAATAAGTGTTATACGTAAGTTTTACTATTTGGCCAGCACTGCTTGTTAGTGGGTTTTCTGCATCAGTTCAATACTTTACCTCTTAAACTGTGGTCATTTAAAATTTCATACTGTGCTCACTTCTTATAACATGCTAATCAGAATTCAGTGTTTTCTTTTTCTTTGCTCATTTTCTCTTTTTTTTATTAAGGTCCACATAGTCCTGGGTGGCCTTGAACTCACTACGTAATCAAAGATGCCCTTGACTTCTGATTCTTCTGCTTCTATCTCCCAAATTCTGGAATAACAGGCATGAACCATTACATCCAGCTTATATAGTGCTGGGATTGATCCTGGCCTTCATGCATTATACCAACCCTACCAAAGGAATTCCATGTATCCCTCAGTGATACATATGATTTTCTTTGTAGAAATCAGCATTAATAGTACGTAATCTTCATTTTCACACAATTTATAAGACTTCTGAAACAAAGACCATAATAAGAAACAAGAAAAAAAGGTTCCAGACAAATAGTTTGCAGTGTGAAGTGCTATCATGGGACTCAAGGAACAATACTTTCAGAAGCATGTCTTTCGCCCTGGGTCAGTAAGCTGTCAGCTGCTCTGTGTTTGCTGTTCAAGTAGAGGTGTTAATTTTGTGGGGAAAATGAGTAGATCTGTAAGGATATAATTTTGTAGATATTCTAAATCATGAAATTTTAATGGATTAATATTTTCAAAGTATCTATTCTAAACACCTCTCGATACAGCAGACTTCACTCTCTTCTGATTCTCATTACAATATTGGTTCTCATGTCTTATTGTGTTCAGATAATTGTGACATTTCACAATGGCACGTGGTTTCATCAGACTGCTTTTAAACAAGTGTTCGCTTTTTATGATATAGACAGTTGAAATATTGACCCAGGGAAACTGAAAGTGAGAAGGGGATGATCTTCCGGTTTTCCCTGCAGTGGAAGGTGTTCTGGTGTGCAGGTTGTTCCAGGGCCCCAACTTTCTCGATGCCGTTCTCATATATGTCACGTTGGATATCAGTAATGGTTACCACAGTATTGCTTTCAGTTTGACGGCCACTTTTCCCCAATGGTCTTCCGATTTCATTTCTACCTTGTGGCCTTTTTTATCACCATTTAGTGCTAGATACCATGAAGAGAGGCTGTGGGAGCTGTTAGCGGTTCTTTGGAGTCATCAGTGAACATTACCTACCTATTATTCGGAATACTGATCTTAACTCTGTCCTCTGCTCTCCCTCACATAGAACAACCGGTTATTTGTTGGAAGTTCAATATTTTTAAAAAAAGTTAGTAAACCAGAAAGAAGACACTTTTTTCTTTCAACTATTTGTTATACACGTATCTTGATCAACACAGTGCTCTTCATTGGTGCAGGTAGGTACTGTTTCCCATTTCCTCTTCTTTGACACTTTTCTTCCTCTTTCCTGAACTCTTCTCTTTCTATCGCTCTTTTCTGTCATCTCCAGGAATGCAGCAGGCTACATGACTCTTGGGGTTATTTTATGTCACACTATTGTTCCCTTGTTTTATTATACGTTATCTTCCTTCTAGTGTAGAAATGAATTATGAGGGTTTTATCTTTATGCTCTTAATATGTCACTTAAGCAATTATTTAAAATTCCAGGGGTTTTTGTTTGTTCATTTTAAGACTGGTTTTTCTCTCTTGCCCCAGCTAAGAATTCCCTCTGTAGACCAGGTGACCTCAAACTCAAGAGTTTCACCTGCCTCTGCCTCCAAGTACTGGGATTAATTATTAATTTTATCTCTTCATGCAGACTCTGACTCATACATTTACTTTCTACCCAGAACATTCTAACATCTATCATGGAATCATTCCTGGCTGAAGTCAAATTTTTTACACAGTAATATTCACCTAGAATTAAGAAACATGGAAATCAAAGTTTCTATCTTAATGTATTTTTAATTATATCTACTAGACCTTTTCTTGTGGAATGAAAATATCATATCTAGTGCTTGAGAGAAATAAAGACATAAAAACCTGATAAAATGGTATATTACCATTGTTTACTATGTATTTTGACATGATTTCTTGTTCTTTCTTCCTTGCTTCCTTTCTCCCTTCTTTCTGTTTTTCCTCTGTCCCTCCCTTGCTTCTTTTTTCCTTCTTTTCCTACCCCTCTCTTGCTTTTCCCTTACCTATTTTCTTTCTTTCTTTCTTTCTTTCTTTCTTTCTTTCTTTCTCTTTCTTTCTTTCTTTCTTTCTTTCTTTTTATCACAGAGGCTCAGTAGACAGCTCATGCCTCTTTCAAACTAATGTTCTTCCTCTGGTTCTGGGTTAGCCCTCTGGGTTCTCTGATTGCCAATACGCACCACCCTTCCAGGCACAATATGATTGATTTTTTTGTTTTATTGATTACTACCATAAACCATTGCATAAACCAAGCAGTATGTCTTACTGTTAAATGTGTCTGTTGTCATGTCTAGAACTTGAGTTGGAAGTCTGTAGCCTACATGGTAGAAAGAAACAACTGAAATTGTCCTTTGACCTACACATGCACACCAAACCTTACACATACAGACACACAAAACAATGTGAGGAAGTGTTTTCTATAGGGAAGAACATACCAATCGGCTATTCAACACCAAATGGTCAATGCTGAAGTGATTTTTCATACTACATCAGTGTCTTCCTATAAACAGAAACTAAAATCATTTCACATTCAATTTTATATTAAAACATAGACTAATAAATCCAAAATGCTAACAAATACATACCATATGCATTTAAACATGACTGAAGCCACTCTCCTCCAGGTAATGAAGAAAAGATTTTTGTCACATTGTAGAGTTCCCAAAAACAAGAGCTCTCTGTTCAGAAACAGAGCCCACACCAATCAGCACGACACTGTACTTACCATCCTCTGGATTCCTATTGTCCCCTTTCATCTCAAGGGGACATCCAAGCTAAACTTGATCATCAAAGCTAAACTTGAAAAAAGTAGGTTATTTGACAAAGACAATTCTCAAATTAATGCACAAAATGTGGGATTGCTTATAAGAAAAAATTAAACAAACCAATAAATAAGTCCAAGGAAAGATTCTCTTTGTCAGTCAGTTCCCCCATAGCACTGAGGAAAGCCCACTGCTGTTGTGTCTGAATGCACAACACCCTGCCGGAGGGCACAGAGAATTTTTATCTTGCTTCTATTTGTTGTGTTTTGCAAATTGTTCCAGGCCCTGTGGGCCTAGTTTTTGATAGAAGAAGGTGGACTTTGGAGTCCTCTCCAAATTTTCATTGTGGGATACAGAAGGCAACCTGGAGACATTTCTTTCCTATGCGACAAACGGAGGGTTCTCAGTCCCTGAGCTCTGGCAATCCATGCTTATAAGGCTGCTTGTGGCATTGAAGGTTCAAACACAAAGATGTGTATAGAAAAATATCCCAACATTTCAAAGGAAAAATCTGCCGTCTGAAGTTGCTAACGTTTTTGTGGAAAGTAGTGAGGGAGCAAAGCTGAACTCCCTGCAAATTACAAAAAAAAAAAGGGGGGACTTGAGTAGCTGCCATGTGGCAGCCCTCAGAAGTCCTCATATATGTTGATTTATGCAGTGATTTTCTGTGACCCCAGGGAAAGCTCTTTATGTTTGGACATCTATTCCTTCCCACCCATCTGTGAGACCCTCCAAACGACAGTGCAGAGGGAAAATGAGTGAAGAAAAAAGACAGTCATGAAAATAATAAATTACCCATTCACAAGTAAAGATGTATTTTTCTTTGTCTCCCTCAGAACGTTCTATATACACTGTGTCATATATTCTATCATCAGCTTTATTTTAAACTGATTTTTATGTGTGTACATCATATATAGTTACATCTTAAAACAAATAAAAAATCTAGAAAGAAAAACGGACATATTTATAACAGAAATTGAGAAGAAAATTCTGTCTAAATATAACTCCCTCCCCTTCCAACACAAGCACACATACATTACTGGGCAGTGTTTCCAGATTTAATTCACCTGCTTTCTAAAATTATTTTTTAACCATAACAGTCCACAATTTGGCTCTGTGGAAAGTCTCTGTAAAACCTATTATCTGAAACACAGTTTGATAATTAGTCAAATTTGACTACTGCACTATATATTTGTTTCTGTTTACTTTAAACTTTTGGCTGTGATTTATAGTGACAATTATACTTTAATGCTTTTGAAAAAAGAATTCAATAGTGTGTAATAAATAGCTTAATTTTGTTTTTTGATCATTGACTAATGACAGCTTTTAAACCTCAGCCTCTTTTTTCTTTTCCTTCTATCCTACATCTGGGCAGACTGATAAGCATGATTGGGTGCTCTCTCTGTCAACACAGGCAAGATTTAAGCCCTTCAAACTGCCACCTTCATATGGAGATCCTCACTGCTGCTGGCCTGCTAACAACCACAACCAAAAATAGACCTTTATCCATTGCTCACCCAGGCAGTTTCCCACTAGCTTGGGATATCTACTTGTCTTTCCCACAGAAGCCTTCCTATATAAAACAAACTCCTCAGAAGCTCCAAGGGAGGCCTCAGTCTTAACATCGAATAGTAATCAGATTGAATGATGGCAGGGCAACTTGTTAACGGTCTACTGTGACCCACTCTTTCCATGAAGTTCTCACTTTCAATTGTTTTTAGCAAGATAGGGTGCAAACTTGGTTTCAGGATGGATCAACTATTATCTTACCAGCTCTTCTGCTTCTCTGTTGTTAAGTTGGGGGTACAATAGACCTTGGTTTTGTGTTTGAAAAGTCTACTCTGATGAATAGGAAAATCTAAGGCAGCAGAAGAAAAGAAGGTAACAGGAGAGGAAAAGTAAGGAGAGAAAAGAGGACTGGGAGGTAAAGGGAGAAGGGGAGAAGACAGAAATGTAAAGAAGAGAGAAATATGGAGAGATTAAGAAGAGAGAAGTGGAGAAGAAGAGAAAAGGAGGGGACGATACAGGATACCCCACTTCAAAACCAATTAGGTATAAATGTGTGCACATGAACTTTCATGATGCGCTTCTTCAGAATGCTGCAGATTGAGTAGAAGATGAGGAGGGAGGAAGAGACAGAGATAAGGTATGTAGGGTTTTCATTTCACTTTAAATTTTTCCAAGCCACCTCCTCTTAGTTGTCTCTATGAATGATTCTCATTAGAAATTACCAATCTCTAGGTATTAGAGATTACTTAAGTAACAAACAAACCACCATAGAAAAGCACACAAGCATTGGACATTGAAGAACTCTTTGCAAATTGAATTCAAAATGAGCAATGGATGTTCAATTGAGTTTACAAGGCCACAGTTGCCTCAATACACAAACCACATGAAGACCCAACAAAGAAATAAAATTACAGACCAATTTACCTTGTGAACATGATGCCAAATTTGTCAATAAAGTACTTGCAAACAGAGTACAAGAATGCTTCAAAATTATTATTTATTATGTTAAGCAGGCTTCATCCCAGGTATGCAGGGATGGTTCTGAACACAAAAAAAATGATAAATGTAATTCGATCTTTAAACAAACTGAAAGACACAGACCACATGATCATCTCAATGTTTAACATCTTTAGTTATCAGGGAGACACAAATCGAAACTACACTTTTATCTTACACCCATCAGAATGTCCAAGTTCAGTACAAACAATGACAGTTCTTGTGGAGTAAGGGGAACACTCATTCACTGCTGGTGGGACTGCAAACTTGTACAGCCACTATGGAAACCAGTGTGGCCATTCCTCAGAAAAATGAGAATCAATCTACCAAAAGATCCAACTATGTAACTCTTGGGTATATCCCCAAAGCATGCAAGGCCAGCAGTAGATGGCCAGCAGTAGATGGCCAGCAGAAAAAGGACCCACAGGCATTTTTGGAGGTTTCTTGTCTCATAATGGCATGTCAGTGCTTTTCCTCTTAAAAATATCTTATTTAATTTTATTGATATATTTTCTTCTCTCCTTTTGCAGTGTGGGTCCTATGCCTATATAGTACAGCTTCCAGTTTAATGCTTTTAAGGATTGTTGAGTATGCAAATGAGTGAGTCTCTCAGTCTATATGTGTTTCTTGTATGTTTGCATGGGCTTTTCTTTGCTTGTTTGTTTTGTCCTATTCCTGTGTGTTAGTTTTTGTCTTGCCTTATTTTCTTTTATTATTATCATTCCTTAGGAGCCTTTTTTTAATTTGTTTGTTTTTGTAATGAGAGACAAAAAGGGGGTAGATCCAGATGAGATTGGAGGTGGGGAGAAAATGAGAGGAATACAAGGCAAACTATAATCAAGATATAGTAATAATTTTAAAAGTTATTTTAAATAATAGGGGGACAAAAAAAGGTGAACAATGGAAACATGAACCCAGTTTATTTGGGGAGTAAGAACTCATTTGATTGGTATATTTCTTGACATGCTACAATTATCGCAGGACACATAAAATATCAAATGCTTGATATTTTCTCATAATTACCTAACACGAAGTTTAAATAAACATCATTCTTAAATATGTATCAAGTCCTTAGGAGGACAAATTTAAAAGGCACATGCCTGCCCCTTCTGGCTTATGACTATCTTCCCCTTCTTTTCATTGAGCTCATCTGGCCACTGACCACCACCCATGGCTGGAAGCTATTCCCTGCTCAGTGTCTGCACTGGACTTGTTCAGCTTTTGGAGCAGTTGGTTAATGATAATGATTATGGTTTAGATTCTAGTGGGTAGTAAAAATAAAATATTAGATCATTACGTGAGTTCATGAATGTAAGTGACTGCTTACTAACCCTGGGCGAGGATAAGGTGATTGAAGCATGCTAAAAAGTACAAACATTAAAAAGTATATAAGATAAAGACAAAGCAATGATTTCTTTAATTTACTGTGTGTAAATAATTACCGATGGAAAAAAATACTCAAAAACTGATTAAAGAAAATCTTCATTCTGTAAGAGTGAGTTACATGTGTATATAGGTCTGGTAAAGCAGACATGCTTCAGGATGCTGTGATGCATAGACAGCCAAGGATCTTCTTATATCCTCTTTACCACAATAATAAAGTCATGTGCACAGAGAGACTACTGAGTAGAACTCTCATCATCAGCAGATTGTGTTTAACTTTTATAATGGGCATATACATTTCTACATGGTATTACATTATATATAATTACTATGTGATGGGTAGTTGAGGAAATGTGGTTATGCCCCAGTATGAGTGTGGAAGTCAAAGAACCACTTACAGGAAGTCTGTTCTCTTCTCCTGTCATGTGCGTACAGGGGCTCAAACTCAGGTAATCAGGCCTGGCAGCAGGTGCCTTTACCCTCTAAGCCATCTCACAGACAACAAAAGAAAACCCATTGAGTTACCATAGTCCTAGTAAGGTCATATCTTTTTAATTAAATTTTTATTTTTTATATTAATTACAGTTTATTCACTTGCATCCCAGCTGTAGCCCCCTCTCTCATTCCCTCCCATGCCTCTCTCCAAATCCACTGATAGGGGAGGTCTCTTCTCCTTCCATCTGACCCTAGCTTATCAGGTCTCATCAGGACTGGCTGCATTGTCCTCCTCTGTGGCCTGGCAAGGCTCTTCCCCCCTCAGAGGGAGGTGATCAAAAAGCCAGCCACTGAATTCATGTCATATATATTAAAGGATATTTAATCAATTTGAGGGGTCATGCATGGTTCATACCATATGAGAATAATAACTGAATAAACAAGTATCTTGACTTCAGTTTCCATATCTGAAATATGAAAATGAGAAGCTAAAAATGTTACGTTTTCATATTTATTGATTCTGGCTGTATTTTCAGTACAACTAATATGTTTGAAACACAACTGTTTCACACACATGGTATATGCTAGTCTTTTTCCAAAAACTACTTATAGAATCTACAAAACACATAGGTGACAGCGATTCAGACACAGTGCTAAACTTGGGACACTGGTACTGTGTGGATAACAGATATTTTGTTATTTATATATTTTAAAAATGCCATAGCATCAGAAAAATTCTTCTGTGACTAACGAAATCAGACTCTGCTCAGGGCATGACCTCCAGACTCATGCTACCATCACAGTTTCACAGAATACAACTTTAAAGGTAACTCCTTATGTCTTTTCAACTTTTAGTCGGCTAGTGTTGAGGCAGGCTGGTCTCAGACTTTTTACATATTCCAGGAGGATCTTGATCTGTGATCCTCCTGTCTTTATTTCCATATGCTAATAATATACCTTATACAGCACTGAGGATTAAATCTGTAGCTCCGTGAATTCTTGGAAAGCACTCTATCAACTATGTGATCAGAGAAGCATGCCATTTTAAAGAAAATTCTCTTACTTGACTGAGGGCCCTCTATGAAGTCCAATACACCTTAGTAGTTTTCAGAACAGAGGCCTTTTAAGAAATGTAGAAATTTGTGCTTATTTCCTGAGATCCTGAGTAATTTCCTTTCCTGACCAATGTCAATGAAAGACAGATGAGAATAGTTCCTGGTAAACAGTATGAATCTAAACTCTTTGTAAAAACTTTGAATCATCAGTATAATTAAAAATATATATATAGTATGATGCCATCTCAGCCCCAAGGCTCTGATCTAATTGGCTTAGGGAAGATGAACTACGTCTGCTGGAAAGCTCTGGCATGATACGGAGGTATAGCTAGGAGATAGGGTAGAAAATAAATTTGGTTAGCCTGAATCTTCAGTCTTGTGGCACTCAGATCAGTCTCTAGGAAATAATTTTATTAGCGTAACTTTCCCTTATCTATCTCTGTGGACTCAATACCCTTAATTAGATCTGTGCTTAACCAATGAACAACAATATCACAAAGAGGGGTCACTGAGAAGCTAAGTGACCCTAGGGGAAGGCTGGCTTTAAAAACCAGTTTCCATTGTCACAAATTAAGACTTGGGATGTATAGTGACATTTTTGTCTATGTCCTAACCCTTCTTCTGCTATCTCTGAATGTTGCTAGACCTTTCCCCTAAGCATTTTTGGGAGCATGTCATTATATAGCTCAGGGGACACTTATTTGTCCTGTAAGAATGGAGAGTTTTCTTGGCCAGCAGGTTTTGACCAAATCCTATTTTCAATTCTAGATTTGGATGTGGAATCCTGACCTTCTAAGCAGCATTCAGAAAGGGTAATGTGTCCTGGTCTGATTATTACTGGCAGAGGCAGGGTCTGGATTTGTTCTGGATTGCCAGTTAATTATTGTTGTCATTTTGTTTTTGTTTTTCTGAAGATTCCTCCAACTCTACTTGGTTTACCATTTATTAGGCTCTTGTACCAAATCAATATGTGGTACCAAATAGTGTACCAAATCACTTTTCCCATCTACTAGGTTCTTCATACCAAATCACCATCAAAGTGACCAGATTTTCTCTGCCCAACCAATTAAGCTTAGTAGACCACTACTCTTCTTTTTTAATTATTGAATTTTCTGAAAAACAATGAGGGCACCATATAGAAATACCATAACACCATAAGTTTTATGTTTTGACTGCCAACATTCAGGAAGTCCCATTTCAGATTTCTAGCCTAGAAGACTTGTGTGATTCCAACAGAAAGCCATACTTCTCATCCCTTAACCTAAGTTGGTCTTATTTCCTTCTTTGAAAGTCTGCTCTCCTGAGTCAGCCATTACCTTTGTGCATAGTGGAATGGTGCTTGCCCATTTTGATTCTGCACTTGACTGCATGGTATGTCTACAATGGAATTTATCTTACTTGTCTATTAAGATCTTTATCTTAAAACATGTTTTTTTGTAATTCATTTAACTTTTTGTTTACTGTGTTCTGTGCTCAATTTTAAGAATGTGTCCTTGGTCATCTGCTGGACACAGATCTGTGTTCACCTCAATGTGTGTTCAGAAAATAATTTATACATAAAAGATAGACTGAAAAAGAATCACAATGAGGTCCTAAGGAATTAAAGGTAGGAGGTAGCACATTTTCGTTCAGAGTTGTTCAACCCAAATGGAGATGGTACCTAGGAGTTTTTTAACTAAAAGACACAAACTGACCCCATGAAGTAACCTCTCTCTTCTTCCCTCCAGAGGGACAGGGGCCCAGTGAGAAGTCTGAATCAAATATGTGACAGGATGTTTGACAGTGATCTTTGCTCACCATATGTGAGAGAGTGCTGCCTTCTTTGCCCCATGCCAGTATAATCACCTGTAACTTCAAATCAATATCTCAACTCACCATGGATTGCTCTGTAAATTCAGCTTTCTTCTACCCTATTGCTTATCTTCTTACCTACTGGGTTTAGCTGCTCCGTACCCCAATGCAACTTTCTCTGTAGCTGGAAGCACTTCCAGCGCTTTCAGGTAGACACGAGCTCTCCAGCATGCTACAGAAAACATGTTCTGAATGTTTGTTCTAGACCTTCAAATGCATTACCCTCACTTGGGTAGTAGCATTGTATCCCCACATTGGCCATGGATTCTGGCTACAATTTAAAAGATTTCCTCCTCATCTTCATGTAAAGGAATGTTCAACCGAACCATTTTTTATGCCTTGGGGATAAGCTGAAGGAAGTATTGTCTTTCATTAAATTGATTTTCTGTCCTTGCATTATTTATTATTGTCTATATATAAGAAAAAAAACAGAAGGATCCAAGATGGCTGCCAGGAGAGGACACTGTGTCTGAGGAGTAGGAAAGCAGAAACAACGCAGCGACCAGGAGACTGAACTCTGGGACCTAAAACACCAGCATTTGTGATTGCCAGGTGAGCAGAACTCCTATGGTGGGAAATTAAGTGGGAAAATCTAGGGACATCCAGCTATTCCCCGGAAAAAGCTCCCGGTGACCGGCGGCGCACAGCTCTGATCTGAACAAGCAGCCGTGCGGGGCACCCGCAGCCGCAATACCAGACTGCGTCTCACAGCCTCTGGGCCTGAAGGAGGAGGAACCGCATACCGTTTTGACTGACCTGCACACTGCGGGTCCGCCAATTACCACCTCAGTCCATGTGGGAGTCCACGGGCCAGTCAGACCCATTGGGAATACACCAGGCTCACACCAATCGCTTCCGCCGGAAACCACCTCATTCCATGTGTGTGCCTGTGGGTACAGGAACCAGACTGAGAGGGCCTAGGAGACCTTTTTGACTGGCCTGCACACTGCAGGGCACACACTGCTCAGGCCCGCCAGCGACGACCTCAGTCCGTGGGTGTGTGTCCACAGGCAGTTCTGCTTCTACCAGTGAGCATTCCACAGGTGCACACCAATTGCGTCCCCCAGACACACCTCAGACTAGGAGGGCCTAGGAGACAGTTTTAACCGGCCTGCTCGCACAGGTCCGCCAGCGACCACCTCAGTCCCTGTGTGTGTCCACTGGCCTGTCTGAGAAGGCCTTGGGCACCATTTCAGTCAGGCCTGCATACAGCGGATGCACACTGCTTGGCAACGCCTGCAACCAATCCAGACCCACTGTGTGTGCCCCAAATATCATCTCAGACCTTGGTGCACAGCCCCTGGCCGAGAAGGGGGTGCCAAGTCTCTAGTCCAGGGGAGAGCCCTTAGCAACAAGCTTAAGGCAGAGCGCAGAGCCCCCAGCTGTCATCTCAAAACGGGACAATCAGCATCTAGCACAGAGAGAGGAACAAAGCCTTCAGACCAGAAGGGTGACCAGCCTGCAGTGCTCACATCTTCTAGCACAGATAACAAAGCCAGGCACACAGAGCCCACAACAGAGTTCAACTGAGACAACACACACACTAACAAACCACCTGAACTCCCTGATCTTCTTGAAGAATACTCCTGACACAAGAGATAAACAGTTCTAGACTGAAGTTCAGCCTTAAAGCACAAACAGCTCCTTGATTATATATAAACAAATGCCCAGAAATCGGCAAAAGAACTCACCCAACAAAAATCAGGACACCATGGCCCCACCAGAAACACCCATAAGCAATGGAGATTTTAATTCAGCGGAGACACAGGAAAATTA
>CM053764.1:14181699-14201082 GCA_028658305.1 Pachyuromys duprasi | reverse complement strand
GACTCTGGGTTAAGCCCTTGGCAGAGGGCTGGAAATAATAATAAATATAAGGGAAATTAGTAAGACTTGGGGAGAACAAGAGCTCCACAAAGATCAAACTGAGCAGGGCACAAGGGCCTTATATGGGACAGTTTCTCCAACCAGGGACCATGTATGGATATGGCCTAGAACCCCTGCTCAGATGTTGCTCATGATAACTCATTGGTGAACTGAAGACCCTAGTAAGGGAAACAGGGTCTGTTTCAGTCTTGAGCTTGATGGCTGACTCTTCGACCCTCCCCCATACATGCCAGGGAGTAACAGCCTGGCTAGATCCCGGGGGGGGGGGGAGGACATTGCAACCAGCCCTGAGGAGACAAGATGATCTGGGGTCAGATGGAAGGGGAGGAGATCCTCCCCCGTTGGTGGACTTGGAGGGGACAGGGAGGAGATGAGGGAGGGTGGGAGGGAGTGAGGGTGGGGGCTATGCATGGGATGCAAAAAACCTAACCTGTGATTGATATAAAAATAAATAAATGTATTAAAAAAACTTACAAATAAAAACCATTATGCAGCAAAAAAAGAGAAAAAAACAGAGTCTTCTCTTTCTTGAAAAAAGTTCTTACCCATTTTTAAACTTTCCTATTGGCCTTGGACTAATTTGGTGTTTGGTTTCTTTACATTGAGATCTTCCATTCTTCTGAGGGGCTCTCTCTTTTCCTCTAAGTCAAAACTTGAACCTTTATTTTTCAGAGTCTGCTGACTTTGGTCTATGTTGCTATTCTTTCCAGCTATTCTGAATCTTTCTATCTCTTATTCATAATTCCCATATATGACCTTCCATAGCTGTTGTAGATTATGTGTAAATCTCAAGTTTAGCAAACTTATTGACTATATATAAGCCTTGAAGGGAGTACTGTAACTGTAATAACAGACAGGGGAGGCCAAAACCTACATGAGTTGACGTATACAAAATACTGAGAAGTGTAAAAGTCACAGAAGCAGCAGACAGCAGGTGCTAGGACCAGAATGCTTGTGGACCAATGTGTTAGAGGACTTCTTAGTGGTTGTTTAGGTGGTGGAAGGAGTTGAAACCATTCCATACCAGCTCTCACTAATCCCATTCATGAAGACTCAATCCCCATGACTGAATCACTTCTTACACAATGAAATTCGGAATACCATCATGTTCTTGGTTGTGTTGTCCCTCTACATGTATCTCTCCTTCTTATCTTGCCAGGCAGTACAGGAAAAGCAAGGACAGTGCTAAGTTATTGCTGTCTCACTATGTCTGGGTGCTCATTCCAGTTTAGTACCTTCTGTGATATACTCCTTTAGCACTGGAGTTTTTTCTGTAGTCCCCATCAGACATGTCATTGAATGTCTATCAAAGTCTTGGCTGTTTCTTCTCCTTGATATAAGCAGCAAAGCATCACAGGGACTTCCTCATGTTGTTCTCAGTACAGCTGATACCCCATAGCAGACCTTCAGTAGCTGTGTAGTAATTTTGCGGAGCCAGAGTATCCTGTCTTTCCAGTTACCTTCTTTCTGTGGTAAACTTACTACTTATCTGTGTGAGAGCAAGGTCATATTTTCTAGGTTTCATTTCCAAAATTGAAAATGAGGAATACTAAACATAATTTTATGACCACAAAAGTGATGAATATGACTGTTTCATTACCAGTCTGTTTCTTACAAAGTGCAAGGAGCTATTTCTCGATTTAGAGACAGAAAGGCAATGCCTAAATTCACCTCCTCCCATGAAGATGAAGAAGAGGAGGAAGAGTCCAGCTTAGGCAACCTGTCTGCCATCAAGGGTTACTATACAAAGCATAGTGCTCTCTTTGGTCACTACTATAATGTGACAAATGATAAGACAACCACTGTCTGAAACATGAGACATATGTGATTAGTATTTTCCTGATGCTGTCAGAAAATGTTAGTGCTAGGATTGAACACATCAGGAAAGACAGAGATTCTGAATGGAAGATACACATATATCCGTGTATGCATAAATACATCTCTCCAGTAAATACTCTTAATGTGTAGAAGAAAATGAGTATGTGTCTGTGGAATTCTTCTAAAATCATCTTGGGAAATCAATTGTATTCTTATAATTATTTCATTAAAAATATCTTTGTGCTCTTTCACTGAGATCTCATTGCTTGTACGTAACCACTGTGCTATGATGAATGTTAGGCCCTAATTTGTGAGTGGCTAAGATGCAGAAAACATGAGGCTATTGCACAGCGTCTCGCGGTAAGCAACCTGGGAGAGCGGTGAAAGCTAGTGTGCTGGCCTTGGCCATGTGAAGTCTATACTGTGTTAGGCAGTGCCACATTGCAGACCACCATTGCTTGAACACATTGCTGCTACGGGTGATGGGTGACATATTAAGGTACTGTTAAAAGTAACAGTAGTCAAAGAGCCATGAGTTCATGTCAGAGACAGCCCCTGCTCCCCTAGGATACACACTTGGAGACTGAACTTCCATGGGCTACATCTGTGCAGGAGTTCAAGGTTATTTCCATGCATGGTCCTTAGTTGGAGTATCAGTCTCCGAAAAGACCACTGTGCACAGATTTTTTGGTTCGTTGCTCTCCTTGTGGAGCTCCTGCCTCCTCCAGTTCTTTATATCTCCCCCTTCTTAATATGATTCCTTGCACTCTGCCCAAAATTTGGCTATGAGTCTCAGCATCTGCCTTGATACCCTGCTGGGAAGAATCTTTCGGAAGCCCTCTGTGGTAGTCTCTTGTCTTGTTCCTTGTTTTCACCTTCTTTTGATGTCTATCCCATTTGTTGTCTGAATGAAGATTGAGCATCTTACCCAGGGTCCTCCTTCTTGCTTAGTTCTTTAGGTGTACAGATTTTAGTATGATTATCCTATATTATATGTCTCATATCCACTTACAAGTGAGCATATACTCTGTGCATTTTTCTGCTTCTGGGATACCTCACTCAGGATGATCTTTTCCAGTTCCCACCATTTACCTGCAAATTTCATGTTTTCCTTGTTTTTAATTGCTGTGTAGTATTCCGTTATGTAAATGAACCAAAGTTTCTATATCCATTCCTCAATTTAAGGACATCTGGGTTGTTTCCAGATTTTGACTATTATGAATAAAGCTGCTACGAACATGGTTGAGCAAATATCCTTGTTGTGTACTTGATCAACTTTTAGATATATGCCTAGGAGTGGTATAGCTGGATCTTGAGGAATTTACTATTTCTACCAGGCCACAGAGGGAGACTATGAAAGACAGTCCTGATGAGACCTGAGAGGCTAGGGTCAGATGGAAGGGGAGGAGATCCTCCATTATCAGTGGACTGGGGATGGGGCGTGGGAGGAGATGAGGGAGGGAAAGCAGCTGGAATTGGGAGGGGGTGAGGGTGGGAATACAGATGGAATACAAAGTGAATAAATTGTTATAAATAAACTTTTTTTTTAAAAAAGTAACAATGGCTGAGATCTTCTGGAAGCCTTAAAGGGAATCTTCACATTTACATCTTAGAAACGAGCACTGCAATTATTAGTACAGAACTTTTTTTAACACAGTCCTGAGCTTTAGTTTATGTAAAGAGGTTTTTTTTTTTTTCCAATACTGTATAAAATTTGGTTGGTGTGTAATAAAAAAAATCATTTCGTATGTTTGTCTCTGTGTGAAGTGTGTAGTATATATTTGAATGCATGTCATGTAGGTGTACTTGCAGTATGTGTGTCCATGACGTGTTTGTGTATGATGTATTTGTTAGCATCTTCTTGTGTATGTGTGCAGGCACACTCATGTCAAGTGCATGCTTGTAGGTCTGAGACTATCCTGGATGTATCTCTTCAACCTCTATCTTTGGTTGAAACAAGATTTCTTTTTGGTGTTCATTATGTACACCAGGCTAGCTGGCATGAGTTCCCAAGAATCATCCTTCCTCCACCTCCCATCCAGCCATAGCAACACTAGGGTTATGAATGTTTGCACTAGCATTTCAGGGTTTGCATGGGTTTTGGAGTTCTGAACTCATATCCACACGCTTGTTCAGCCAGCATTTTACCCACTGAGCTACTTCTCTAGCCAAAGGTAAAATTTCTTATCTAGAACAAATGTTAAGTAATCCATTTTTTCATAAAAATATAATTAAAAAATTAAGCACCTAATATGCCACATAGCTTCTAATTGCCTGGCCGTAAAAGAGGAGGCTTATATTTATCTTCAACAAATATGAAAAATAAAGTCACTAGATTGGATTCTTTTACAGCAAGTAATCAAGGCATGCACAATGTGATACAGTACATGGTGGAGGCAACACACGTGTCAATATAAGCTGAAGCTGTCTGTGCAACCTTTGCATTCATAATCGTACAGCTCTGTCTATATAAAGTACCACCCTACTTACAACAATAATATTATTTTGTGTTTGTACCAGGAACTCAATTATTAATGATGAATAATGCCAGAAACTTCATATTTGAATTCTTAATGAAAAGCCTTCTACAAACATAAAGCTTAAATCTTGCCAGTATCACTCTGCACACAGGGAATTCACCATGAGAACCATGTTTTCCATGAATCTACATTTTGCATTTTGTCTTCCATTCTTCTGACTCACAGGACGAGGAAGCAAGTGGCAGGACACCCCCCACCCCACCCCCCCACGTTGCTAAAATAAAGTCATCCACAATGAAAATGGCTTACTGGTAACAGATGGACTTCCTGCAGAGATTAACCCAATTATCTTTGTTTTAAGAGCCAGAAAAAGCCATAAGATCATTATCTTACAAGACAAGAATTTTATCAGAATGCCAATCTCATTATATGAGTGAATGGAGGTGTTTAGTGATAGCTCTCCTGCATAAATATCCTTAATAGATTTAGTTTTTCAAACTCTTCACTGCTCATTATTTTCAAACGAAAGAGTTTGACAGATGAATGGTGCTTTGTGGCAGAGGCCACAGTCTCTGCTCTGTGCCACTCCTCTGTGATGACAGCCGGGGGAGTTTTACTTTTACATACTCCTGGAGAAGTAAACCTGCTGTTGTTCATGCTGCACTCAGAAATGAAATACAGAGAGTTCAAGTGTCTCATAAAAGGAAGGTTTATCCAAAGATACAATATTTTAATACACCAAACACAGAATTATTTCAGCTTCAAATTGACGTGTGAATTTTTTTTTTTCATTAATGAAGTCTTCTTAGAAACATGACATTTTGGTTCCAATTCTGGGTGGAGCAATGGATACAAGGATGCAATTCAAACGAGATATTCATAAAAATTGTTAGGATTCTAATGTTCATTGTGATTTTTTTAATTTATTCAATATGATACTTGTGTTTATTAAAATGTCTATCTGTGTAAGAAAAATAGCTTATTTCTAATTAAAATAAAATGTTTTTTTTTCTACATAGTGGTAAAATGAGATAGGGAACCCTTAACACTGATCCAACAATGGAGTAAAACAAGCTACACTGGACTTGAATCAGAGACTAATTTTTGGCCACATCAAGCCATTTCAGTACGACTGTGGCAATAGCACAGGAAGCAAAATCTTAAAGTTCCTAAACACGGGGCTGTGCATTTCTGTTACATAGACTTTTAAATGTTGCTGAATAAAATAACAAGTATTTCACAAACTGTAAGTTGTCGTGATAGATTCCTGCTCTACACTCTGTAGATAGCTGACGTAGCTGACTTAGGCAAAGTGGTGCAATCACTGGTAGTGTTCTGCATTAGGAGGAATATTTTAAATGTTTTTATGTAAAAATCACATGTTTATAATAATGATGTATAACTTGTAAAGGATCCAGACTAGATTGTATTACATTCCCTTTTGCTGCAGACAGGCAAAGTATAATGTGTGCGGCAAGTTAGTCATTGTTTAATGGGAGAAGAAGCTGAGTCAGGGAAAATGTGCCTGAGGGACAGAAATGTCATAGGGATACTGTCCTGTTGTAACTGGAGGTGAAAATAGTGTTTGTATTTAAAGCAGCTTAACTCTGATGCTACCAGAACTATGATATTTGTTTCAGTCTAGTGGAGTGGCAAGCCTCAGAAATGAACATTTCCATCTATCTCTGAAGAAAATTCAAATGCCTCCCTGTCTGCAAGGAAGTTCAGATGAGCAGGTTCTGAGATGGCCAGGGATTCTCATCTTTACTAAGAGTAGGTCCAGAGAATAGCACACTCAGTCCTCTGTGAGAGTTTTAACTAACTGACTTTTTAAGCCAATGGTTATCTATTTACTGCTTATCTGTTTGAAGTTTAAGATGAGAGCTGCACATTGAAAGAGAGTGCTTGGATTAATTGATTTCTTCTGCTATTCTGACTTTCCTGCAGCTTTGAAAAAAATCTGGGATTCCTAATTTGCCAATATAGTATCTTCACTCAGAGTTGGGTATATCTTCTATTTTTTTTCTAATGGTTCAATGTAGAATATTGTGTAAGAAACAAACTAAGAAATGTTGTGTATTACATTTTATGCAATTAAAGATAAATTTTATATATCCACAAATAATACTCTACATTTTAGTGGATATATACATTTTAAGGCTATAAGTACATGCAGCACATAAAGTTGGGTAATTATGGGGAAAATGAAAGAGAAAACAGGGGTGGAAAGAAAAACAAATAAAATGTAACAAGGTTAAGTCTGCATCTTGAGCTATAAATAAGTCAACATGGCATAATAAAGTTCAGTGTCTACATGAGGTATTGAGAATAATAGACAGCAGTTCAAAGAGAGGCAAAGCCTGAGTTAGGGTGGGGTAGACATGCTTCAGAGAGAATGTAGAATTTGAACTATGTATGAATAACTAAAATATGTGAACATGAAAGGAACAGCCAAGTCTGATTCATGAAAGGGAAACCTAAAAGAAATCTTGAGGGTGGAACAGTGCAAGAAGATCCAGGACCCATGAGTATGCATGTTACCCTTCCAAGGATGAAAACACAACCCCAGGTACATTGTAGATAGGAAGAGTGAGGCTGGAAAAGACTCTTTTACCAATGTTGGACCAAATAGCCTTTCAAGCCCATCTCCTGTGCACATCACCCTCATTATGAGAAACTGGAAATGGGCCAGGCTCCCTTTCCGAATCCTCTTCTCTGGCTGTAAAAATTCAGAGAAAGAGAAGTGTCTATCATCAAGCTGATTCCAGAAAAAAAAAAAAGATAGGCAAGGTCATGTCTTATCCCACAGAGCGAGATAGGCACAGAAAGCTGTGCCTGTGGTCTACTCCCCATTAGGGCAGAATGGTTTCTCTTAATGAGGCTCTGATTGTTCTTCAAATAGGGGTCTGTCAAGCAGAAGGCAGTGAGCTATTGTTACCTCTTATCCTATTCCATGGAAGCCAGTTGATAAAAAAGGTTAGAAATGGCAACAGACAGTGCAGTAGCATGTGGGCAAAACAATTAAGACAGAACTATGTAATCTCTGCCAACCCTGTCACAAGAGTAGCAATACAGAAAAACAGCTCTCTGTACTCCCATGTTAGTGTTAAGAAATGAAGAGAATTTCTGCTTTGCTCATAAGTATACATATATAGTTGTAGCAGGAATAGAATAGAATATCTGGAAGATATCAGTCTGTTCAGTTTAAATAAATGTAGTATGGTAAATCAAAAACAATCTCAGAGGGAGAAAGAGGAAATAGACTTAAGTTGTAATATGGTGGATCATGTTCTATTTTCATCTTTTTATGCTTCTTTTAAACAACATTCACTGATCTCTGCTGACAGTCATTGAGGATTTAGATTCAAAATGCAATGTATGCATCAAACTATTTCAAAGGATTTTCAAGTATTTTTTAACACATATGTGTCTTTTCTCCAAGCCATTCTTCAAATACAAATATATTTCTATATTTTTTCTTTACTAACTTCCCAGTAAAAGGCATAAGCAAAGACTGGGATTTCCCAGTAGATTTCTCTCACAGTAGACTTCTCACTCATTTCTCAGGAATTCACACCTTGTATAGATAATTGTGCAAGACCTCCATGTACAGGTGTGATACAAAGTTCTGCACAAACATGTCTCCTTGAGCATCATGTACTCCAATGTCTACTCATGATGAACAAAGGAGAATCAAGCTACAGGAGAGGTCCCAGGATGCACAGAAGGCTGATGAGCACACACATAGCTATCTGGCTAAGAGAATTGTATGATCTCCCTGTCCAAACAATGACCACTCACAGAACGGATATGTTTCTAACAGAAAATCAGCAAGCAGTTGCTGACAGAAGAAAAGTATCACAAAATCAAGGGTAAAACAAAAGTCATTTTTTGGTGTGAGCACACAGATGGCTCAGTGAAGACCCTGTCTATAGAGTTGTGAATTGGTGTTAGAATCACTAACCTAATCTCAATGGGAGCTTCAGGCAGAAGACATTCAGTTTTCTTATAAGACTGGTCAGCCATGGTCTCACAGAGGAGAAAGATTTGTTAGATATGAAGATAACAAAAACGTCATTGAAATGGGTAGGGAAAGACAAGTAACAACAAAAAAAATTCAAACACAAAACAAAACAAAATCATCAAAAAAAGTGGGGGGGGGGTTGCTAATAGCAGCAACACTGAAAGTAGCAAGTGGACAGGAATGGTAGGAGAATGTAGATATTTGACAAGCTATTTTAGATAGAGTAAGCTATCTCTTGCTATTCTTTCCCAATGCTGGAGAATTCACACGGGTTCTGGATGTTGTGGATAAATATCTAGGTAGTTTGCTGCATTTCTGGTTATATGGTTTTGCTGCTAAGAGTGGTAGTGGTGCTTTCTGATATTTCTCATTTGCTCGGTAGTTGTCTTATATTCAATATTCATAATCTTCTATCACAATGTGAACATGAAAATAGAAAGTTTGCAGCCAACTTGAGAGAATTTACAGAGAGTTAATCTTGCTCAGAAATATGAACAAATACATCCTGAAAATTATATGTAAAGTTTTACTGCAGTTTAAATCTAAGATATGACAGTCCAAAATGAAGGGGACTTAGTAGATTGAGAGCTGCAGTTTCTTTCCAGTAAAATTCTACCTCACAGAATCTTTATTAAACCAAACATTGGGATAAAAGTGGAGGAGACAAGACCTAGTCAGTAATGACAGGGCGCTTAGAAGACAATCTCAGGAATTTGATATGAGGGTTTTCCTGAGTGTAATTAACATGACTATAGAGGAGGAGTTAGAGGAAGACTGCAAGGCCAATGCAATAAATCAAGGCACATCATTAGAGTATAGACATGTTCTAACACTCATTCAACTATTGCTATTCCTGCTCATGCTTCTCTTAGAAAGATAGACACATTGTCCTGAGGCAAATGACAAGACTGAAGTATTGTATTTAAGGGATAGTCTTTTGCTTTTGCCAGCAATACCCTCTACTTCCTTTACAAGTTACATAGGTAGTTGGCCTCCATTCCTGACAAGGTGATATGAACAATAACACATACTTAGAAAACTTTCATAAGTGTTTGAAGAACTAATTAGCTAATATTTGCCAAGAGCTTTGAGGATGGGAAAGGATAAATAGTACTACTACGTGTCATGCTTGTTTAAGGCTAATGAGCTCAAAGGGAGATCTTTCTTGAAGTGAAAGCTTTCTTGAAATGACAAAGCATCCTTCCCGTTCCTAAAGGAGGAAATGTAAATAAGATAAAAAATACGTAGGTGATCTTCTAAATGTTGCAACTTTCACCATCTTCCTCAGTATCACATTTATCATTCATCTGTTGTCAGCGCCCTGCCTGTGCTGCAATTCAATTAGACTAATGGTTGAAACATGCACCACGTATGATTTGTTTGTGTTCTTCTCATTTCATACTTTGAGTAAAGAACAATGGGGAGCAGGAGATCAATGGAACTGCACACAGTGAGTGAATCCACTGGTTCTCCTTCCCTGGACTTTCCTGACTCCACGCTGTCTTTCTTGTGTAGACTGGGAGTCATGCGGATCATTGCCTATTTCTTTCACACTCTAAAAATGCATCTTCTGTTCCCATTACTCTGTTCACACAGGTTTTATTTGAGTTGGGCATCGTAGATGTAAAACTACATTCTCCTTTCTCCTGATTCTATGATAGCCAATTTTATACTTTATCTCTTATCTATCTATCTACACATCATCCATTTATCTATTTATTATTTATTTATGTATCTATGTGTCTATCACCATCTATATATCCTATTTGTTCATCTATCCATCCATTTATCCATCTCTCTACTCATCTATCACTCCATCTTATCCACCTATCCATTCATTCCTCCATCCACCCATTTTTCTTTCACCTATCAATTAATTTATTCTTCCAACCACATGTTCCTCCACCTATCCATGTAATCATCTGTCACCTCTTGTCTTCTATGTATCAGTCTAACTATGGCTATCATTTTATCTTTTTCTATTATCAATCAATGTTCTACCTATCTACCAATTATCTAGCTATATATCCATCCATCACCTATCAATCCATGATCTATTAATTCTCTGATTTCTAGTATGTTTATAGTCATCTACCATTTGTTATTTATCTATTACTTTCTATCAACTTATCATCCGTTACTTATCTTCTTTAATCATTATTTATTTATGTTTACCCATGTCTCTCTCTTGCTATGAGTTCTTTTCTCTGCCTCTTTTTTCTGCTGTTAATTTTCATCTACTTTAAAGTGTGCATTTCCTAAATATGAATCCTCCTATTTTAGCCCTTGCTCCATAACTACACAAAAATGTAATCCAGTGTTATGGTTTTAGAACTCACCTCTGTGGGAAAAAAACAAAACAAAACAAAAACACTTTCTCTCTTTTAATTACATTTTTTTATATCTTGGTAGGAAGTCTTAAAGGAAGCATTTTACATACTTTTCCATTACGTTAAAAGTGAACATGGAATTTTACTTACAAATACATCTCTTGTCTTTCTCTTGCTAAATGAAAACAAAATGCTCCTCCCTGAACTTCAAAATTAAATGCCAATCTTTATGTCACTTTCCCCCTTTTCCTTGCTCACAGCAATGTCTTTGTTTCCAATGTACAGTTTAGGCCCTTGCAAATAAAATCTGTCTTTGTTCTCCTTTACTGATTTGAATAACATTTATCATTTCTGTTTACTGCAGCTCTTCCCTGGTTTCCTGACTATAACTACTTCTGGTCACTGCCTAGTGATGTTAATCTTATGCATTGTCCTGTTATTCCTTTTGGTAGGGAACTTAATAACTTTGTCCTTCTAATTCAGAGACACCATAGATTCCAATACTTTGACCCTGACTCTGCATTCATGTAACCAACCCTTTCACAGTTAACCTGAACTGTCTACTGTGTACCAAAGCTTGTTCAAAACACTGGCTACTCTATGCTTCTCTCTTGGTATTCCACCTGCTTAGAATACCTGCTCACCTCCTCTCTGACAGTCTGCTTCCTGGTATGTCTACACAATGGAATATTACTCAGCAATAAAAAAACAAGGAAATCATGAAATTTTCAGGCAAATGGTGGGAACTGGAAGAGATCATCCTAAGTGAGGTATCCCAAAAGCAGAAAGACACACAGGGTATATTTTCACTCATAAGTGGATTTTAGATATATAATACAGGATAAACATACTAAAATCTGTATACGTAAAGAAACTAATCAAGAAAGAGGACTCTGGCTAAGATGCTCAATCCCCATTCAGAAAGGCAAAGAGGATGAACATCAGAAGAGCAAGAAAACAGGGAACAGGACAGGAGCCTACCACACAGGGCCTCTGAAATGCTCTACCCTGCAAGGTATCCGAGTAGATGCTGAGATTTATAGCCAAACTTTGGGCAAAATACAGGGAATCTTATGAAAGAAGGGGGAAATAGTAAGACCTGGAGAGAACAGGAGCTCCACAAGGAGAGCAACAGAACCAAAAAGTCTGAGTACAGGGTTCTTTTCTGAGACTCATAATCCAACCAAGGACCATTCATGGAGATAACCTAGAACCCCTGCACAGATGTACCCCATGGTTGTTCAGTATCCAAATGGGTTCCATAGTAATGGGAACAGGGACTGTCTCTGACATCAACTGATTGTCCTGCTCTTTGATCACCTTCCCCTGAAGGGAGAGCAGCCTTGCCAAGCCACAGAGGAAGACAATGAAGCCGCTCCTGTTGAGACCTTATAGACTAGGACCAGAAGGAAGGAGAGGAGAACCTCCCCTATCAGTGGACTTGAAGAGGGGCATAGGTGAAAAAGGGGGATGGAGGGTGATATTGGGAGGGGAGAAGGAAGGGAGCCACAGGGGAGTTACAAAATGAATAAACTGTAATTAATTAAAAAAAAAACATAGTCAACAAGGTCTCAAAGTCTACTTCATCTCCCTACTGAAAAGGAAGGATTTTTCTTCAGCCTTGCCTTCTAAGTCGTGACAGGGCCTTCTAACCATATATAGAGCCACTGGTAAACTCACTTTTTATATTTGTAGTACTTTTCCCCAGAAATATTTTGATGGTTAATATTAACTGTCACCTTGGCGCAATCTAGATTTACTTCTTAGAGAATCTCAATGAGAAACTGTCAGGACAAAATTGGCCTATAGGTGTACCTGTGGGGAATAATTTGTTGATATAACTGAGATGTGAAGATATACCTATTGTAAGTGATAGCATTCCTTAGGCAGGGAATTCTATGCTGTATAAGAGTAGAGAAAGTAAGAAGAGGATTACCATGCCTGCATTAATCCAGGGGTCTCTGCTCTCTGCTGTGGGTGTGGTGTGACTGGCCGTTTTAAGTCCTTAGTGCCTTAATTTCCTCCCATAATGAACTATAACCTAGAATTATGAGTCATATAAATTCTTTCTCCTATAAGTTGTTTTTGTTTTTCAGGATATTCTATTACAGTAACATGAAGGAAAACTATTACAATTTATCTATCATTTTCTTCAAATTCAATGCCACAATTTCAAATGTAGGTCCATCCTTTGTTTGGAATTGTAGATGGTAGACTTAGAAGTATGCTCTTATCCACATTTTTACATTTGAATCTCTACAGTTTTACCAAAGATGGGCACTTAGTGAGAAAAAGTAAAGAGGCCTTATCCCAGATACCATAGACATGCATGTGGATGTTTTTGTTTGTTTGTTTTTTCTTTATAGGATACCTGTTCTTAGTTGCTTCTGGAGACCAGGAGTAACACTGGTACTAGTAACACTGAAAAAGAAGAGTAAAAAAAGAATGGGCAAGGAAAGTCAGACTACGTGGTTCAAGGTAGGCTTAGTTCCTCCTCTTGCTCTTCCTCAATCACAATATCACTCTAGGGTGAGTATAAGACTCCATATAAGCTCACCTGTTGTTCCTGGATCACCTCAGCTGAGAAGTACACTGTTTCAGAAATAATACAAAGGCTTTTTTTTCTATAGTTATTCTTTCTCCCAACTAATTGACACAGAGACCCATTAGATTCATTAATAAGCTTTAAAGTACTATAGCTGGGCAAATATTGATCTATACTAAACACTCTATACTAGCCTGGCTACTTCCCAAACAAGTGCCCTTTTATCTGCCACCTAATCTCACCCTGGTTGTTCTTGCTCCATCTTTTTACTCATGGTGACTCCTCATAGTGACTCTCTACTCTTTCTCTCTCTTCTTCTTCTCTCTTCCTCTTCTTTCTTTGATTTCTACCTGAGACCCCTGACTGTGACAGGAAGTATTGCCTCCTGTCCTCTCTCACCCAGCTATAAGCTGATTGCTTCATTATTAATCAATCAGAGATAATTAGGGAAAATTCTTTACACAACATTAATACAGAAGATTCTTCATAGAAATGATAATACCCATGTCTGGTCTGCAACCAAACCTTGGGACACAGAAAGCAGCATCTGAACACACAGTGCACAAGACTGTCCCCCAACACACTGTTACAAGAAAGGGTCAGGTTGATATTACATTCTTAATAAATAACTGCCATAATAGTGAATAAATTTTGTTGTCCATTTTCACACTGTGACCAGAACAAAGGCAAGTGGAATCAGGATATTCATAGGGAATTATCAATTAATCAGTTTCTCCATGTGGTCTTTTAATACAATGATTCTCCACTAGTAATTTTTGTGGTTCACATGCTCTTGGCTTGTCATTTTTTTCTAGCTGTGGGATACTGTTCCTCATCTTCATTCATTACAAGTGTTTTCCTACCTCAGGGACTTTCCACTTGTCCAGTTCACTTTGCATCAGAACCTGATGACCCATTCATCCTGTGACAGGATATCAAGAAATGTCTCCATAAATTACATTGTGTGATTGACTCTGTAAAAAAGAATTTTCAAGCACTCCAGTAGATATTTCTTGAAAGAAAAATCAAGATGAGGTGAAACCTGTGCCCATCATGGATTAACTCAGACTTTTGATTTATGGGAGAAGACAATGACCATCAGGTGGTATGGGTTTGAACTAAAATATTTGTGTAGAATTAGAACCATGTATCTTGACAGTCATTCACAGTGTCCATATTTACAAGACAAAATAGAAAAAGAAAAACAAGAAAGCGAAAAAGGGAAAACATAAATTAGTTACAGACAACAAAGACATTGCCATGATGAGAGATAAATATAGTGGCAATCATTGATGTGATCCATGTAAGTTCCTTAGCCATTTACTTATAGTTCTAGTTCTAGTATAAGCAAGGATAATTTAGTTTATTTTCTTGAGCTATTTTTGAACTGGTCTGATTGCTTATTTATAAACTGGGAAGCATAACGAACAAAATCAAAGGAAGTCTTTACTATGTCTCCAAGTATCACTACAGAAAGTGTTGTTTGTGCTTTATAATATTGTTTTCCCCACAGAAGACAGAAATTAGTTCCTGAATGTATAGAAAGTATGTATATACTATGTGGATAATTTTACTTGCCTTTTCAAGTTTATATATATATATATGTATATTTTTATATATATATATATATATATATATATATATTTGTCTGAAGTACATACAGCAATGGAAGTTGGTTAGTGGGCGAGTTCTCTCTTTTCAACCTCTGAAAAAAAAGCAGCCTGCTACACAGGGGGAGGCCATGGAGCATTAAGTATTTATTTAATTTATCACAATTATTTCAACACCTGGACCTAGCAATCGTGTGTTCACTGTAAGGATCTGGTGAGAAAAACTGTTTCTGCTGTGGGTTAGATATTAGTATTAGAAGATTCATGAGAACAAACATGAACTTTTTTTAACCAAGTAAAAATAAAAAATAAGATTTAAAAATGTGCCCGCCAAAGTTTCTGTGCATAATTAATGCCAAGAAAGTATGTATAATCAGAGATTGCTCTGACAAAGTTTGTCTTTTTTCCAAATAATTTCACCTGTGATGAGCAAACAATATTGACTGTGATTGCCTGGTTACAGAATAGAAATCACTGAGATCCTTTTCAAAACAGAGACAAACACGCATCAATAAGACAGTGCTTACAGCCTTTCTTTGCACATATAAAGTACTTCTATTTCTCCTCATCCCTTTTGTTCAATTAACTATTGCCTCCAACCCTGCCTCAGATATAATGCCTTCCCTTCTCTATACCCTCCTTGGAGTTTGGGTGAGATTAACTTATGACCATTAGTAGTTTTATTGTTTTGCTTTACATCTCTCTTTTACAATACAACTTTTATTTATTTCAGTTTATTCACTTTGTATCCCAGCTGTAACCCCACCTTTGTTCCCTCCCAATCCCACCCTTCCTCATCTCCTTCCATGAACCTTCCTCAGTCCACTGATAGTGGAGGACCTCCCTATCTTCCCTCTGACCCTAGCCTACCAAGTCTCATCAGGACTGGCTGCATTGTCTTCCTCTGTGGCCTGGTCAGGCTGCACATCCCTAAGGCAGAGGTGATCAAAGTGCAATCAACTGATAGCAAGTCAGAGACAGCCCCTGCTCCCCTTACTAGGAAGCCCATTTGCACACTGAGCTGCCACATGCTACCTCTGTGTGGAGTGTCCAGGTTCGCTTGATGAATGGTCCTTAGTTGGAATATCACTCTCAGAAAAGACTCCTAGGCCTGGAATTTTTAGTTCTGTTGTTCACCTTATGGAGCTCCAGAACCTTCCAGGTTTTTCTGTCTTTTCTGTCTCCCCCATAAGATTCCCTGCACTCTGCCCAAAGTTTGACTATGAGACTCAGCATCTGCTTGAATGCCCTACTGGGTAGAGTCTTTCAGAGGCCCTCTGTGGTAGGCTTCCATCTTGTTCCTTATTTTGACCTTCTTCTGATTTGCATCTCTCTTACAGTATTGCAACACTGTGATTAGCATTAGTGCATTATATTCTCAGACTTTCAAATTCATAATATTAGGAACAATTTTATAACATCTTTTGATTTCCGCAAAAATGAGTGTCTGAAGGGAAGAGACTGAGTATCCAGAACATCCTTAATGGAAGCAGAATTTTAGATTTTTCAAGGATGTTGATAATTCTACCATGTTTTTCTTTTCACACTAAAATGCAAAAATTTTAAAGTTCATCCACTAATTGAATGTCACAGCTGGAGATGCATGGAAGACAAATATGAATAAGGATGCTTTTCTTAGGGTAATGCTGACTAGGTTACTGTTGAGATTACAGTGAGGATGGAAAAAATGAAGATGGTGGTGCTAACAGTGGTCTTCAGAAAATCAGGAAGAACTCAGCATCTGAGTAGTCATGCTTTCCTCCTCATCCTTCAACAGAGTTCACAGAGTCCCTTACTAAAGACAAATTCTCTGTGTCTCTAATCAACGATTCCATCTGCCATCTTGCATTTTAACTTCTCTTTGCTTTTCTAAAGTAGAACTATTTTTTATTAAGTGGCATTTTAAACACTATTTTTAAACATGAGAGCTAAGAGAAAGAGAGACACTGATAGAAAATGTAAAAAACACTATTAATATGAGTATTGGCTTCTCTAAGTGAGAGTCACCCTATCTTTTAAATCATTTGTCAGTTATCTTTTTTCTTTTTTAATTAAATTTTTATTTTTCATATTAATTAGAGTTTATTCATTTGTATCCAAGCTGTAGACCCCTCCCTTATTCCCTCCCAACCCCTCCCTTCCTCATCTCCTCCCAAGCCCCTCTCCAAGTCCACTGATAGGGAAGGTCCTCTTCCCCTTCAATCTGACCCTAGCCTATCAAGTCTCATCAGGATTGCCTGCATTGTCCTCCTCTGTGGCCTGGCAAGGCTGCTCCCCCCATCAGAGGGAGGCAGTCAAAGAGTCAGCCACTGAGTTCAAGTCAGAGACAGTCCCTGTTCCCCTTACTAGAGAACCCACTTGGATACTGAGCTGCCATGGACTACATCTGTGCAGGGGTTCTAGGTTATCTCCATGAATGATCCTTGATTAGAGTATCAGTCTCAGAAAAGACCCCTGTGCCCAGATATTTAGGTTCTGTTGCTCTCCTTATGGTAGAGCTCCTGTCCAAACACTCACCTAAGATCTCTGACCAATCACGTGTTCCTGATTGTTCTGTGTTGCCATATATCTGAAGAGACAAGGAGCAATAGCCAAACCATCTTTATATCAATTCCTTATGAATTATTTATCTCGTGTATTTTTGTCACAGGAATGGAAACTTGATTCATACACATAAGAAGCCCCAAATGGGAAGGAATACTTTCTCCATTGACTCTATAAGGAAGACTTGTCTACAGCTATAAAATGGAGATATCTCCCTGTATGGCAGTGAGATCGCAAATGGTCAAGATTTCTAAGCTTTGCATCTTTCCAGATTTTGAGAGGCTATGGTACTAAAAGAAAAAAAAAAAGAATTGATGAGGAGAAAAAGTCAAATAAGGATTGTGGCCACAGGTTGTTTAGAATACAGTTTTGTAGGGAGAAGTGATTAACTTTCCTTTGCCTAGAGGTAAAATGTTTCCCCTTTCAAAAGCCAAAGGCAGGGACCACAGTGCCTAGCTGAAGGCAACAAAATGGATCCAATTTTGGGTAAGCCAGAAAGTGGCTTTCTATTCAAGATCAGGCTTCTAGTTCAACCCCATTCCCAGAATCCCACAAACTCATTTTTGGACCAGAAAAGACCAAGCAACAAAAATCAGGCAACTTCCATAGCTACCTTCCACTGACAATGCACAAATGCTAGTCTCCATGACTAAAATAGAATTTTCTAAATACTCAGTTCATAAGGGAAAACATATTATTAGTGTTTGGTTCAGAGGAGTAATGTTCTATTTCATTTGCACTTTCTATCGGTTGACAGACCATGTACCATTCCTATGCATTGTTCCTGGTAATGTTCCCTCTGATTTTTACTTCTTTAACTGTGTCCTGCTACTCACAAAACCTCCATTCAAATCATTTAACTCAGTCAGGGACTCTGCCACTCACTAGCACCCCTATCTCCTACCCTGAAAAATATATCTTTGAAGGCTGTGTTTCTTCCATTCATTGTCTAAGCAAAACTCTATTGCCATTGCCTTCCTTTTAGGGAAGAGGCTGGCAGCAACAAGTCGTTCTCCTTGAGCCCCAGGAAAGACCCATCCCCTGTTACATCCCTGTACATCTGTACACAGGACCCATCTGCTGGAACCCAGAGCCTGCAGAAAGCCTCTTAAGTTCTTGTGCTCACTCACTCACTCGCTCACTCACTCATTCTCCATTCTCTCCCTCCTGCTCTGTCTCTTTTTACATATACCTTCTTTGTGGTAGTTAAAGATTTTTCTTCTAAAATCCTGTATTTATATTTTATCCTGTATTTATATTTTTTGAAACATTATAAGATGTAACCACAAACTAGATATTTTATTAATTATTTTAAAATCTCAACTCCTGAACATTTATGACCCAAATACAAGACCACCTACATATGTAAATCAAACAATATTAAGACTGAAATCACACATTGATCCCAACACCCTAATAGTGGGAGACATCAACACTCCACTCTCACCAAGGGACAGATCATCTGGTCAGAAGCAAAACAGAGAAACAAGGGCACTCACACACACCCTAAATCAAATGGACCTAATAGATGTCTACAGGACATTTCATCCTAGATCAAAAGAGTATACCTTCTTTTCAGGACCTCATGGAACCTTCTCCAAAATAGACCATATAGTTGGACACAAAGCAAGCCTCAGCAGATACAAGAAGATTGAAATAATCCCTTGTATCCTATCTGACCATCATGGTCTAAAGCTGGACCTCAACAACAACAGAAATAGCAAAAGGCCTGCACATACATGGAAGCTAAACAACTTGCTACTCAAGGACAGCCTGGTTAGGGAAGAAATTAAGAAAGAAATTAAAGACTTCCTAGAATTCAATGAAAATGAAAGCACAACATACCCAAACTTATGGGACACAATGAAAGCAGTGCTAAGAGGAAAGTTCATAGCACTAAGTGCCTTCAAGAAGAAATTTGAAACATCTCATACAAGCAACTTAATGGCCCAACTGAAAGCTCTAGAAAAAA
>CM053764.1:14161926-14181199 GCA_028658305.1 Pachyuromys duprasi | reverse complement strand
ATGGCTGACTCTGACCCTCCCCCATACATGCCTGGGAGTGACAGACTGGCTAGATCCCAGGGGAGGACATTTCAGCCAGCCCTGAGGAGACAGGATGAGCTGGGGTTGGATGGAAGGGGAGGAGGTCCTCCCCCGTTGGTGGACTTGGAGGGGGCAGGGAGGAGATGAGGGAGGGGGAGTGTGGGAGGGAATGAGGGAGGGGGCTATGCTTGGGATGCAAAGTACCTAACCTGTGATTGATACAAAAATAAATTAATTAATTTAAAAAAATAAAAAAGAAACATAATATTTATTTAGGTAAAAAAAAATAAGTCAGAAATCCAAACCTATTTAGAATGTTTTCCCCCAGCGGGTCCTCAATAAATGTACTTGTTTGAAAGTAGCTTCAATATATGACTCAAGTATTAAACCTCAAAAAAAAATCTCAACTCTTCTGTTTTTAATTTTTCAAACATGTTCCCAGAACTGTAAATATTTACAGTCATGTAAACTTTCCTGTCTTGTTTTGTATTTAGTCTAAGAGCAAACCAATGGGCAACAACAGCAACAAAACTAGAGAGGACCATGATGGCTCTAGGGCTGGAAGCACCTATCAACCATTAGGATGCCAGTGTTCTATATAGTTTAAATATTCAGTCCTGCATGCTTGTGGTAAATCAAAACAAATTGTGTAGTTGTTATTTGTACCCCGAATCTTTTAGAAGAAATCCACAGAATGAAACAAAACAATTGAATATTGCCTTCCATAATCTCCCTTGATCTTTCTTTAAGAATTAACCCTGGAATAAACATAGGTTAGTGGTTTTGCCATGGATATGATTAGGTAATGTTTCTGTTGGGCCTAGAACAGAGTTCTGTCACAGCAGGTATATTTAAGTGTTGATTAACTGATACCAGCCAGGACAGCAGAATGTGTCAATGTTGGCCAAGATTCATCAGGCATGTTAATTACCCAAGGGTATGAATTAAAGCAAAAACCAGGAGAGTGCCTGATTGTTTTAGGGATTATTAGCTCCTCTTCCCTTCCCCTGATTCACACTGATATAAAAATAGGGCAGTGACAGCTTGGACAGTGGGCCTCATATATCACCTTCACAGCCTTGATCAGGAAGAGCCATGCTTTCATGAAAGATTTTACAACTTGTCACATGTTAATTATTTTTTACTCTACTGACTTTCCTATATGAGAAAGTGATAGGAAGACTGACTTCAAATCAATACAAAAACAACAACAAACATTCAAAAGCAATCGTAGAGATAGTAAACATAGTGTAAATGTCCCAAGACGCAGTATAACCTTTAGCTTTGGAGATATTCAAAGAATACTGGGAAATTTTGGTCATAGGATGGATGTCATATTAGATAAACTGCAGAATGCCTCAAATCTAAGATGTCAAGCATATGAGCTTATCAGGCCATCATAAGACAGAGATGAATTAAGACATGATTTCTCAACCTGATGTGGTCAATAGCATCTGTGTGATCTACAAAAATACAATTTAAAGACTTATTTCCACTCATTTTCCTGGGAATGAGGAGAGAAAAACGAAATTCTTAATGCCTGGCTCCTAAGGAAATGGTCTAGAGGAAAAGAAATAAGCAAGATGTGACAAAGAAGGCAAAGGAAGGAAAGTTCCAGATTATGTACTTAAAATTAGACAGTCTGCTGAATAAATAAATAAATAAAGAATGAATAGATTAATGAATGGATGGCTAGTGACTTTGAAAAATGTATATGAGAAGATAGTGGTTTGGAAACTCAGAAGGAAGACAAGGTCATTGTATTCAGAATTCGGGCCATAAAAATACACCTACTCCAACAATTCATCAGATCATGGGAACCTTGCTAGTTATTAGACATACTTATAAATGAAGTAGAGGCCTTCACGTAGGCTCCTACTATCTAGTAGGAAACCGCTACATGAAAATAAATTAAATTTTTAAACATGATCAGCATGATATTTTAAATTGTAAGCATATATACTGCCTATTACAAAACAGTTGTTCACCAAAGCATCCGTAAAGCATTAAAGTGGGCCACCCAAAAGAACATTCTTGTGGATGTGTTAAACTGACTTAAAAGAGACAAGCACTCATTGAAACATAACTAGTGTTTACTTGAACTGGACTCTAATATATGTTAAAAGATTTATGTGATAGACAAGGAAGCAGGAAAAATAAATGTCTTGGGAGCAAACAAAAAGACCCAAGCACATGAACGTGTATTTGCAGTGGTGTGGATATCAGTATGGATATGTACATGTATCCTGAGCTCTGACACCTCTTATGAGTGTGACTCTCAGCCTTTCTAATGTTGTGGCTAATTTGTTGCTACTTCATAACTGTAATTTTGCTACTGTTATGAATCATAATTATGATATATAAATATCTGTGTTTTTTGATGGTCTTAGGTGATCCCTAGGAAAGGGCCATTTGACTCACTGAGATGTTGACACCCACAGTTTGAGAAGCATTGACTTATGAGAACCTCAGAAAATAGGGATGTTGAGAGCTTTAAGAATACTTCATGGAGCACTGGGGGAAACAGAGAGGGTAATGAGGTATACAAGATACAGGAGAACTCCAATAAAACCACACAAATCCCTCCCTTTTCTGAGATTATATAAATCGACCTTGGGCAGAAATGGGGTTCTGCTTAGTGTAACTACCTTTTACTCACATGGTTTTGCACATAACCCCAGTAAACTCATTGCTTTACTATGCTGGACTTGGATGGCACCCTTTCTTCACTCTATTGGTGCCCTTTTCATCTGGTGTGAATAGATGTTTCTTTAGGGGTCACTGAGAAAAGTGACACAACACAAAGGAAGTTTGAAAGTACATATAAGTGAAAATGGCTCAAAAGATTTTATCAGAATGAGACCATCAAACAGAAAGTGGGGCAGGGATAGTTGCTGAGACTGAAAACAATGGATGAAGTTACCAAGAGAGCAATCTAGAGTAACATGGATTTAAAATTGAGGCCAAAATGAAGTGATGCATGGCTTTGCGAGATTAAATTGATTTGTCACAGTGGATAGAGATTAAATCTGCCTCACTCTAAAACTGTTTTCATTATAACTACATTTGTTGTTATCTGAGTTTCCTATAGGCTTCTGAACTCTTATGAAATTCCAATCAGCATAAAGATCTCATTGATACTAATAACATGCAAGTGTGCTCAGACCCATCACAGTGGATTCTGCTCAGATCTTATCATTATTATGAAAACAGAGGTAGGAGCATGGTGACCTTTTTTCTGAAACTGTGAGTGGGTTCCTACCGCCTCCCAAGGGCATTGAAAACCTCTTGCCATGCCTAATCCCCAACAAACATTTTATGTGTTATTATCATTGTAGGATTCTCTGTATCTTAAATCTGTGAATTACTTCTTTCTCTACTGATGGAAACAATGAAAAAAAGACAAATATTTTTTAAATGAAAATTCATCTATGAGTACTTCACATCTCACAAAAATGAATACTTTCTTTTCTTCCCTTGTAGATATTCAGAGGATTTTTTTAATATTTGTTCTGTTGAGCAGTCCATAGTCATATTCAAAGTATCTGAAGCACATCAGTTAGATTTACTAACAAGAAAACGTGCCCACTAGCTCTTGGATGCAAGCAAGTTCCTTTGAATTACAAATTTGGCCACTATGAAGAGAATGGTGATTTTAATACAAACAGACTAAGCCTTGCACATGACAGAGTCATTTTGAAGAAGCAAACACTGTCTTATGAGCAGAAAATACACACCCACAACTCCTCTGAGGCCAGGGTCTTTTTTTTTTTTTTGTAAGGAGAAAAGTACATTTCTTGTTTCTTGTTTAAACTCTAATTAGTTAATGACTCTTTTTGCTGAAGATTGTTACATGACACTATCTCTCTAAGAATTTCCATAGTTATCTATGTCCTGGGTCACATGTCACAAGAAATATCCTTGAGGCCTGAATTTTTTAGAAAATAGCAGAGCTTTGTCCTGTGAAGTTGACAGGTATATTGTGTATTACATTGGACAGTGACATGAGTTTTTTCCACATGAAACACTCCTCCTATCCCATCGTAGCCTCTTGAAATGTTCAAAGGTTTAAAGAATATTCATGCCCTGGCCCTTAATGGTACTGAGGCTTAAATATATGTGATAATTCTTTTAAGAAGTGTTGTGAATAAAGGTCTGTCTGTCAAAATTTGACAATGCTTGCTTCTTGAAAGGAGTGCCTAAAGAAAGATGGGTGTTAAATTTTGCACAGTTCTCAGGCAGCAATCATGGATTTGTATTTTAGGTCTCTTCATGTACAATACTTGCCAGTTGTTGCTTTTTGTCTTCAGAGAATAGAGTGCTCACGTGTGTGATCTTACCTGGACAGCTTCCCATACATCAGGGCGATGTGTAAGCCTTATACAGGCAGACACTTTCACTGTCTTGTCAGGAGCTAGCACTGGGCATGACATGTGGATATAGTAAGAATTTATTTAATTTGACAGATGGACTGCCAAATTAATCTGTAGATCCAATAACAATTCTTGTAAATTCGGCAGTTGTTAATCTGATTCCAGTGTGACTCAATATATATATACTCACTTTCTCTATTTCATTTAGGATGATACAACACATTGTTCCCACTTCTATATCATGAAAGCAAACTCTAGGGAGTTGGAGAGGACTTAGAAAATGATCTGCTCAGTAAGCAACAGAGAAATGTCTTCAGTTCAGAGCTACCATGATCAACATGACCATGATCAATGTGTTCGCTTTGCTATATTTGACTTTTTGTCACTAATGTTTTCTCTGAGTAGTATAATATAATGATGTATGATGGAAATAGTCTCAACTTCATTACTGTCTAGCTGATGGTGAAATATCAACTACCACTAGTAGGAATCCAGTTCCACACAAAGATGCTTCAAAGGCCCAGTCACTCTTCATGGAATGTTCTCTTGAAATGTCTGTCTCTGACCTTTTCAACCCATCTGCAATTTTGAGGGTAGCCTTAGTGCCATGCACATGATTTAGACACTGAAAGGAACCATTAGATGGATTTTTTTTGATTGAACTCTTATGATTTAAAAAAATTGTGTAACTAAATATTCTACTATACTATGGGTATTACCATCAATGTCATTATGGTTCACCACAGTTCTTCTTTCCCTCATGCAAAATTTAATTTGCTAGTACTGATTTAAGAAATAAAACAAACACAAAGGAAATCCTAAAAATCAAGTTAATAATGTTGTATGCTATATCATGCCTCTCACCTTAGTTTCCTGCATACTTCTATTATAAATGGCAGCTTTCCCTACCATCCCCAAGCTCCCTGAATAGTGACTCATGAATCTCAGTTATTATTATACAAATATCTAGGCCAAATAACTAGGTTATCCTCTGAGTGGTTCATAACTTGAAACAACCCATTTATAGTAATCTACATTCTGCCACATAGCTGGTTACCTGAGTTCAGGCACCATGTGTTCATCCTCTTTACATCTTGACTGCTGAAATCTCACATGCTTAGTTCTATCCCAGTATCCCTTGTACCTTCTGGATGGCTCATCTATTTTCTGCCTAGCCATAGGTATTTTAATTGACAGTTGTTACACCCATATAATACACAAAAGATTCATTCTACACACTTCATTTCCTCACTACTATGATGAAATATATCTCAGAAGCAACTTTAGGAAAAGATGGTTATTTTTTTTTTCAGAGTTATAGAATGCAGACCATCACAACAGAGAAGGCATGGTAACAAGAACATGGTGAGTTGGTATTTTTGAATCTGCGGTTAAAAGGCACAGATAAGGTAAATAGTACTCAGCCTTCTTTCTCCTTCATTCCAATTTGTTGTCTGTAACTCCAACCCACATCCCAGATGAATATCTCCTTAAAGTTATACCCCAAAGTGTGTATACTAGGTAATTCCAGATTTAGTTAAGTCAACAATAGATATTAGTTATCATTTTGTATCTTAACATCAACTTGATAATCAAAATGGTAAAGTAAATAATTGAAAGAAAATTAATTTAGAATCTCTGATGCTGGAGATGGGAGCATGAAAACTGAAGTTGTTACCCGATTTACTAAAGCTCACACGGGGGCTCTTTGTAGTTGAGTTGATAAGAACACAAGCATGATCTTTCATGGTGTCCAGGGGTTATGAGAATACAAAAGAGACTCAAACATCTGTGTGCATGTCCTTGTAAAAATGTTTCTGTTGAACTGAGCTGTCTTTAATGCGGCCTCCACTGGGTCTGCATCTTCAAAGTGTTGTCTTTTCTTTCCTTTCCTACTCCACTTATCTCTGCTCTGGAGTTCCCTGTTGTTGGCTTTCCACGCTTCTTGAAAAAGCTCAAACCCCTAGATGAGCACACTGCTTGTGCTCAGTTCATTATCTCAGACTCATAACATAAACTTTAGTATAATCTCATGCTTCATAGCTCTTAACCATTTTATTTGAAAATCTTTAACATCATAGCAGCAAGAAGCCTGCTGGAGTAAAATAATACTGCTTCTAACAGGGCAACTTTCTGTCTAGAACAAGTATTATCCTAAACCAGCTACTCGGAGAGGAAAGCACAGCCCACATTGAGGACCATCTACTCCACTCCGTCAGTTCAAACCCAGTTATCCTGTCCCAAGCTTTGGTCATTAAAGCATTTGTAGAAATGGTTTTACTTTCTAAGCTCTTAGATTGTTAGTTCCTGCTCTCTATTGTAACTGCACAAGCCATGTACCTTGGGCTTATTGAATAGATTCATGAAAGCTTAACACACCCAGAGTCTCCTCAGGTTGGGAAGAGTTGAGACATGAATCCTGTTCTATTCAGATTTAAATATTGCATTCTTAAAGCCACATTGTTTTCTCTCTAAAACAGTTTCCAAATATTATGAGAAAAACAACATTTATTATATGCTTCCAATATTCATTAAAAAACTGTTTTTTTCCAGGTATACTAGAATTTTGAATGACCAGGAAATCTCATCTGTGAATATTCTCATCCATCAATATTTCACTAAACATCTGCAAGTAAGTGAAGCTGCCTCTTTGAGGACAACTCTATACTGTGTCATGGGTTCACAAAGATATCAACTACTAGTAAGTCAGTGGGGATGGGACAAGAGCAAATGTGACTTGTATGGCTTTTTCCACAGCTCTGCAGACAGGTTACTTGAACTTTTGCCAACAATATTCCTTAGTCCACCTGTAGAATATGAAAAATTTGCTCATATATACCTTTCCTTCTACCTTCACCATTGCCTGGTTGAGGAAATGTCTTCTTTGGTGATTTCTATAGCTGCATCTGTTCCATCCATTCAATATAGTCCTTCTACAGATTCAATCCTCCCAAGACTACAGAAAAATATTATCTATGTTAAAATGCAGATGAATAATTAACATAAAACATACATCATTTGCAAAGGAGAAAGAAAAAGATTTTACTTAACATAAAAAAAGTCATTAAAACCTACTGTAGACTTGGGATCTTGTTGAGACCAGTTCAGGGAATTAATCCTGAGTGTAAGGCTGCCTCTCTAGTGGCCTCTGAGCCAAATGGCATCAATGACTGGCTGCCAGTGGCCAAGCCAATGTAAAGTGCATGTCTTGGAGATAATACCAGAGTCTTACAGTATATTCCCTAGGGCTTTCCACAGAGCACAGATCTATTGGATTTCTTCTTTGTCTATTGCTTATTTTAAAATTCTCTTTTACACTTTAATTAAGCTCTTTTTGCACTCCAAGTAGTTAAAAGGCTTTACTGGAGAATAGTAAAAGAATAGGGGGAAAAAAAGAAAGTACTCCTTTGGGGAAGAATTTTCTTTCCTTTTTCTCTTTTTTCTTTTTGTTTCCCATAGAATTATCAACTGTAGGCATCAATTATCAACCCTACGTAAACATGGGAGAAAGAAAACAGAAAATAATGTTGCCTGGGACCTGACATAGCTAATAAAAGGCCATTATCTCCAGAGATAACACACATAGATGAGAGAAAACAAAAAGAGAAAGAAAAAGCACAAAAGGAAAGATGAAAAAGATTAATCAAAATGAAACAAAGAAAGGAAGGAAAAGAGGGACAGGTGGAGAGAAGAGATGACTGAGTGGGAAATGATGGTGAGAGGTTAGTAGAGCTCTCCTGAGACGGCCCTCAGGGTAAGTTTTTAATAAGGGGATGAGTTTCAATATGATTTACTGCTGATCCCGCAGTGAGAACAGGAGGAGGGGAAGGAACAAAGGTTTACAGTCCCTCTGGAGGTTTGTTTCATCTGCACATCAGCCCACAATTAATGGCCATTTAGCTGTTGTTCTCCTGCTGGACACTGGTGGATTGATTCAGTAAATAAAAGTGACAGAGAGATGTCCCATGGAGGCAGACAGTGGAAGCTCTGCACCTGTTATTTGTGAATCTCGGCTTGCCAGGTCATTGACCTTTAGAAGCTGGCGAAAATTAATAAGTGGAAGCACAAAGCTCGTTGCTTTTTTTTTCTTTTCTTCTCCTTTTTTTTTTTTTAATGCAGAGGACCCAAGCAGCAGCCGCGCCGCCTATTTCCTCAGTAACCAGTCCGAAGCCTGACCAGGGTTATTTACCCTCTGTCCTCAGAGCAGCAGCATCTACAGAAGGGAAGGCTACTGAGCTAGCACCTGTCAGCCTGTCTCCCTATTTCGTGCTGAAAGCAGGAGAAATGAAGAAGTGGGAATCCTGAGGTTGTAGGAAGCCGCATATCCCATGCTGGCTTGGGGTTCAGTTGCCTGGTTCTTCCTGAGGCATTTGGGGGGAAGTTGCAGATGTGTGGGGAGCTGTCCAGCTAGACTGGGCTGGTGCATCCGAGCAGCTGTGCTTGGCATGGCCATCAGGCTAGCAAACAGCTGCAGTGAGTAAGTGATCATTTGCAAATAGTTAATGACAGACTTGTCCTTTGCATTCACTGCCATCAGAAGGGAGCAAAATAAAAGGGAGGGAAGGCAGTCCAGGGCAGGGGTGTTTATAGCTGCTGTTACTGTGACTGCTGCTGTTGCTGTGGTTGTTTTCAAAGTGAGAGGAAGGTCAACTGAAGTTAACAGGGTTTGATTCTGGGCAAGCTGCTCCCCAACTAGATACAACCGTGGTTATAGGCCAGCCACGGTGGAGGAAAGAAAGACCTATAGGGCCAATGAGAGCACTAGCCTGGTGCACCAAACGAACACAAACAAAATTTGTTCTCCATTTTATTTTCTGATTTTGAAAGCTCTGTCTGTACCATTGTTTTTGTAATTTGGCATTTTGCTATTTATTTCTCAGTGAATATGCTGTCATCCAGGGGCATAATTGGCCTCTGACACACAGAAGAAGGACAGCCTGGATTTGCTTAAGTGAATTACTGAGCATTAAATGGTGCCTTGGTCCACACTGGACTGTTATTTGAGGGATTATAAAGAACACCTGCCCTAATATGCCCTAAATAGAACTGCACCATTAGCAACGCATTCAGCTGAGTTAAGGCAGTTCAGTTGTAAAGATTTCTCCTCTATTCGGCTAATTCTATGGTAACATAACTCACTCATTTTACTGTACAACAACAAACCCATCACCCAGGTTTCTAAAACCCATTACAGAAATAAAGGGACCTAACATTTCCACTGCTCTCAGAGCTCTGCCCAGCCATCTTCGTGACTTTGTCCTTCATCTGAACTCTTGCTTCCTGCTTCCAACTGGTCTCAAGCTTCTCTCCATTACCACTGTGTCAGCCATCTTCTACCAGATATCCAAAAGACCTTCAGAAGAATGCCAGAGTTTTAAGCACTCTGGAAGCTTTCTCAGACACATAATGTGGGATCGACACTCTGGACTGTTGCCTGCAATTAGAACCTTCTTTCCTACCTCTCTATTCTGTTCCCTCTCCCCAAAGCACATACCTTGTCCTACCCAGCTGTCTCACCGCATTTGCTGTCCCACAGTTTTGACCTCATTCTTAAAGTTTGATTCTGTGTGTCTTTCTGGACAGCTGAGTCTTTCTCAGTGCTCAAATCTCAGGCCAAAAGTCAGCTTTGCAAAAGCGAAACCCTTCTCTTTGCAAGGAGTCGAATTCTTCATGCAATGACTGTCTGACACTTTGACTAGTTCTCTGGATATTACCATATTTGCAGACTGTTATTATTATAGTAAGTGTGTTCTGTAAGTGTTACAAAAAGAATATATATTCACGTATTAATACATATATATAACATATATGTATTATAAATGTGTATGTATGTAATATATATGTATATATATATATGTATATATATATATACATATATATGTATTAATGTATGAAAGTTTACCAGAATGGCTCCTGGAATAAAGGACAACATTTATCCATCTGAGAAGAAGTAAGACTGAGAAAAGCCAGAACTAACTGTGCTACAGTTGAAGTAGAAGAACTAGAAACCAGGGCTTTTAGGAGATTTATGTGCCTTGTAAGAGGACATAAGTAAAAAGGGTGTTGAACTAGCACAGGGAAGAGAACTTTTAAGTGCTACCTTTAAAGCACTGTGTTAAATTAGTATGCGAATACATCATCTCATGGTGCTGTATTCTACCATACTCCTTCCTCACAGTCTTCTTCCAGGCCTGGCCACTCTGGATGCTCCTCTTCCTTCCCTGTGACAGTGCTTCCTCATCTGCCTTTGTGACATATTTATTTCATTACTCTCTCTTCCTAATATCTTTTATCTACAAGTTTTCAGTTGCATTTCCTTTTTATTTTTTTTCCATAAACAAATGAGCACATCCACACTCCAACTTGGGACTGGAATATGAGCTATTGTGGCTGTGAAATAACTGGAAACCCCTTCTTTCTTCATGAAGGTTATCAAACAATAGAGTCTGGTAAAGCCTCCATGTTCTTGTCTAAGTTTTTACAGCCTCCAATTTCCAGGTTCTCTAAAGCTATTATGAGCCAGCAATCTGAATGGAGATGGGTTCATCTAACTTCTCCCCAGACAAAAGGATGGGACTGCTTCATGGCCTACGGACAGCTCAAGTGCGTTGGCCACCCTGAAGTGCCCTTAAAGGTAGCTATGAGACTCTGGCTTGCTAGTTCAGTAATGCCAGATGGTTTATAGTACCCCAGAGTAAGTAAGAAGCGTCTCAGTGAGCCTCAGAGCTCAATGTCTGGCCATTATCTAAGAACTCAAGAAAATGCATAGGTAAAAAGTCGACTTTTAAAACTCAGATTGTTCAAGGGCTGAATTCATAAGAAATCAGAGTAGCTGAATACTAATTATATGTAATATGTCTGGTGTAATAAATTCAATGTCCCCATGGCTAGAGCGATACAGAAAGGGCTCATGAATCATGTATACCTTAATATAAACAACTTTATCTGGATTTCACTGAGAATAAGGTACATATGGTAGTGCTGGCTGGACAAAACAGTATTTTGAAGTCCTTATCTACTTAAAGATACCGAAGATGTCAAGACAGTGAGGTGACACAGGAAGGTAGGATGTAGTGTTTTATAGAAGTGGACTCGATTCTGACCTAAGGTGGTGTTTTGCTGTACACGGTCATATAGCAGAAACCACTGTGTTTGTGTGTGGGCAGGGCATTCAACCAACAAGCCAGAAGGACAACTTTAGCTGGTGTTATTTAGGTGCCATGCACCTTCCTATTTTAAGACGAGATCTCTCGATGGCACGAAAATGAGTCCTGTGTGTGGGTGGTGCTTTTCAGGAAGCTCAGGGTTCCTTAGGTCTGTGCCTCCCCAGCTCTAGGATTGCAGCAATGTGCTACCAATGTACCTTTCTTTCATGTCTTTCTTTCTTTCAGAAATAGTTCTCATGCTTGCGTATATAGCATAAATAAATAAATAAATAAATAAATAAATAAATAAATAAATAAATAAAAGTTACTGATTTTATATCTGTACATTCCTCACATGGATAAGATGCTTAATGACGATGACCACAATGATTCTGCAGGCGCACAACTATGAAACTGTATAGTGAAACTCTGTGAATTTTATGCATCTTTAAAATCTGAGGAACAAAGTCACCAGATCTTGCAATGGTTCAGACTTTCTAGAAGGATGCAAATATGTTTCTAAAGCAAACATGTATCCTCCAAAAGGTAGTGGCAAAGGACTTCTCTTGCACTGCCCACACGGAATGCAGCAGACCATGGCAGAACATTTGAGAAGACACTGTACCCTCACTAAGTTCCCATGCAAACATTTTGAAAGAATTTTTGTGTGTCTTTAGATTTTGAAGAGGAAATACCTGGAACCCACTATGGACTACAGCTATCTAGCCTCCTGCTATTGATTCGGTCTGGACATCACTGGCTCTGCCACTGGCTCTATACAATGTGTATTTCCTTCAGTGCATCCTCTTTCTCAGGCAGAAATTTTGAAAGCCAGAGATGCCATTGTTTTGAAATTATTGTATTTCCTCTTGATTACAGAAAGCTTGGTCAGTAGTTCAGTTCAGGACTCATGTGTGATGATTTTTCTCTGCTGTTGAAAACTTTGGAACAGCTTGTGAAGTGGGCAGTTCGTGTCCTTGAATTTGCCTCTAGGGGGTAGGACATTAAGAAAGCATTTGATCAAGATAGCTGACACACAACTAAGGAGACTGCTTCCAAGAAGGCTTCACTGCGGGGTTTCTTATTAGGATAGTTCTGGACAATGGGTCAATTATTTCTGTCTCTAAATCTGAAGCCAGTGGTGGGGTAGATCAAAGGGTTACAAAAAAGGTTAATGACCTAAATAAGTTTAACAAATAAAGGGAAATAATATTCTCTACACACAGCTGGTGGCCAAACCCCTAAGAGTCACTTTAAGAACAGGTCACAAAGTCAAACACTCCAGGGCCACACTGAAGCAAGGCTGGGCAGTTTTATATTGAATAATGGTGTTTATACATCATGACAGGCTTGGGATGGAAGCCAAGGTCCGCAAAGCTCAACAGTAACACTGACCTCACCACCTCAAACAGACTTTTACTGTTTTGTTGATCAGTGTAGGGAGCTCAGTGTCCACGCAGGCTGGGCCAGCATCTGCATTTATCTCTTCTCATTAGCCAGGCTTCTTCCTGAGACTGACTAAGGTCAGAGAGTTTGAATTTGTACATGGTGCCTGTGTAGCCTACTGATATGAATGGTGGGCAAGGCAACCTTCGGGTGAGAGATAGAGAATATTCCTGGCTTTATCAAGGTGGGCTCTCCTTTCTGAATGGATGACAGAGACAGATCTTGTGACTAAGGTGAAGATGGGTCCTGTTCTCATTTACTATATATTGTTGTAATAAACACCATGATCAAAACAACAAGGGGAAGAAACAACTTACTTAATATTACAGTTTATAAATCCATCATGATGGTCTGTCTGGAGGCTGGAACAAAAGCAGAAGCCCAGGAGGAATGCTGTTTGCTGGCTTGCTTGGCATGGCTTGCTCAGTCTGCTCTCTCATACAACGCATGACCACCTGTCAAGCATGGCACTGCCCATATAGGTTTAAGACCACCTACATAAATCATTAATTAAGAACATTCCTCCAAAGATTTGTCTATAGTACAGTCGAAGGAAATCAACTCCTCAATTCATATTCCGTCTTCCCAGATGACTCTCCCATGTGTCAAGTTGTCAAAAAGCAAACCAGTACCTATTTTGAATAGAAGTCAAGAGCAATATTTTCATAAGAATAAGACACAGGAATTCAGGTAATGTAAAACAGTGAGATGAGTCACTGGGTAAGGGTAGATTGAGGCATAGGGAGAAACATGGGGAGGACAAGAAGAAGCAGAGAAGCAAAAAGAGAGAAAGAAACAAAGAGAGACTGAGAAACACACACTAAACTGGAGAGAGAGGGGGGAGGGAGAGAATGAGAATGAAAATCTGAAGAGAGAGAAAAGAAGAAAAGAGAAGAAGAGAGAAGAGAAGGGAAGAGAAGAGAAAAACAATTGAGAAGGAAAGAGAAAGAATCAGGTGCAGGGTGAGGGAAAGTTTCACAGAAGATATTTTCAACAGAGGTCACTGTTACAAACATCGAAGAGATGACTAGAGTGAGGCTGTCACTATTTTTACAAACAATGTAAAATAAAACCTCACTAATCCAGTTACAACCATACAAGGGTCTTTGAAAGACTACAACCTAGAAGAGGAGGGACTCCAACTCTATTCCAGTGTACGCAGGATAGCTGGACTGTCCCTTCCAGTGCCATCATAGAGCTGACAAAATATTTCTTTCAAACAGTCCTTATCATGGCAACTTAAAAAGTTACTTGAGGATAGAAGAGATGGCTCAATAGTTAAACACACACACAGAGCTCTTATAGAAGACACAAGTTCAATTCCTGGATCCCGCTTAGGATGGTTCACAATCATCTGTAACTCTAGCTCCGGTAGCCTCAATGTCCTCCTTTGCATTTACATAACTTTCTCCCTACTCATCATATAATATACACACAAAATAGAAATTATAATAAAAGTAAAATCTTAATAAAATAAGAGGCAATTTAACAAGTTTGCATTTGTGTTGTCTATGTGTTAAGATTACAATGACCTGGGCCTGGTTATTTGTGACTGTCCTCCTCCATGAAAAGCACAATAAAATAAACAGGTTCAGGACTTACAATGGCCTGGCTTTAGGGTTTTATGACTGTGTGATGGTTTAACCACCCTCAGGAAAAACTTTCCTCTTTTAAGTCTGACTTGTGCATGGCTACCATTTCTGGTGTGTTGGTCAAGGCAGAGTGACAATCCCAAATGGGCATAGTTCACAAGTTTCACAGGACCATAGTGCCTCAAGCTTAAGGATTTTCAATTTACGGTATTTCCAGCTTCATACGGGATTATTTGGATGAAGTTTCCCCATATGTTCGGCAGAATCATTTGGAAAACCTCGTCTGTGTTAATATATGTAGAATATGTCCAGGATTGCACTTGATATAAGGTGAAGAAAACTGTAGCACTGGCATTTAACTGAACCAATGAAAAAGGTAGAGTCAATCAAGTAAGACTGAGAAAACTGATCCCTCAAAACTTAAGTGTGTAAGTACTACGTGTTCCCCAAATTAGTTAAAACAGAACCCCATCTTATTTCCACAATACATGGTATTTTTTTCATTTGGTACATGCTATTAAAATTCAGCAAGACTCTAGAGTATTTTTAAATATTTTCTCTTTGAAGCTACTGTGTGCTAAACCTTTCCAATATTTTAGATTTATTTACCATATAATGGGGAGTCAGAGTCATGATGCCCTGTGTGTGCAGGGATGTCAAAACAATGCCCTCCAGCTTCAATAAACCGTGACTAGGACAGAAGTTAAATCACAGAGATAAGATCCAGGCTACTAGGAACCTGTAGCAAGTAGTCACAGTTTATAAGCACTGTGAAATCTTGCATGCAGCCTACTGTTTAATGCACATGCATTCAGAGAGTTTAAGAAGAGATGTGAAAGTCAACAAACCACAGGGAATTTGGCTGTCCTTGCAGGGCAGTCTGGCCTCACCTCATCCCATAATAACTTTAGATCCAACACAATAAAGTTTCGTAGAGGACAGCACTGTAGCCCAGCCAACAATGACCTTCACTATACAAACTGCAGTCTATCCTCTTCCCTAAAATTCAGGCCACCCCCTTTGACCACCTACCCACATTCCAATGATTGATGCTCACTTTGTTTTAATGTCTGTCTACGCTTGGTTGCATGTCACTTTGTTGTTTGGTTTCCCCTAGGGAGCCAGGAAATTATATAATGAGGAATTGTTTCACATAGTTAGGACAGATGTCTCAATCCTGTTCTCAAGCTCTGATGACCAGACATAGGGAGAAACAATTCCTTAGGTTTATGAAAAGTCTATTTTAGCATTGTTAAGTTTCACTCTCTCCTCTGTAAAGACTAGTGTGCACACTAGAATTTAGTAAACAATGGTCACAAAAACTCTTGGGATACAGATTCTTTAAGAGTGTTTTTTTTAAAATCGGGTTACTGAGTTCGTATCTACAACTAATCAGGAAATCCAGAGGCACAAGTCAACATAGCAAAAACAAACAGAAAAAAACAACAAAACATTTTTTTCAGATTTAAGAAAACAGCAACAAGTCTGTGACCCAGGTATGCCAGAGGTCCTCTGAAAGACTCTACCCATAAGGGTATTGAAGCAGATGCTGAGACTCATAACCAGACTTTGGGCAGAGTGCAAGGAATTTTATGGAAGAAGGGGAAGATAGAAGCACCTGGGGGGAGGAGAAGCTCCACAAAGACACCAACAGAACCAAAAATTCTGGGTCCAGGGGGGCCTTCAGAGACTGATGAATCCACCAAGGACCATACATGGAGAAGACCAAGACCCCTGCTCAGTTGTAATCCATATGCGGTTCAGTCTCCATGTGGGTTTCCTAGTAAGGCGAGCAGGGACAGTCACTGGCATGAACTTGGTTGCCTTTTCTTTGACCGCCTCCCCCTCGCTAGATGCCCTTACTTGGCCATAGAGGAAGAGGATCCAGACAGTTTTGATGAGACCTGAATGGCTAGGGTCAGATAGTAGGAGAGGAGGACCTCCCCTATCAGTGGACTAAAGGAGGGACATGGTTGGGGTAAAGAAGGGAGAGTGGGCCCAGGAGGAAATGAGGAAGGGGGCCAGACCCAGTATACAAAGTGAATAAATTGGAATAAATAGTAATACTACTACTAATAATAAATATTTTAAATGATAAGCACATAAACAGAATTCCTTTTATTTGACCAATGAAACTTGTGATGCCTGATGAAATTTCCATCTTTGATTTTAATATTTAAGTAAATCTATGATCTTAAAAATGTCTGCAAATAGAAAAAAGGTTCCTTTCTTTAGATGGATCACATTTGTGCTTGTACTTAAAAAAGAATCATCCTGATAAGACCTGATAAGCTAGGGTCGGTTGGAAGGGGAGGAGGACCTCCCTTATCAGTGGACTTGGAGAGGGGCATGGGAAGAGATGAGAGAGGAGAGTGGGATTGGGAGGGAATGAGGGAAGGGGCCACAGCTGGGATAAAAAGCAAATAAAATGTAATTAATGTAAAAAATAAAAATTTAATTAAAAAAGACACACAAGCACGCATGTACACACAAGCATGAGCACGCATGCGTGCACACACACACACAGAAATCTACATTAATATTTCATAGCAAGATTACATATTCTCTAAAACTAATTTTTATAAACTTTAAAATTTCACCTTCCCAAGTAACTCTTGTGAAACTAATTCACTAAACTAATACCCAAGCTAAATGTTTGAAGTAATGTTTTCCTTGCACCAAAAGAAAAGAAAAAGTCATCTACGGAGATGACTTTCAAATCTCCTTCTCCCAAGTAGTTTACACCCATGTCTTGTATTACTGCTGGTTTTTGTTTTGTTTTGTTTTGTTTTTCCTCGCATGCCTGTCTCCGTTTTATGGTTAATTCCTATGATTAAAGTATGCTAAAAGCTCTTATTTATGAACTCCAACTCATATTTAGCAAAAGCTAAAAGAGGTTTTTGTGATGGTTTGAATGTGATCTGCTCCCTATAGGTACATGTGTTTGCTTCCCAGATGGTGACGATGCTTGGGGAAGGATTAGACAGTGTAGCCCTAGAGGAAGTAGATCAGCTGGATTGGACCTAGACAGTATATAGACTCACCCCACTTTCTGTTCACCCTCTGCTTCCTGAGCGGGTAGATGGACTGTGTCCATGTGACCCTGCTATTGACACCATGCCTGCCTGCCTCCTGCTCTGTCTCCCCCTCCATCAGGGAATGTTACCCCTCCAGGACAGTAAGCCAAATATATGTTTTCTCCCTACATTTCTCCTGTCAGGACATTTGGTCACAATGTTGAAAGTGTAGCAAAGATAGTTTTCTTCCAACATCTTCCATATTGCAACATTTCATAGAATTAAATATTTTCCATTAAAGTTGCCCATAATCATGACATTTTCAGAGCTAATTCTTGAGTTTCTCCTTCTCAGGTTGTTTGAGCCACAATCACTTCACTGAGCTAGTTTTATGAATCATATCAACATGTGTAAATAAGAAAAGGTATAATAGAAAACAATGTTCTCTGCTGCCTTTTCAGTTCCTAATAATATAAGTAACAATTAAATCACTGAAAAATGATTATAAAGAGATCTGCCTGTGATTTCTGACTATGTTCCCTGGTTCTATAAGTGTAAAGGAGGAATATAAGCTATTGGGATCTTTATTAATCAGTGCTCAGACTAAAGTATGAGAACTTAAAATGATTATTTTTCACAGTATAATCATAATGTATTTTAGTAATGTAGAAGAGTGTACCAAATTATATTATAGTCAAACACCTTTTATGCATACTTTTGTGTGTATTCATGTCTATGTTTCAGTGTGTGTTCCTGTGAATATAATTGCCCAAAGAGATCAGAAGAGACCATGGCAACTCCTGGAGCTGGAGTTGTGATTGTCAGCCACATGAGACAGGTTATAGTAATGGAATTCAGGTCCGTGTAACAACATCAAATTCTCTCTTTTTTATTTTTTTGTTTTATTATTTTATTTTTATATCAATCAGAGGTTAGATACTTTGCATTCCCGGTGCAGCCCCATCTCTCTTTCCCTCCCACTCTCCCCATCCCTCCCTCATTTCCTCCCCGCCCACTCCAAGTCCACCTACAGGGGAGGATCTCCTCCTTTTCCATCCGACCCCAGTTCATCTTGTCTCCTCAGGGCTGGCTACAATGTCCTCCCCTGGGATCTAGCAAGGCTGTTACTCCCTGCAGTGTATGAGGGAGAGTCAAAGAGCCAGCCCTCAAGTTCATGTCTGAAACAGTCCCTGTTCCCCTTACTAGGGTTGTCAGTTGGATACCGAGCTACTATGGGCCACTTCTAAGCGGGGGTTCTAGGACAAATCCATACATAGTCCTTGGTTGGAGAAACTGTCCCATAGAAGACCCCTGTGCCCTGCTCAGTTTGGTCTTTGTGGAGCTCTTGTTCTCCACAAGTCTTATTAACTTCCCCTATTTTATTATTATTTCCCACCTTCTGCTGAAGGCTTGGTTGTGATTCTTTTTTTTTATTTTAATTTATTTATTTTTATCTCAATCACAGGTTAGGTACTTTGAATCCCAGGCTTAGCCCCCTCCCTCAGTCCCTCCTACCCTCCCACTCCCTCCCTCATCTCCCACCTCCCCGCCCCCTTCAAGTCCACCAACAGGGGAGGACCTCCTTCCCTTCCATCCAACCCCAGCTTATCCTGACTCCTCAGGGCTGGCTGCAATGTCCTCCCCTGGGATCTAGCCAGTCTGTCACTCCCTGGCTTGTA
>CM053764.1:14140464-14161426 GCA_028658305.1 Pachyuromys duprasi | reverse complement strand
CCTCTCTGCCTATCTTTAATAGTGACTGTATTTGGGCAGTTAAATCCTTCTTAATTTCTTTGAGGGCCTTGTTCATTTCCTCTTTTTGTGCCTCCTTTTGTTCCTCTAATATCTGCATAATCATAGCTTTAATATAATTTTCCTGTGTCTCCGCTGAATTAAAATCTCTATTGCTTTTGGGTGTTTCTGATGGGGCCATGGTTTCCTGATTATTGTTGGGTGAGTTTGTACGCAGGTTTCTGGGCATTTGTTTATATATAATCAAGGAGCTGTTTGTGCTTTAAGGCTGAACTTCAGACTGGAACTGTCAATCTCTTGTGTCAGGAATATTCTTCAAGAAGATCAGGGAGTTCTAGTGGTTTGATAGTGTGTGTTGTTGTCTCAGTTGAACTCTGTTGTGGCATCTCTGTGCCTGGCTTCGTGCTCTGTGCTAGAAGCTGTGAGTACCACAGGCTGGTCTCCCCTCTTGTCTGGAGGTTTGGCCCCTCACTCCATGCCAAAGGCTGCATGTCCCTGTTTGATATGTCCGCTGGGGGCGCTGCTCTGGTCAGGAGGCTCTGAGCTCTGACCTGGGCTTGCTGCTAAGGGATCTCTTCTGGACTGGAGTCTTGGCGCCTCCTTCTGGGTCAGGGGCTGTGCACCACAGTCTGAGATGGTATTTGGGGGCATCTCCGTCCGGACTTGATACTATGAGTCCCAATCCGGGGTGGTGGCTGGGTGCGCCCAGGGGTGTGGGTCTTACTGGTGTAGCCTGCAGTATCTGGGTGAAACTCACTCCATCCCGGATACTGTGTGCCCCAGACCAAAATGGCGGCTGATGGTGCAGAGGGTTGTGCTCCTGCCCAGTGCAGCCCCCTGTATCTGGGTGAAACTCAGTCCGTCCCGGGTGCGGCTGTGTGCAGCCTGTCACCCTCTGGAGTTTTTCCTGGGAATAGCTGGGTGTCCCTTGGACTTTTCCACTTGATTTCCCCACCGTAAGAATTCCGCTCACCTGGCAGTAGCAAATGCTGGTGTTTTAAGTCTGAGATCTCAGCCTCCAGGTCGCTGTGCCTAAACTACTGTCCTGCTCCTCAGACACAGTGTCCTCCTGGGGCAGCCATCTTGGATCCTCCCATCAAATTCTCTTAATTGCTCAAAAAATCCTTACAGCTCCTCAATTACATGATACAATAGAGGGAAAGAACTTTTCTTATATGTATTTGACAATTACAAGTATTTTGTCATATTTATTTCAAGTCCTTTTGTTAAGATATAATTTGAAAACCATATAATCAATTGAATGTATTTTACAACTCAAGAATATTTCGTAAATAATGAAATGTTCATCATTCTCAAAATAACTATGGTTTATCATTTTCTCACAAGGCCTGTTTGGGGAAGATCATTTTCTCTAGTCTTCAGACGTAGAGTAACCTATGTTGTAGCAAATATGTTCATCTTTTCTAAGGTTTTGTGTGTGTGTGTGTGCGTGTTTGTGTATGTTTGGTGTTGCTGTTGTTTTTGACAATGAATTCCATCCAAATTGTGAGTTCTGCTGATCACTGAACCCTTTCTAATCTCTTGGGTTTCCACTGGATTCATAATGAAGTGGATGCTTTCATTTCTAGTCCACTCAATTCAAATTTTCTTTTGCTCTTTTCATATAGTTAAATGAGAAATGACTTTGTTCATCTTCACAAAGAGCCAACTCTTAATGTCCCTCTTTCTGACAGCTTTGCAGGCAGAATATCACATGGCAAAGCTGTCCTGTTGCGGTGTGTTATTGATTCTCTTTGATGGTGGTTCCCCACGTGACTTACGTATTATACTCTGTAAACTTATTTTGCCCAACCTTTACCAGGTTTTCCTCTTCATGTCTATGCATACGAGTTTGGTCACATAAAATTATATGATTTTCGATTCAGATGAATTTGTACTTTTTCTTCTGCTATTTTTCTCTTTTCTGCAGATTTTAAGAGTACTGGTTTTCCTTCGTCTCATTTTAAAAGGGAGGGCAGCGGTGTCCACAGAGCTCCTGCCCTCTTTTGCCTTGTCTGGACCATCTTTTTCAGGATGAGAGAGTATTCTATGATTTTCCTATTTCTCTCTAATAATACTGTATTTTCAATTTAAATGTTAGACCTATGAATCATAGTTCAGTTTAAATTAAACTATGGTGTGAGAGAAATTTAGGAAAGATTTTATGTTTGAAATTTTAAATCAGTTGTCTAACTTTAAATCCCTAACACAAAAATTTCAAGTTTATCACAATTATCAAATATACCCAAGAGCTATTTGCAGGTCTAAATTACTCATTGAGTTTCTTGTTTCTGTCCAAATATTGTACCTTTTGAGGAAACCCCATAAGCATAATTTCTACTTGAATGTATTTTTGTTTCCTAAGGGCCTTCGGCTACTATGAATTTATCTGTGACTAATTAGGTTACACACACACACATGTTAAAACCGATTTCTTTTAATGCAACATAAGTTTGGCATTTTATAGAGAAAAAGCCTATCTTAAAAAATATGAAAACTAATTTTCACACACAATTAACATGGATCTTAACACTTATGTATGACATTTTATTTACTTTTCTCCTCAAATGTAGTGTTTTTTTCTAAACACTATTTCTTTATTCATGGTAAGTTTCAGGAATTTCTAAATATCTTATTGATAATTACACATAATTATCATATAAAATGCTGTATTACTGGAATATAAATACTGGAATACTTTTAAAGATCAGGCACTTTTACACAATTACAATAGAGGAAAAGAACTTTCCCTTTTTATGCACCTGAAGAGGTTCCCCTGGGGTGATCTGTCTGTGTTACAAACTCTGTGGACTGCACCTTGCACAATATTTTATGACATCACCTAAGAGAACAGCTCCCGTAACACAAGGTTGACTTTAAGTGCTGCACTTTGAATTGCATGATGGTGCTGAAGTTCCTCTCCCAAGAGATGCCCTCACCTAGTACATGCCTCATATTATTTAAGCATTTTTGATTTTTTGGATAGTAATCAGAATCAGAAACATATGTTCCTGACACTGCCTCACTCTGCTGCTGTCACAGTGAGGATGTCTCTTCGCAACGTTATCCATTTTAAATAAAAAGAGGATTTTATTTATTATACAAATAAAGTTACTCCCATTGCGTGTGTATGTGGTGTCCTTTGTTCTTTATAGCCATTGTGTCTGTCACTTAGCACTGCCAATAAAACTCAAAATCCCAGAAAGCAGAAAATCTGTTTTCAAATTTCTTTGGCCTTATCCATATAATTTGGGAGACAGCCCAATAATTTATGGAATCTTAGACCTGATGGAGGCTCAAAGGATATGGAGAGGTGAGGAGAAGATGCCAAAGTGAGAGGAAGCCAGGCTCTCCGGCAGCTTGGCATCATATCAGCCCAGGGACCAGCAGGATCCAGTAGGGAGTGATGGTCTGACTCAGGTGGACGTGGGTTTTCATCCCAGCACTGCTGAGCAATCACTCTGTAACCTTGGGCAAGTGCTCCAAACTTCTCAACCTGAGGCTCTACACCTGATACATGCAGGAAATAGAGATACCTGACTCACAGGCGTAGTGTGCACACCAAATGCACAAAATATATAAATACTATTTTATTATCCTGAATGAATTAGGCACCAAAAAAAAAATGTGAGAACCAGGTTTGCTTTGTAAATCTCTGAGAAATCTCAGAACAAAATGGATGGGAAATCTCTTAGCCAGTGGCCTTGGAAATGAGCTTTTGGCTAACAGATACAAATAACAAGCAATGGAAATAAAAATAAAGATGAATTAAAAGAAACATAAAACCTACGGAGTAAGCAAGCAGGCACTGAAATGAAAAGGGAACTTACCTTCTTTCAAAAGATTGCAAGACATATGAATGATAGGGAACTGATTTCTAAATTGTGTGCAGTGCTGATTTTACTTAAAAACAAATAGTAATAACCTAACTAAAAAATAAGGAAAAAAACCTAACTAGACATTTTTTTCTAGCAATGACATTCAAATGTCTATAAGGTTTATGTTTTTAAAAGTTCAGTATATTGGGACTAAGGAAATGACTTAATTTATAAAATCTTTGCCACTCAATAATGAGGAAATGAGTTCAGATCTTGAAAAATCTACAAAAACAAAACAAAACAAAATAAAACAAACAAACAAAAAATCAGAGGCATGGTAGCATGGGCCTGTAAACTGTTCTGGGTAGAAATACATGGATCCTACTGCTTTCTGGCAAGAAAGTTTTCCTGAATTTATAAGTTCCATGTTTGTAAAATCTCAAATGAAGAGCAAAGGAAGAAGACACCCCCAAATCAACTTTTGACCTCCACATGTACATAAACACACATGCACCTCCACATATGTGCATATACATGAAAATGTACACCTGAGAGGATGGGAGAGGCAGATTGAGATTATCGTCAGAGAGACAAAACGATCTAGTCACTTACTCACAGCAGCTTGGATTGTTGGTCTCAAAAAGGGAAATGTTTGTAAGTATTGGGAGGGGGTGGGTGGAGAGAAAGAACCCTTTGTATACCATAGAAATTACATTGTCACAACTAGTTTAGGAACCAGAGTCAAATTCCTCAATGAACTATATCCCAGCCCAGACACATGTTTTAATAGCCTCAATTTTGGCTATGTTGGAAGAGAATGAAACAAGCATGCCCTGAAGTCCATTGAGCATTAATCACAATGACAAAGCCATAAAAAAACAAACAAACAAAAAAAAACTGTGCCCATCAACAAGTGGGTGGCTGGTGAAACTGTAGTGTGAACAACTGATTTATTTCTCTCTTTACTTTTCAATTTCCTGTTTATGGTTCAATACTACTCATCTCACAAAAAGGAAGTCTTTGCCATTTGCAGCAGTTTATATAAATATGGAGGACCGTGTTCTGAGTGGAATTAACCAGGTACAGAAAGTTTAAAAAAAATTAAAATGTCCTACTATATCACTTTCTGTAAAATCTAAAGAAATAAATAATGTTATTTAGAGTTGATCCCTGAGTGAAAAAGCCAAGAGAAAGGGGAGGAAAAAAATGCATATCAAAGTGTACATGTTTGCAGGTACAGATGGGTAAGTCAAGAGTCACAGTTCTCAGGAGTGGAGGTAACTGCTGTTACTGTTTCACATGCCATCATTCTGCTGACATAAATGTCACTTTCACACAAAAAGTAAGGATATGAGGTGACAAATGGGCTGACTTGCTTACTTCTCTCACAATGAAAGCATCTTTCAGAACGTTGTGTTGTACACTTTAAAAATGTATGGTAGTCACGATGGCGAGTCTTGATGGGTACCATGAAAACAAATCTGTGGACATGTCTGTGAGAGAGTATCTAGATTAGGCAGAACAAGCAGAAAGACATATTCTGAATGTAGGTGACACCATTTCGTGAACTTGAGTTCTCAACTGAATAGCAAGATACATCTAGCAAAGCTGAGTGTAGGCATTCATGAGTTTCTCCTTCCCAAAATTCTGCCTGAGGATGTGATGTGACTAACTGGCTCTTCTTCTGCTTCTCTCACCATGATTTTGGCACCATGATAGACTTTATTACTTTAAAATGTGAATCAAATAAACCTTTCCTTATTAAATCACCTCCTGCCAGATATTTTGGTCAATGACATGAGAAAAGTAAGTAACATAATCATTAATAAAGTAGATTTACTTTTCCTATAGTAACTTTAATATGGAGTTTTCCACCTTCACTGGGCATAAATCTGACCAGGTATTGACCCTCTGACCACAGTGCCTTCTCTCATGGCCTTTGTGGTTGGACTGAGGAGACTCACTGCTTTTAACAAAGTGACACCTCTCTTTCATTTCCATCAAAATAAGTAATAGTTGCTGGAGGCATGTGATTTTCTTTCTTGGTTTGAAAAACAATGATAACAAGATAGAATAAGAGAGTGAAGTTGTGGTATTATTCTAGCTTAGAGATGTGTAGACAGACAGCAGCATAGGAAAATGGAAGGCTTAGGACCTTTTCTTCAGGGATAAGAATTGAGTGTCTAAGCCCTATCATGGCTATCTATCCCTTCCAAAGGCATCACCTTGATTCTCAATGGCCTCAGGAATGACTTAAAAACATATTGTGATTATATTCAATTAAACTTGGAAAATTTTCATTCCTTTGTGTGTTTGTGTGTGTTTTTAAAAGAAATAAGTTGGAAATTTTATGAAGAAAGTCAAATGAAAACAGACATTTCAGTAGAGAAGGGACTGACCACTCATCTAGGAAGTGAGTGAAGCAAGTTTTTCTACTGTAGCAAGTAATGTAGAAAGCACGGGAAATTTGCTGTACCGTTTGTGACATTTGAGATGTACTAACTGACAGAAAGTCAGGAAATAGCCCCTATGCTGATCTTGTTTATACCTGCAGCTTATATTATATCCTACAGCTTTCTGCAAGCTTCCCATACTTTACAAACCAAAGTAGCTGATAATGGCTGCTGAGCATGGGGAGGTCAGTTTTCAGGGATGTCTCCACCTCTAAGCAGCACCTGTTTCAGTTATAAGACCCAACCATGCTTATGCAAACAATCATAATTAAATGCACTCATTCTCATACACAGACACGGGAACACACACACACACACACACACACACACACACACACACACACACACACACACACACACGGGGAGGGAGAGAGAGACCAGGGTGGGAATGGTAAAAGGACAACAAGAGTGAATATAATCGAAATATACTATCTAGATGTACAAGTTGTCCAAAAATTACTGACACTATTATGACAATGACATTCATGTCCTAAAGTAGCACTAGTGAAACTGAGCCTGTGGCCTGCTTCTAGGACAAAGAAAAATTATTTCTGAACACTCTCCAGTAAAGGAAAAAAAAAACTGACTTTCCATTTTTAGCATGCTAACTGTTTGATTTTAGTTTCTTAGCCATTAAGTATAAAATATCTGATAAGTAACTAAAAGCAAGGTTGTGTTCAGTGTTATCAAAGTCAGCTGGCATTCTTATCTACACACAACCCAAGATGTGTGCTAAAATAGATGAAAAATAAATGGAGAGGGAGCAGAAGGTGTTAATGAAAGGGTCAGCTCTTTCCTTAGCAACTAAGCAGTGTAGAGTTGGCCCTAACTAGTGATCACTAGGAAACTGATAAGAGCTCAGGTCAACTCAGTGAGCTTAGATCAAGCCCTTACTCAGGAGGTTGATTGGTTCTCAGCCAGTAGGTCGTGACAGTGTTGAGGCTGGGCTGTGGTGAGCATCCAAGAGTCTGCTCCGCAGCTCCTATCCTAATCTACGACTGTGTTCAGATTGCTAATGAAAAGGATTTTGGAGTTTTTGCAAGGTCAACAATTACACAGAAGGACAGTTTAGACCAAGTACAGTTCTACCAGCTATCACCCAGTGCTTTGGAATAGGAGTAGAAGCTGGCAGGTCATCAGACACATGAATTCTTAATGACCTGCAAATGCAAGGGCATAATGGCTGGGGCACTTCCATGTTCAATTATTTATCAAATTCATTTATAAAAATAAACCCAATTCCTAGGTCACTTCATATATATGAGAGAGTTGCACACATATCAATAAATAATATGGACAAGTCAGATCTCCACACATGTTCCGTTCCTTATGTCTCAAGGATAAAATATGACTACGGTAACTTATAATACCTAGCAACACATATTTCTGTGTTCTGAATAGTAACTCAAGCCATGAACATGTGTGGGATATCAATTTCCTACCTAGAATGAGGAAACCTTCCTATGAGTTCTCCAATAGATGCTTTAACGACAGCAACAGTAACAGCTATAGTTGTATGGATGCCTACATGGTATAGTTCAAAAATACAAAATGAAAAATTCAGTATCCAAGTGGACTCCATAGTAATGGGGACAGGGGCTGTCTCTGACAGGAACTGATTGGCCTGCTCTTTGATCACCTCCCCCTGAGGGAGGAGCAGCCTTGCCAGGCCACAGAAGAAGACAATGCAGCTGCTCCTGATTAGACCTGATAGACTAGAGTCAGAGGGAAGGGGAGGAGGACCTCCCTTATCAGTGGACTGGGAGAGGGACACTGGTGGGGAAGACGGTGGGCAGAACTGGAAGGGGAAGAGGGAGGGAGGTACAGGGGGGATACAAAGTGAATAAATTATAATTAATAAAAATGAAAATTAAAAAAATGAAAAATCTCCCAAATTATGACCATATATATATATATATATATATATATACACCTTGGTACATATAGTTTGATCTTTATAACATTGTACACTAGGCCTTCATGTACCCTACAGAAATAAAGCAAAAAGTAAGTAAACAGAGTCTGTGTTAGATTTGAGCACTCTATACTATTTAATGAGAACCTGGAATTTTCCATGATCTGAAGTACTTGTCAAGACTGGGATGTTACTTTTAGCATAAAGAACCAATATGTATTCACTCTACTAAGTATCCTGTATGCAATAATATGCAGAGATGGGAAACTGGACTAGATACTGGCAGATGAATTGCAGTGGCAGAAACAAGCAAGAGAAAACCTATGTCATCAAAAGTGAATTGACTCCCCAAAAGAAAGCAAGCTATGACATGTGCCTGCCTCAGCCCTACACAGATGCACATATTATCCCAACCTGCACATGGCTGAACTACTTTATTTCAGATTTGTGCTACATAGTTTTATGTAAACTTGACAAAATCTAGGCTCAACACAGGGGAGGAGAAACCTCAATTAAGAAAATGCTTCTATAAGATCGGACTGTGGGTAAGCCTATAGCGAATTTTATTAGTTAATAACTGATGGTGGAGGGTCTAACCCATTGTGGGTGGTGCCATTTCTGGGGTGGTGATTCTGGGGTCTATAAGAGAGCAGGCTGAGAACTCATGTGGAGCAAGAAGTACTCCTCCACAGCCTGTGCATCAGTTCCTGATTCCAGGTTCCTGCCCTGTTTCAGTGCCTAGCCTACTTCCTTCAATCATGGACAGTGGAAGTGCAAGCCAAATAAACCCTTTCTTTCCTAAGTTGCGTGGGTCATGGTGTATTGTCATAGCAACAGAAACTCAAAGGAAGGCAAAACTGGAGGTAGAAAAGGTGATAAGCTCGTAAAGGAAGCATGAATTTGGAGAAATAATCAGAAACAAGTTCAAAGCTGAGAAATGTGTTTATATTATCTCCCACCCAGAAGTTGACCTTTCGATAAAGTACAATATTTCATTTTGCAGGCACAGAAAACTAGGAGACAATGAGGAGGGCAAAGACAAAACAATCCACAAAACACGGACCATTATTAGAGCTGTCACCATGGAGAAGAAAGTGAAGGTCATCTGAGAATGACTCCAAAGCTCACACTGAGCATCATACCACTCAGTGCATAAGGGACCTGTGGTGTACACGCATGTTCCTGCCCACCTCTGCTTCAGAACCGATCTCAGCAGCTGATCATTAGCTGCCTGGCCTTGCCAGACTGCATTGCAAGCTCAAAGGCCTCACGCAAAGAATGGAGTTGATGACTTCAGAGTTCCAGAGGGGCCTGATGGGGCAGTCTCCTGCTCTGCTATCAGCTGCTTTCTCACAGCTGTTGAAGAATGTTTATAAATGGATCATTTTCATGATAAAATTATTAAAGCTGAACCCAGAAAAATAAAACTAAGTAGCCCAATTCCATCTAAGTAAAACAGAAAAAAGCCTGGTAATATACTATTCCAGGCCCAAATTTCAAGAAGACAAAAATATTCATAACAAATCTTTAAGAAGTGAGTACCATGAAATGATTGGGATATAGATCATAGGAAAAGCAAAGAATGCTCAAACCCTGAGCAAAGTGAAAGAAAAATAGAAGACATGTTCAACATTGCATTCACTAATTTTTCTAAATAATCAGAGAAATGTGGTTAAATTAACTAATAAATATAATTTTAAAATATTAACAAATGCCTCCAGAAATAGTTTAACATCATATAAAACCACAAAAGTTAAATATAAGCCAAAATATTAATACCATGTAATGTATAAACACTCATAGATATGTGTACATCAATGCCTGTATCTATGTGCAATGACACATGCACATAAAAGGTCATGGTAAATATTAATGACAGGGATGTGAACATGCCTATGGCTTCAGTGATATGCAATAGTTGACAATAGGTCTGCAAAGGACCTTAAAGTCCTGGTTTCTACTGTCTGCCGTAGTTTTCAATTTCTGACTATTCTAAGTTACAAGTTATGTTTCCATATATTGAAGATTGAACGTAGGACCTCACACATGATCAGCAAGCACTGTATTACAGAGAGACAGAGACTTCCTCAGCACTCTCCCACTTTTTGCTTTGGTTAAAAAAGGTCTTACCAAGTTTCTTAGTTTACATACTGGACATGTATTGAGCTTACAATCTTTCTATGTCAGCCTCTCAACTATCTTGGATTAATAGCATCTACCACCATGCCTGGCTAAAGCTTTAAAAATGAAATTACCACATGCCTCAAGTGGTGATGCATGGTGTCTGATTAGGTGGTATTTTAAACAGGAGGTCAAAGCAAAAACTATGATAAAATAATTAGAAATAGATAATCTAAAAATATATATAAACCGTTTTATTTGAGTGCAGTTTATACATTTCATGATAATAAATTAAAATCTTCATCTCTAACTTTCAGAAATTTGCTTAATTATTTAAGATATTTTATGCTCCATACCAGTCAAGGGTGGGCTGCATGGGTAGTCAGTCTTGGAAGATTATAATGAGAATGAGAAAAAATGTTCTTAAGCAATGATACAGAGTGTCATAAGGTGGCAGTGCACTGTACCTACATGTTCTGATAATGTTCTTCTAAGCAAGTGGATAAGGCAGACAGACATAAATATACAGCAATATAATCAAGAGAAGGGTGCAATATTGGATAAGGATAATAAATGGGCACAGTTTAATTAAGGATAAAATTATAACAAACCTCCATCACCATTGACTAATGGATTCACTTCCTGTGAGTTGATTGAGGGAAACACTGAACACCGAATAACACCTTGTATCTAAAGATGCTATTCTCTCACCCCAATTTCCAAAATCACAATGGATTCCAGTAAAATAAAGTCAGGTTTTCAGTTAACAGAATGCCAAACTTTAAAATACCAGACACGAAACAAATTCTCAAAAACGGCTATTGTTATTAATAACATTAATAGCAACATTTGATTTCATATAGGCTCATTTTTCTTCATTTTTACTAAATGAATTTTTAAAAATACAAATTTGATTTTCTGAGGCCCCATTCTATCAAAACGACACATTACTATACAGAGCTAATGAAAGGCAATAGTTTTAACAAATGAATAGGGAAAGTCCAACAAATGGGAATGGACAAGCTGGTTTAAGCAGAAATAAGAATTGTCCCAATCTCATTTTTATCCCTAAAAATCTTAATTGGACTTCTGGTAAGCTATATTAGTGTTAATCAGGATTAATGTCACAGTGATAAACAGAGCTGGGGGATCAATATACATTGCTGTATCAATATATGAACAGGGACATGGATAACTTGAATTCTCAACAGAGGAGTTAATACTGAGTTAAGTATTTGCTACATGAATTTAAAGCAGCATGTTATGTCAGTTTACTTAGACCAGTGCAGTGACGCTGCACAGATAGAAGCAATGTAAATGAGTTACAGATGCTCCCAGAGGACCCTGCTACAATTTTCGATACTATCTCTGCAAGTGTGGAAACTGTAGGTTCTCTGCCAAGATCCATGATTTCATTAGCCCTGAGTTGTTTTCTAGGCTTCCAGAAATTGGTATGGTTCCCTTTTGTTGAGCAGGTCCTAATGTCACTTAGAGAAATATTGGTACCGTTAAGGGATGCATGCCACTAAAATGTCTGCTTAGAGTTATCATGCCACACGGTTTGTTATTGTACTTCAAAGGCTTCATAGCTGCGTAGGACTATTTGCTGCTTCCATCCTTTGGAATGGATAGAATGAGACATTCATGTCTAGTCCAGCTCAGGAGGCTATAGGTCTTTTGTTTGAAACATTGTATTTTCACCAACAGGGACTTACCTCTATGGAGTAACCAGGTGTGGCAAAGAAGGGTAAAAGCAACATGCTATGTGCTTCAGGAGTCTCTTGGACAGCCATAGCCAGAGCTCAAAAGCATGTTTCTCATGCCTAGGGCTTTTGTTAGGTGTTCTTTTGCTCTTGGAGAGAGCATTGTCAGCCAAGATGAAACATTTTCATTTAAAGTATACATTTTAATATATGCAGAACTGCATGTATTGATTTTTAAATAAATAGTATTATGATCACTTATGAAGTCATTGTATCCTATTCTTACCCTTTCTATTATACACACTCATACACACAAACACATGCACAAGCACACAAACACACACAAAAGCACACACACATAAACACATGCACACACACGGAGATAACAGTCACTTTTCACTTTTCTGGGTTTTGTAGTTACTCCACGCCATGTACTCATATTTGAAGGTTTGGGATTAGGATCCGAAGATGATGGAGTACGAGTGGCATATGTCTTTATGAGTGGGTTCCCTCATTCTGTACGATCTTTTATATTCCATTCCATTTATCTGCAAAGTTCATTATTTTCTTTTTCTTCATAGTTAAATAGTGTTCCATGGTGTACGTGTGTCACGTTTTCATTATCCATTCATTCATGAAGGATATTTATGTTGGTTTTATTTCTTAGCTATTCTGAACAGAGCGGCAGTGAACATGGCTGGGTAAGACTCTGTGAAGTGGGATATTGTGTTCTTTGGGCACATGATACAGCTAAGTCGTGTGATAAATTTGTTTTAAGGTTATTGAGAATTCTTCACACTGATTTATGTAATAGACATAACAGATTGCCGTCGCGTAAGCACTGGATGAGGGCTCACTTTTCCCACACCTCTCCAGCACTTGTTGTCAACTGATTTTTGATCTTTGGCATTCTAATGGGTAAAATAAAACCTCAACTTTACTTTTGTTTTCATTTCTCTAATTACTAGGGACGATGAACATTTTTCAAAACAGTTCTTAGCTTGTTTTCTTTCAATAACTTTGTTCAGGTTCTGACTCCACTTTTTGATTGATCCAATTTAGACTTGGTCTCTCTCTCTTTCTGTCAATTGTTGGCCTTAATTCTTGGGCAAATGTCCTAGTCACAAAGTCCTTTCCTAAATCTACATCAAATAGGGTATAAGCAAGTTTCCTTTTAGCTGTTTCAGTTTCAGATCTTTGATATACTGTTTTGTGTTGTTTTTGTGGAAGTTGCTAGATAAGGATCTAATCTTATTCTCCTGCTTGTGGAATTCAGTTTTCCTGGCACCATATTTGAAAATGCTCTCTTTATTCCAGCTTATGTTTTTGGAATCTTTGTCGAACATTAAGTGTTTTTAAATAGTGAGTACATATGTTTTGGGTCTTCAAATTTGATCCATTAATCTATATGCCTGCTTTTGTTCCAGCGCTGTATTGTTTATATTGCTCTGTAATTATAGCTTAAGAGCTGTAATTGTTATTCTTTCCAGCACTTTTATCTTTGTTTAGGACTGTGTGTATTCTGCAGGGTCTTTTGTGGTTGTATATAAAATTTTCTGTGAATAATGGGCTGGATATTTTTATTTTTAATTATTTTTTTATTTCACACACATTGGTGTGTATGTCTATGTGAGAGTGTCAGATCACCTAGAACTGGAGATACAGTTGTGACAGGTGGGTGCTGGGAATAGAACCCAGATCCTCTTGAAGAGCATCTAGTGCCCCTAACCCCTGAGCCATCACTCCAACCGCAGATATTTCTATTAAGATTTCACTGAACCTATTTTTTCTTTCAACTTTGGTAAAGTCACTTTTACAAAATTAAATCTACTAGTCCATTAGCTTGGACTGCCTTCCCATTTTCTCATATCTTACACTAGATATTTCTTCAGATATTCACAGTTTTATTGTAAACATAATTTACTTCCTCTGTTAGGTATATTTCTAGATTTTTTGAGGTCATTGTGGAATGGGATTGTGTTCATGATCCATATCTGCATATATATGCATAGATATGTGTGTGTATGTGTATAGTTGATGGTGAAAAACTATTCAGTTTTAGAAATTGATTTTTGTCTTCTGTCATTTTACTGAATTTGTTTATCACTTCTAGAAATTTTCTGGTTGAATTTTGGTGATCATTAATAAATATTGATCTATAGAGGTGGAGTCTGTCCTGTGCCCTCCTTATGCCAGTTTCGAGGGCCCAGCTCCACCTGAAGTTCCAGAGGTGGCAGGAACTACCAGCAGCAGAGAAGTCATCCCCATGCCTTCCATGTGCCATTTTCTGGGCCCCATCTCTACCTGCAATCCCAGAGGTGGTAGCCAACAGGGACTAGCAAAGGCTACAGCCAGCAGGGACTACCAGAAAGGGTGGGCATCAGGAACTACCAGAAGAGGTGAGGTCTGTCCCATGCCCTCTAAAGGACATTTTCAGGCCCTAGCTCTACCTGCTATCCCAGAGGCAGCAGTCGGTAGGGACTTCCAGGGATGTCCAAGCCCACCAACCCTGGCAGCAACCAAATGGCTAAAAACCAGTGTAAGAGCACGCAGAACAAAACTCAAGGCAGTATGACACCATCTGACCACAGTTATCCTACTATAGCAAGCCCTGGATAGCCTAACACTCCTCAAGCACAAGAAAACAACCTTAAATCTAATCTTATGAAGATGATAGACACCTTTAGAAAAGGAATGAGCACAATCCTCAAATCTATACAGGAAAATGCAATCAAATGGGTAAATGAAAGTAATACATCCCTTAATGAAATATAGGAAAATACAAGCAAACCGAAGAAGTAAATAAATAAAACTGTTTATGATCCGAAAATGGAAATAGAAACAATAAAGGAAACACAATCTGAGGTAACCCTGGAGATGAGAAACCTAAGAAAAGTAACAGGAACTACAGACACAAGTATCACCAACAGACTGCAGTTTATTGAGGTAGAAGAGAGTTACTTAGTCATAGAAGAAGGGATAGATAAAATCAATGCACTGATCAAAGAAAATGCTAAATCTAAACATTTTTTCTAACATGAAATATCAAGGAAATTTGGGACACCATGAAAAGAACAAAAATAAAAATAATAGGAATAGATGAAGGACATGATTCCAAGCTAAGAGGCCCAGAAAATATCTTTAAGCAAATCATAGAAGTAAATTTCCTTAACCTGAAGAAAAAGATGCCAATAAATTTATAAAGAGCCTACAGCACACTAAATAGATTAGACCAAAAAGAGAAAATCATTTCACCACATAATAATCAAAACAGTAAATGTTCAGAACAAAGAAAGAATATCAAAAGCCCCAAGTGGCAAGGGACACGTAACATACAAAAGCAGAGTTATTAGAATTGCAGCAGCCTTCTCAACAGGGACTTTAACAGCCAAAAGGACGTAGGCAGATATCTTGCAGATCCTAAGAGCCCACAGATGCCAGCCCAGACTACAATACCCAGCAAAACTTTCAATCACCATAGATGGAGAAAACATGACATTCTGTGATAACAACAAATTTAAACAATATTTTTCCACTAACCCAGCCTTACAAAGAATACATAAAGAAAAACTCTAACACAGCAAGGTTAACTACACTCAAGAAAACACAGGAAATAAATAATCTCACATCAGCAAAACAAACAAAAAAATAAATAAAAGGGAAGCACACACATACACATTATCACCACCTGTATCAAAATTACAGGACTCAATAATCATTGATGTTGATTATTACTATTATTATCTATCAACACCAATGGGCTTGATTCCTCAATAAAAAGACACAAGCTAATAGAGTAGATGCCAAAACAGGACCCATCATTCTGCTGCATACAAAAAACACAACTCAGCAACAAAGATAAACATTACCTCAGAAAAAAATGGCTAGAAAAAGATTTTTAAGCAAATGGACCAAAAAAAAAAACAAAAAACAAAACAAACAAACAAAAAAAACAAGCACAAGTAGCTATTCTAATTATCTATTAAAATAAACGTTCAAGCAAAAGTAATCAAAAGAGATGGAGAAGAGCACTTTATAATCATCAGAGGAAAAATCCACCAAGGTTACATCTTAATTCAGAGAACATATGACCTAAATGCAAGGACACCCATATTCATAAAAGAAACATTGTTAAAGCTTAAACCACACATTGAACCCCAAACATTAATTGTGGGAGACATCAACATCCCACTCTAACCAATGGCTAAGTCAATGAGAAGGGAAATAAGCAGAGCAATAATGAAACTGATCATTGTTATGAATCAAATGGAACTAACAGATATCTGTAAAACATTTCTTCCAAACACAAAAGAATATACCTTCAGCACCGCATAGAACCTTCTCCAAAATTAACCATATAGTTAGTCATAAAGCAAGCCTCAACAGAACTACAAAGACTGAAATAACCCCTGTATCCTATCTGACCACCGTGAATTAAAGTTGGACCTCAACAGCAACTGAAACAACAGAAAGCCTACAAACTCATAAGAATTGAACAACTTTCTGATTAATAATCATTGGGTCAATTAAGAAACAAAGAAATTAAAGACTTTCAATATTTCAATGAAAATGAAGGCACAACATTATCAAACTGATAGGACACAAAATTAAGAGGAAAGTCATAGCACTTCATAAATAAATTTGGAGATATCTCATACTAGCAACCTAACAGCATATCTGTCGGTTCTAGAACAAAAAGAAGCAACCACACCAAAGAGGAGTAGATGGCAGGAAATAATCAAACTCAGGGTTGAAATCAATAACTTAGAAACAAAGAGAACAATACAAAAAAAATGACACTAAAAGCTGGTTCTTTGAGAAAGTCAACAAGATAGACAACCCTTAGCCAACCAAACTACATACAAAGAGATAATATCCAAATTAACAAAATCAGAAATGAAATGGGGTCATAACAACAGACACTGAGGAAATACAAAGAATAATTGGGTCTTATTTTAAAGACCTATACGCCACAGAACTGCAAAGTCTAAATGAAATGAATGATGTTCCTGAGATTATGCTTACCAAAGTTAAATCAAGATCAGCTTTACAATCTACATAGTCCTATAGCACCTAAGGAAATAGAAGCAGTCACTAAACGTCTCCCGACCAAAAATAAAATAAATAAAACAAAAAAGACTCAGGGAGAGTTGATTTTAGTGCAGAATTCTACCAGACTTTCAAAGAAAAACTAAGCAATACTCCTAATTATTCCACAAAATAGAAATTAAAGGAACATTGGCAAATTCATAAAATGCAGCTATAGTCACTCTGACACATGAACCATACAAAGAGTCAACCAAGAAAGAAAATTTCAGACCAAGATCTCTCATGAACATTGATGCAAAAATACTTGCAAACAGAATCCAAGAACAAATCAAAAACATCACCCACCATAATCAAGGACAATTCATTCTCGGGATCCAGAGGTGGTTCAATACATGAAAATCCATCAATGTGTTCCACCATATACACAAACTGGAAGAAGAAACAAACAAATGATCATCTCATCAGATGCCACAAAAAGCCTTTGACAAAAATCCAACACCCCTTTATGATGAAAGTCTTTCTTGGAGATCAGGGCTACAAGGCCTAAACATGATAAAGGAAAAATACAGTAAGCTGATAGCCAGCAAAAAATTAAATGGAGAGAAACTTAATGCAAATTCACTAAAATCAGGGACAAGAAAAAGCTGCACACTCTTTCCATATCTACTCAACTTAGTACTTGAAGTTTTAGCTAGTGTAATAACACAACTAAAGGAAATGAAGTGGATATATATTGGAAGGAAAGAAGTCAAACTATTCCTATTATAATGTGTCTATCTTTCCGTTTATTTATGTATTTTTTACATTTGTTGCATATGCTGAACAATCCCTGCATATGAAGAGTAAAACCAACTTGGTGCTGGTGGATGCTCCTTTTCACATATGCTCATATTTTAGTTACACATATTTTCTTGAGCGCTTCTCAACTCCATTCACCGGGAGTATTGGCTTATGGTTTTCTCTTGTTGAGGTACCTGGTATAATCAGACTGCTATGGGCGTTGAAAAGGAGTTTGGGGACTTCCTATTTCTATTTTAAAAAAAATACTTTAAGAAGGATTAGTTGAAGTTCTTTCAAAGTCTGGTAGACTTCTGCTCTGAATTTACCTGTTCTTGTATATTTTTAATTTTTAGTGTTATTTCAACATGCTCTTGGTTATGGGTTTGTTCAGACTGTTGACTTCACCATTCTGTTTTTCTTTGTGCACTGCTTGAACATTTCTATGAAGATCTATTTCCAATATTTTCCTCTGTTCTCCTCCATGCATTTTCTTAAGAGTGGTAAAGGTCAGCATAGAATAGACTGTTATATTGTAAAGAAATTAAAGCAAAGAAAAAATAAGCATGCTACTTTAAATGTCTCTTTTGGTGTTCCTTAAGCCAATGCTTCACTTCTGTTCTCAATGAGAAACACTTCCTGTAACATTTCTTAGAGAACATCTGCTAGGAATGATTCCATCGGTTTTGACTGCCTAGAAAGTTTTTATTCTTTAACTCTTAAAGGATATTTTCATTCTGTATAAAATTCTGGACTTGCATATTACTTTTTGGTTCATTCTTTTGGTATTTTAAATTGTTATTTTATTGTTGTCTGAGTGGTTTATGTTGACAATCTGCAAGAATTCCTTCCTTTTTGGTACAGTATTGTGGAATCATTCCCTCGGGCTATCTTGATGATGTTCATTGTCCTTAATTTTTCTCTGTTTGTACCAAAGATTTAGGTTATCGGTTTTTACCATTCGGTTTATTACATCTTCAACTTCTAGGTGTTCTTTCAGCTTCTTGAACTGACCATCAACTTTGTAAAATTAGTAGCATTTTTCAAATATGCCTTCTTCCTTATTTCTCCATTGGGAAAGCCAGTCCATACATGGCAGATCATTGGTCTCACAAACCTGGAATTTTCTTTTCTGTCTGTTGTTCCATTTATATTTATATTTCAGTGAAAGCCCATTTTTGATGAACTATCTTCAAGATCAGTAATTATTTCTTTCACTATCTAGGACCATCTGATATGCCCGCAGGAGATGATGAAGCCCATCTTCATCATTGCTGAATTAATATCTAGCAACCCCAACTGCTTCCTTCCTACTGCTTCATTTCCTACGCTAAAATCACTTGTCAGAGGTTCCATGCTAAACAACTCTTGCTTAAGTTCCATTTGTGATGATTGAATCCCCTATGTTATTCATTAATCTAGGTCTGATGAATGATGTGTCCCTTTGTATTTCATGTGTCTCTTAACATATATAAATACGCTGAATAACAATAAGTTTAGAGATGCCACTTTTCCAGGCATTACTATGAACAAATAAGAGTGTTCTTATTAGAGACTGATCAATCATTATGGTCTATATTCTGTTAGAACTTAGGTATCCACATTTGACATAGGTCCTACCACTAAGAAAGACTGGTTTAAACTGCCTTTCATTCACTGCCATGTACTTCCAAAAGTGCTCACAGGTTACAATTTTCAAACCTTCCCTACCACAGAGTAAGAATCTTTGTTTCTTGGAGGTATTCACGTAGGTTATTGATGGCTCCCTTGACCCGGTGGATTTGCAGCTGCTCCTGCACCTGATAACAGTATACTTCCTTTTCGTTTGTTTGTTTTGTTCTTTTAATTACTTTTTTAAGCCAATGGTCTCTTGGGCAGATGAAAGTGGGTCTCCGTGGATGTGGGCCATGCTGCTTTCCTTGCCTCCAACCAACACTGCAGCATAAAATATTCAGGAATCTCCCCGAAAGTACCTTGTAATACTTGAGAGGCAATGGCTGTGTTTAGATTCCTCAATGGTCTATACAGTGTAGTGCTGGGCCTCTGATTATTCATTTAAAAATGCAATTAAATACATACATTAGATGATGCACTTGTCAGTAGTGTCTGTTAATCAAATTTTTGAGTTATTACTATCGAAGAGAGAGTGAAGCTATTTCCATTACTGTTTTCGTTGTTTCATTGATTTATAGAAGTTTTTGTTTGCTTGTTTGACATTCCTTTGTTGGTTATGCATGCTGAAAATATTCTTTACTCTATGTGTTTCCTTTTCATTTTTTCCTAATACAGAGAATTCCCTAGCTTCAGGATAGTTTAATTTATATCTCTCCCAGATGTTCATGCTTGATGGGTAAAGCGGAGAATTTTTTATCTATGTCAATATCAGAACGAAAACCTGGATTATCTTCTAGAAGAACTATTGATTTGTGTTTCACTTTCAGAACCAGAATCCATCTAGAATGGGCTTATGGCGTCAACTAGAGGTCAGATTTTAAGCTTGTCTTACATGTACACTTGATTTACTCACAATCATTGTTTCAAAAGATCATAGTTTATTTGTTGAATTTTTGTCAAAAGCTAACTTTGAATATGGAATGTGCCTATTTCCGAACCTTATTCTATTTGGGTTATTTGTATTTCTATAAATTATGACTATCTTTAATAGATTAACTCATATTGTTTCTTGATAATCAAGTTTCTAAATAATTACTTATATTTCAAAAACTTATTCTTTAAAAATATTTACAATTATTTATTTGGGTGGTGTGCATGTGTGTGTGTGCGTGTGTGTGTGTGTGGTGTGGTGAGTCATGATACACATTTGAATGTCAGAAGACAGCTGGCAGAAGTGGCTTATCTCCTTCTGTCCTGTGGGTCTTGGGAATCAAACTCATTTCTTCTTAGTTTAGCATCAATAACAGACGGATGCTACTCATCAGCCTAATTACTCACTAATTTATATGTATTTGTTAGGTTCACATTGGCAAAACCCCACATATCTTTCATTTAAAAACTCCTGCTTTCTACTCATATGTTGATATATATGTTGATATTCTCTACCTATTACTTAATTTATGTCTCTTGTGTTATTAAGCTGCTACATTACTT
>CM053764.1:14104759-14139964 GCA_028658305.1 Pachyuromys duprasi | reverse complement strand
GAAATTCTGGGGGTTTTTGTTTCTCCATATGAAGTTGAGAATTGTTCTTTCAAGATCTGTAAAGAATTGTGTTGGTATTTTGATGGGAATTTCATTGAATCTGTAGGTTGTTTTTGGCAGAATGGCCATTTTCACTATGTTAATCCTCCCAATCCATGAGCACGGGTCGTCCTTCCATCTTTTGATATCTTCTTCAATTTATTTCTTCAGAGATTTGAAGTTTTTTTTCAAACAGGACTTCCACTTGCTTGGTTAGAGTCACCCCAAGGTACTTTATGTTATTAGTGGCTATTGTGAAGGGTGTTGTTTACCTAATTTCTTTCTTGGCCCTTTTGTCTTTGGTGTACAGGAGGGCTTCTGATTTTTTTTTTTGAGTTAATTTTGTTTCCAGCCACTTTTCTGAAGGTGTTTATCAGTTGAAGAAGTTCTCTGGTTGAATTTTTGGGGTCACTCATGTATATTATCATACCGTCTGCAAATAGGGATACTTTGACTTCTTCCTTTCCAATTTGTATCCCTTTGATCTCCTTTCGTTTTCTTATTGCTATAGCTACGACTGCAAGTAATATGTTGAAGGGATATGGAGACAATGGGCAGCCTTGCCTTGTTCCTGATGTCAGTGGGATTGATTTAAGTTTCTGTCCATTGATTTTGATGTTGGCTATAGGCTTGTCGTATATTACCTTTACTATGTTTAGGTATGTGCCTTGTATCCCTGATCTCTCCAAGACTTTAAACATGAACGGATGTTGGATTTTGTCTAATGCTTTTTCGGCATATAGGGAGATGATCGTCTTTACTGATTCCTTCTCTATCATGTAGAGGAAAGGGTTTCCTGTCCTAATACAAGATAATTCTACTTGAATTTAAACATATCACTTGGTGGCAACAATTTGACTTTCATCCCAGAGTTATTTACTGTACTTTCTGGAATTCTCTCATTTATTCAGTTTTGTACTGTTGTGTTCCATTGCCATGAAACTTGAAGAACTATTTCCCCTTAAATATATTCAAAAATGAGTTATTGTGGTTGATTCTAGCATAGGTATATTTTCCAGGACCTTTGTTTTGGCAGGCACCATCAATTGTATGGTCTTTGCATGATATAATTTTCCCTAGGCAATGTGCAGCAGATGGTAACCCTTAATTTCTTATAGATATTGAGAATTTTTTGACAGTCCACAGTAATGTCTTCCTCTATTTCATTTTCAAAACAAATATAAAACATGTTCTGCTTGGTAGGTAAAGCCCTTCTGGTTTTGTGTCTCATTCCTTTCTTTTGTAAGCTGTGCAGTTAAAAAATCTCCATCAAACTTACCTCTTGGAGTCTTCAGAGCTCCATCATGTTCAGAATAAAGCAGCCCTAGCCTACATTTTTCTCCTCAAGGGAACTGGAGATTTGCTTTATGCAGAGAGAGTACTTGAGAGTACTTGGCCAATATATAACCCAACAGATAATGTTAATTGGAACTCCAGAGAAGGAATGAGAGGGATAATAACCTTATCCTGAGCCCAAAAGATCCAGAATCTGTAGACTTTTCTGATATTATTCTGCTCTGGGTACACCTTTCAGGTTTTCCTTGAGAGTACATAAATTGGACAAGACAGTACTCTGATTTTTGGGGACTTCTTCTGTGGATCTGAACTAAATTAACTGTTTTAAAGGATGTTAACATTATGACATGTAACTCTTATTGGAAAATATGAGCTATGCCATTGAATTTTCCCAGGACCCACTGAGAAACTTGAACAGAGATGAAGTTTGATTAGAAAAAAAATGTGGAAAGTATAATACTAAATCAGGTTCAGAAAGACAAAAAATACGTTCTCTCTCATAAGAAGATCATAGTGTCTAACTGTTAAATGTAAGTATTGTGGTAGGAAAAAATGTATGCAAATGACAGGAAACTGTAAAATAAAGCCTATGAGATGAGATAAAATAAGAGATCATCAGGAGGGTAAGGAACACGTGAGATAATAAAATAGAAAGAAGAATCTTGGGGTGGGAAAAGAGCATAGTAGACAAGGCAGGCAGAGCAATAGGAGTATGGCGAAACAAATTATGAATGAAAATACTAAAATAAACCCTGTTATTTCATAAGCTGTTTAGTATAAAGAGAGAACCTTTTCTCTTTCAACTTCTACTTCAATGACTTGGCTTTAGCTGAATAGTACATAATACATGGTATATAAACACTTACTCCTCCTTATCTTGAATCTTCTCACATCTCTAAAATCTCATCAGCTCAGTGTTTTTAACTACTGAACCATCTTTATAATCCCTGTTATATATACTTTTTTAGCTTTTTAAAAGTGCAACATTGGAAATCTATATTATACTAGTTTTCCATTAAAACCAAGCACATCACATTATATAATTCCCTAAAGACAGCCCTATTCATTTTATCTCAGCAATCAATTCTTACACTATGATTAAACTAAATGTCTTTTGTACTCAACTGTTCTTGAAAATAGAGTGTCAGGTGCTGTGATGAGAGGACATTTGAGCACCTTGTTACTCCTGAAGAACTTTAAACATCTAAGTGGACATTGTCTTGGTTCATCATTTGTGTTCACATTCACTGTTCTTTCTGGACTCCAATACATTTAGTTGTTTTGCTTTATGCTATCAGAAATATCTCATTGTTCACTTTAAATATTCAGATCATTCTGTAGAAGAAGGTTGTCTTCTCTAAGAAAATGAGCTTAGGGGCTTTGTGGAGATACAGCATTTCTTTAAAATGAAAAAAATCCTACCCAATATATTCTTCATTGAAATTCCGCATGATATAGCCAATGAGAATGACTCATTGTAATGAAATATACTAGGACTGTGGCTCATTTTGTATTTTTCTATCTTCTGAAACTGCAAGATTTTGCCATCACATCTCTCAAGAACACAATGGTAGAAGCTCCACAATGTTTGTTTTTTAAATTCCCAATGATTGATAGTCACTTAACATCACTCAAGGTGTAGACCAATACACTGCCCTGTTTGATGAACCCAAGAAAACTCCTGCATGTTTAAGAACAGTGTTTGCATAATTCCTCTCAGTGTATCTTATCATCTCTCCAAGAAAATTGTCTTCTTCAAAGAAAGAATAATTTTTCTGTCTACAACCAGATACAATTTGATGCTAGGATTTCATATAACACCATTCCATTCTCATAATTGAAACTTATAATTTATTATTTCTGTATGGTTTTATTTAAATGTGTTTTTGTTGTTGCTCTCTCTTCATTTTGGTAAGGGCTATCTGTTCTCTATCTGGAGGCATTTTTACTTTTACTGAGTCCAATACTAATTAAATGTCTTACCAATAGATAGTCAGATTTTGGGGCATAGAGAATATCAATGTAAAAAGGAGATTTTAAACTTGAGTCATGTCTTTTATCTAGAATGGGCATTAGAAAATTCAGGAGAAAAATCTAGCTGATTTTTATTTTCTGGTATAACTCATGTACATGGAGGTTGTCATGGAGCCTGCAGCTTACATACATGGAGGTTGTCATGGAAGCTCCCACTCATCTACAGAGAGACCAACATGTAATTTACACAATCATACTTTAATTTCTGAAATGTGGAATTGCAATATCAGTGAAGATACTGGCCCATTTTTCTATCATTTATTTTGTTTCTGCCATAAATCTAGGCAGGATAAGAGCAGATCCATTTTTCCTTTTCATTATAAATCTGTGCATCTTATTTTTTGTGTGAACATGAATGACTCAAGGAAAATGAATTATGATCCATTGTTTTGTTCAAGAATGGTCACTGTGGGCTTTAGTTCACACAAAGACAGAGTACTCATTTACGAAGGCTTCACTCATGGGTCAATATGTTGAGTCAAAACTAAACAGTGATGTTGGTTTCTTTACAAGATGGCCTCTTAGTGGGGCTGTAGGAGCCAATGAGTCAATGATGTTTCTCAAGTCTTATGATATAAAGGTATAGATCTCTGAATCTTTATAAGAACATGTAAGGCAAGACAGTGCAACAACAAAAAATGGTTCCTTGAAAGAGGATTATTAGGACACACAGAGATGTTACTGGTTCATAACATTCTTAAAACTTATCTAGACACAGACTGCCACCATGTTGAAGATCTTAGAACCATGCTGATTAATTCCAAGGCACACTTGCTGGAATATTAGAAACTTATTTACTATACACTTTGGACTGGAAAATAGAGATCTTGAGTTTTGTGGTAGGAATGTTTGATATGAAGCCATGCTAACATGGTAACCAGTTGGATCTGATCTTCACTCTAAAATCATTTCCTCATTTTAGATGAAGATAAGAAGCAAGTAACAACATTATACACCTTTAGACACCTGATATTATTTTCTGTTTTCTGTTAGCCATACTCTATGGTTTAGCATCTTTTCCATTTATACTGTTTGAAAGGTCAGTTGGAAATTTTCTGATGATCAAACATCACCTATGGTATCCATGAATCCTTTAGGTCTCTACTTTGCATGCTTCCATAGACAATTAGTATTGACCTACATTGACACACAGAAAGAGGCCCTTTTTCCTCTGCTTTACAAAGGACTTTCATTCCTTTGTTCCTCACTGGAATGGAAGACCTTTCTCCTCTGTTCTCCATTGGTCAAAAGGACTCTTTCTTCTGGTGCCCAATGTTACAGAGAACCATCCACTGTCTGGTCTCCACTGGTGGGTAGGATTCTCCTCTGGTCTCACACAAATTCTTAATTATCAAAAGAGAAGCATTCATATTTATGAAATAAATATATTTTACTGCCTGTTGCTGAGTATGAAGGAATTCATCTCAAAATGAGATGGGTTCAGAAAACATTGATTTTTATTTTATCCTATCATTTTCTGCCTTGATAACATAACTGGTCTCAGTTAACATTTAGCGAACAGTCAGTTTGGTTGGGGTCAGCAAGTGGCTTCAATTTTGTAGTCTGAAAGGGGACCCAATAAAAATCAGCTGAACTGAGTATCTGGTTCTCCCCATGAAGTCCAGACATCTCAAAACTTGGGAAGGTGCTTAGTATAGTCACTGGGTATGTCAGAAGGCCTCTGTGGATGCTCAGAGAACTACAAAGCATAAACTCCATGTGGTTAGGGAATCAACCAAGAAACTTGATTAGTAGTACATTTGCTATATCTTCATGGTTACAGAGCCATAAAGATTGTCCAGACTGAAAACAAGAGAATCAAGGCTATGTTTCTCTAGGGGACAGAAAGAAGAAAACACAGTCATCTTAAATATGTTATTATGCACAGGCTAGCATACATGCAATCACTGAACTGAGGAAGCCTGTATGATCAATCATAAACCTTTCCTTAACCACAATGAATTTGATTATGTATTTGTTTATATTTGTATCAGTAAGAGTTAACCATCTACTTTAATCCTTGAAACTCTCTCCTCCCTCTTCTCCCCCCATCCCCCCCAAAAAAGAATTGGCTTATCTTTAAAGAAATTCTTCAATGAGAACATTGGAAATTTGGAAAACATGATTTCTTTTTTCAATTTTGGGGCTTTGGCCAGAAACATCAACTTGATATACTATTGCTGTGTCTATTTCTTTTTCTGTTCTATATTAACTATGAAAAAGAGTTCTCCAATCTTCCTTCAGTGAAGGTCTAATTCATTTTATATTATTTTTTTTCTATTTTTTGGTATGTGCTTTTACTCTCTGTTAGTTTCTGCAAAGGCTAACAGACTTCATAAGTTATTCTTTTTCTCTTCCCCCAAGCATTTTGTCTGTATCTCTTGCGTTGGGAGCATCAAGTCTGCTGCTTCTCTATCTTAATTGGTTTTCTTAATTTCCCTATATTTATTCCCTGAAAGATGACAGGATAATTTTTTCAATTTCCTCCATCTCCTACAGATTTGACAGCAACCACATTTACAATGTAGTCTAAAATGACACATTTCTTTTACATTTCTGTATCTTCCAATAAGGCTTCATCAACTTTTACGACCTATTTTATAGACATGAACATGATCACAATGCAGCTAAGAAAATACTGTAGACCTGAGAATATTTTCCTTGCTACATTTGTATGTATGTTTGTGTGTGTATGTTTGCATATATGTGTGTGTTTTATTTGACCAAAGATATATTTTCAGATGCTATTAATTTCTTTTCTGTTTTGAACTTCAGTTCAAATCCAGAAATTGCCTAAGATTCTTAACCCATCAGACTCCAGAAATCTATTTAGACTGGGAGTAATGCTCCAAAAGAAAATAAAATTCTAACCTTCTATGAACTCTGTTCTATTTCTAGAATAAATATAAAAAAATCAGGCTCAGAAATGCTGCAGTGCTGATAGAGCCTATGAGATGTTCCTGACTCAAACCTTTTTTCATATGGGGAAGGTCCACTCACAGTTCAGTACTTCATGTAATCAACAAGTCACCTATTGTAATTGGTAGCTCAATAGGGATTAACTTTGCTGGGCTTATTTTATTGAAATAATGAGATTAAAGATGATAGAACAAAATAGCAAATTTAGACTAGCCTTAAAAAATCGTAGTGATTACCCTTCAAAGTTAGTTCTCATCAGAAGATAAAGAGAAAATAAAGGAAATGTCACTAAATTGCCTCTCTATGTTTTGCTCTGTCTTTGTTTTTCTCACATTAAAGAATACAGAATGCTAGGGAGCACATTGTTTACACATTTCTGAACACGTGCTATGTACAATTTCTATGAAAAAGTCCAGACACAGCTCAAATATGAGCTGAATATACCAACCTGTATAAGACAGGTCTACTGTATTATCACCATTCTAAGGTTTAAGATACATAGATACCTAATAGGTTTGGGAAGTATAGATAAACTTGACAAAAGTTACAGGAGTTGAAAAGAGGGCAGTCATGATAAATACTCACTTTTATGCCTAAGCAGAAGGGACTAAGCAATATGTTCGTTCTATCAAGTATCCAGCTGAAGGCATGACACCATTTGAAAGACTAAGTAAATTTTGGAGAGCAAATAGGAAATTTTGGTTTTAGAAATACTGCACAGTTTGTCTTTGGGGAAGAGATAACCCCAGGTGAGAAGCAGAGCCAAACCTAGAGACGTCAGTCTCAGCTCCTCATGTCCTATAATATTGACTTTCTTTCTTCAGAAAACTAAAAACTGTATCCTAGCTCGAAATCGAGCTTCCTGAAAACGGCATTTGGAAGAAGAGAACGGAGGAAGTACTTCATCCCTTGCTCCTGACAGAATGGTGGTTTATAATTTTGTTTGTAGCTACATACATTATCTCATTTATTGTGTGACGGCATTGTCTTCTCCTGCAAAATATGTCCAAGTGGGGTCTTAGTTGTCTTTCTAAAGAGAATATATTCATTCACATTAGTGGGGTATACTAGAACCAAATATGGTACACAAACTAAATCCCCTGGCTGTTTTTCATATGGACAAACATATATAAATATATAAAATATCATATACATTAACAATGTATTATTTATAAATAAATATATAAATATATTATGAAATTTATAAATATATATCTTAAAATAATTACCACTTTTTGAATAGTTAAGCTAACTACCAACAAGGGAGATTATTTCATGTCATTTTTGCATTTTAAAACACTTAAATATTTGCTAGTTAAGCAAGTTTCTTTGGATCAAGAATTCAGAGAAAATGGAAGACATCAGGAGAAAATGGCCCCCCAATCAACATCTACACCAGATCTTCTGTTCCTTTGGTGTTTCTGTGGGACTTCTAACAGTGGGAAAGGGTGTAACTGTTACTCATTTGCATGTCCTTGGGACTTTTTTTTTTCCAATGGGGTGGCATTGTCCAGCCTCCAAATTAGGGATTTTGCTTTGTCTTATGTTTTCTTGATTTATCCTGTTTGGCTGTCATCTCTGGGAAGCCTGTTATTTTCTGAAGAGGAAACTGACCAGCGGTGGATCTAGGGGAGAAAGAAGGTATGGGGCATCTGGGAGGAGTAAGGGAGGGAAAACTGTGGTTGGGATGTACTGTATGAGAAAAGAATCTATTTCCAATATTTTCAATAAAAAACAGAAATTAAAAATAAAGAAGAACTAGCCCTTCTCTTTACCAGTGGCTTTTTTGTGCTTCAGGAGCTGAGTCCAGAAAAAGGGACTGAGACCACACAGTCCATACATACATTTTACTAAATTTGACTTTAAAATCTGGGCTTTTCATATGTACTGTAATACATATTATTGCATTCAAAATTTAATATTTTCTTGGATCACTTTACACTGACAAGGTGAGACAATCCTGATTCCTTGTTGAACTTGAATTCAGCCTATTCTCACCCACACAATCAATTCCTTCCCCAGTAGGCAACCTCTAGGTAGATGAAGAAGTTAGAACTAATGTATTTGCCATTCCCAAGAGAAGATGAAGAATTAACCTTAGCACATAGAAGACAGCTGTGAAAACTCTGGCTTCACACTAACCAAGCGAAAGAGTTCAAAGAGGCATAAGTTTGGGAAATAGGGAAATTGTCAAACTTTTTTCAATGAATTTTTCAGAAGTGTTCATATTGGTGGAAAATAATAACAGTTATGACTTTGGTATGCATAATCATAGCCTTTAATGTCTGGTTGCAAGATACTGTTTTAGGGAAAATAATTTTTTTGTTTGTATAACATTCTGTCTGGTATAATAACAGAACAGCTCTGCCATAATTTGGAAGTCTATGTCCATTAGGTTCACTCATTTTCTTTTCTGGCTTTTTCTGGCTTCTCAATATCCATAAGTGGATTTTTTTACACTTATTTTTCAATAGCAGCAATGTATTGACATTGAATTATTCTAAGACTGTTTCTATAGACATGGAATGCCAATATAACTAATGGCCACCAAAGGCACTTGTGGTATCCAAGTGTCATTAGACCACACATTTTTATTAGGCAAATTGCACAGATATATCCCTAGAAATTACATCATGAGGGACTCAGATACCATTAGGGTGTGTTATGCCAGAACATAAAACATCATAGAGAATTTCCACCAAAGAAATGAACAATATGATGTTCAAGCCTTGTATCAAATTACATGATGTGCATACTAGCCTATTCATTCCAATGTGAATTGAGCTCTCCACATAGTTTTGCAAGAAGATAATGGAAGGTATTCATCTCTATCGTCATTGCCTTCACACTGGGCAACTCCCTCTCAGTCATACCAACTAATTCCTTTATGGTGCATTGGCTTTCTTACTTGTCACATTTGACACAGTGACTCAAAAACATGTATAAACAGTTAAGAATTAGAAAAGCCATGGCCAAATACTAAAACAAAGAACTTTTTTTTCTTCAGTTTCCAGGTACTCAGGGGAAGCACAACAAACATAATCTTGAGTTTTAAAATTTTATAATAATTAAAAGGTGAGTTAGGCAAATGTAGGCAAAAGTTTATTTGAGGGCAAACCTTAAGAGTTAATCCAGGGGCTGGAGAGATGGCTCAGAGGTTAAGAGCACTGGCTGTTCTTCTAAAGGTCCTGAGTTCAATTCCCAGCAACCACATGGTGGCTCACAACCATCTGTGATGAGATCTGGTGCCCTCTACTGGCATTCAGTTGTGCATGCAGACAGAACATTCTATACATAATGAATATATATATAAAAGAAAACTTAAAAAAAAAAGAGTTAATCCAGATAAATTAGAGAAAAACACACTTGAAAAGGGGCACGAAATCTAACAGGCTTTATCTAGCATCATGTTACATAGTGACCTTGAGGTACCTTATAAACACTTGGTTTTTATTTTTTTTCAAATAATTCAAATATTAACAGGCATATTTTTATGAGTTAATATATTAGATATTTTAGTCACCTGGTAGGCCTAGTGAAGTAATTCAACACTTTTATGGTGTCATGAAGGCCTTTGGAAAAGGTGAAGCAGTGACATTTAGTATCTCTGTTTTCAGTTCTTTTCTTTAATGAAATTTTTATTTTTTATATTATTTACAGTTTATTCACTTTGTATAGCATCTGTAGCCCCCGCCCGAATTCCCTCTCAATCCCACTCTTCCTTCTTTATATCCTCCCATGCCCCTGTCCCAGTCCCAGTCCATTGGTAGAGAAAGTCCTCCTCCCTTTCCTTCTGACCCTAGACTATAAGGTCTCATTAGGACTGGCTGCATTTTCTTCCTCTGTGTCCTGGTAAGGCTGCTCCCCCTGGGGGGGGGGAGGGGCGGTGATCAAAGAGCCACCCACTGAGTTCTTCCTGGTAACACTTATCCTCTCTTTAGCTCTTCCAGGATCATCCCCACCTTTCTGCTCACCCAAATCTGCCCCCATGCCCATTCTTTCCTTCTCTTTAAAATAACGACAACAGTAAAAGGAACACACACAAACCCACACATAGGCACACACACACACAAAACTAAAATATACAGTCAAAAACAAAACAAAAACCAGTAAGACAAAAATGACCAACCAAGACAAACAAACAAAAATGTTCAGAAATATTATGGAGTTCAATTTGTGTTTGGCAACTATTCCTGGGCATACTGAAGTGTGGTTAATATACTCAAAATTAGACTTGATTGGAGAACACTATTTTTTTTTTTTTGGAATTGAGTATCAATATTTTAAAATTTAACTCTGGTCAAAACATACAAACAAAAATCCCAGACCTACCAATACTGAAAATTCACTCACCCTAAACATTGATGAGACTGCAATACTGTGTTTCTGTGTGTATTTCACACATGTGTAATATTGTCCAAACCAAAATGCTCTGAACACGTGTGTTAACATACAACATGCTTTAATCATGGGATTGATTATCTTACCTTTTTTCATAGTCCTTCTATTTTCTTTTTTATTATTCCTACTCTAAGATTTACTAAAATTTTTCTGCTTCAGCCGCCTTTCACTATAATTCTTTTATATGACCCTAACATTAATCATAAAAATAGGTACACAAGTAAACACTGACTGATAGTGAATTTATTTTGAAATATTTTTGCATTTGTAGCAATTTAGCATTTATTGGAATTAAGAGATAATTTGCATTCTATCTAGAGGAATGTACTTGTTTTTACACAAAATTGTACGACATAGAACATCTTCAGCACTTTTCAGAGTTTGATCATATTTTGATTTTAGAACTGTTAATGCTGAGAATAACATTTTTCAATAAAATATTTCAGAAGTATGACCATTTTAGAAATTGTCTAAAATTTTTCTTAGCTTAAAGTCAGTCTGATTTGAGCATTTTTAAGTGAAAATGCTCAACATCCTTAGTCATCAGAGAGATGGAAATCAAAACAACCCTCAGATTTCACCTGACACCCATCAGAATGGCTAAGATCAAAACCTCACATGACAACACAGGCTGGAGAGATTGTGAAGAAGGGGTAATCCTCCTCCATTGCTGGTGGGATTATAAACTTGTACAACTACTTTGGAAATCAATCTGGAGCTTTCTCAGACAATTAGGAATAGTGCTTCCTCAAGATCCAGCTATACCACTCCTATGCATATATTCAAAAGATGCTCAAGTACAGAACAAGGACATTTGCTCAACCATGTTTGTAGCAGTTTTATTTGTAATAGCCAGAATGTGGAAACAACTCAGATGTCCCTCAGTTGAGGAATGGATACAGAAATTGTGGTACTTTTACACAATGGAATACTACTCAGCAATTAAAAACAAGGAAATCATGAACTTTGCAGGCAAATAGTGGGACCTAGAAAAGATCATCCTGAGTGAGGTATCCCAGAAGCAGAAAAACACAAATGGTATATACTCATTTAGAAGTGGGTACTAGACCTATAAGGTAAGATAAACATACCAAAATCTGTACACCTAAAGAAGATAAACAAGAAAGAGGACCTGGGGTAAGATCCTCATTTAGAAAGACAAATGGGATGGGCATTGAATGTAGGAGAAAACAAGTAACAGGACAGGAGCCTACCACAGAGGGCCCCTGAAAGACTCTTCCTAGCAGTATATCAAAACAGATGCTGCAACTCATAACCAACCTTGGGCAGAGTGCAGGGAATCATATGAAAGAAGGGGAAGTTAGTATAACCTGGAGACGACAGGAGCTCCACAAGGACCAAATATATCTGGGTCTGTTCTGAGACTGTTTCTTCAACCAAGGACCATAAATGTATATAACCTAGAACCCCTGCCCAGATATAGCCCATCGCAGCTCAGTATCCAAGTAGGTTCTCTAGTTAGAGGAACAAGGACTGTCTCAGACATGAACTCAATGGCTGTCTCTTTGACCCCTCTCCCACCAAGGGAGGAGCAGCCTTGTTAGTCCACAGAAGAGGACATTTTAGCCAGCCCTGAAGAGATCTGATAAGCAAGGATCAGATGGAAGGGGAGGAGGACATCCCCCATCAGTGGACTTAGAGAGGGGCTGGAAGGAGATGAGGGAGGGAGGGTGGGATTGGGAGGAAAGGAGGGAGGGGCTACAGCTGGAATACAAAGTAAATAAACTGTAATTAATACAATAAAATAATAAAGAAAGAAAGTGATCAAGTCCAGCAACAATTTTAAAAAATTATGAAATCTAACACAATAACATGTAATTATATACTAATTTTATATTTATATCTTGAGCAATAACAATAGAAAAATTAAAACCTCTGTTTTCTGGAAGGAGATATGTTTTTAAAAGAGTTGAAAACACTGCAGAACATGAAAACACTGTGTCTGATAACATACAATGGTCTTGAATGTGAGCCCAGGCTTTTTAGGTAATGTTTTAGGCATCATCATGTGTAGATGCTGTGTAACTCTAAGGCTGAAGTCAGTGATACCCTCTATTGCAGCTGCACGTCTACCATTTCTTTGGTCCTCTTACTCTTCCACTATGAAGACATTTTAGCATGCTCTATCAGCAGACATTTTTGCAAGTTTCAAGGAACACTTGAAATACACCACTGTGAACAAGTCTAACACGGCTTACAACCTTGTGTATTTCTGCCGTCTTAAGGAATGGTTCGTGCATTTATATTTTCTTTGACGTAAAGTTCCTGAAGAGAGAAGACTTACCTAAATAGATACCACTGCTAGAACTTGATCATGGAGCTATGCTCCAAATTCTGAATCCCCATGCTTTTCAAATTGTAACGGCATTTAGCTTAGTGAGTGTCATGTCTTTAATCTTCCTTTGTGGAATTAGACTAATCTTTAATGTTTTAAATGTAAATTAAATAATTTAATTTAATTTCTAGAAACACCGGGCTTCTTAATTAGTCTTCCAGGATGTTGTGGTCAAGGTTACCCTGCCTCCAGTGAGCACCCTCATCATATGGAAGCAGCAGTTGTATTCCCTGCTCAGCCTTCACTTTGAAATCTACAAGTCTCTACCTCTCTACTCTGGTCCTCTGAGGACATGCTCCACACATAAATCAGGCTTCCAAGAAAGCTAAAAGAGGTAATTATTATTTGCATTTTGGGCATTTAAAAACTCAAAGCTCAGAGGTAAGCATACTTAATTGTAACTCCTTCACCAGATTATACATTTCTCCAGGGGCCGTGGCTCCTTCTGTTTGTTTTATCAGCATCTCATCTCCTTAACATTTCTGTGATAGCACCATGCCAATAAGCCTGACTGTAGAGTTCTGGAGAGAAATAGGCCAAGACCCTCCAAGCTACTAACCTTAGGTTATATTAGATTTATTGCACCCCTTCTTGGCCATGGAGAAGTGATGGAACCAGTTTACATATTGGTATAGTACCATAAGATGATTTTATTGCTGAAGTGAGAAGGTAGACTTTTGGGGAAAAAATTAATGTCACACATTCATTTTGTTTTATACCACCTGTCTCTACTTTCTGTCCTGAGTGGAACCAGGTATAAACCAGTGAAGTGAAGAGTGCATCATCTTCCCAAAGTGAAGGGGTCTCAGTGGTTTCACTGGAACCAGACAAAGCTGAAGTTTTCCACAGGGCCTTTTTAGAGTTTAAACCAAATTTAAAGTATTTTTTTTTCTCCTTTACTTCTCTGGCCTCAACCTTACATTTTAATTACAGTGCAATAATTTAATGAACATTGGTAATAGGGAAAACTTTCAGACCTTTTGTTCTTTAGTGCAGTCAAGGGAAACCTCATTAGAGGGGATTCTCTTAGTTAGCAGGGTTTCGAGGTTAATGAGCTGTGAGTGATAAAATGGAGTAGTAATCCCTCCTTGCTGCAGCAGCCTGTATTTTGTTCATCCCTAATCTCAGTAGGAAAAGACAGACATAGTAGAAGATGGTTAGACAGAACCAATATGAGGGGCTTGGTCATGTTCCAAATATTGACTTTTTGGTATGAATCATGATTGAAAACTCCTCACATTCAAAAAGAAGCCCAAAATTGAGTAGGTAAATACTTTTCTCTATGAGTGGATTTGGGGGACAAAGTGGTGACTCAATATTTTTCATTAAAGACTGACTGAGGTCTTCAATATTTAGCCTTTACTGAGGATAATTTTCTTAATGTTGTAAAGAGGAACCATAAAGTTTGAACCCACGTGGTGGTTTGAGTGAGAGTGGTCCCATAAGCTAATATATTTAAATGTTGGTGGAAAGTTTGGGACTTACTAGAAGGTGTGGGTCTTTTGAAAGAGGTTTGGCCTTGTGGGAAAAGACGTGGCCTTGTTGCAAAAGGTGGGTCACTAGCAGAAGGCTTAGAGTTTTCAAAAGCCACATCATTACCTGTTAGCTTTCTTTCTGCCTCTTGCTCTCCAGCTCTTAGCTACTGCTCCAGCTGTGAATCAGCTCTGCCTGCCTGTTCCCATGCTACCAGCGATGAAGACTATGGACTCAGCCTGTGAAACTGTAAGCAAGCCCCTAATTAAATGTTTATTTATAACTTGCCCTGGGCACCGTGTCTCTTCACCACAATAGAAAATTAACAAAGCAGTCATAATCTCAAGTGAACTTGATTTAAATGAGGGAATGGAGGAAGGGTGGGTTATATAACACTGTTAGCAAGAGGACATAAGGTGTTGAATTCTATCAGAGAACACAACTTACACTCTGTAATTCCAAATCCTCACAGGTGTTGTTTTCAGTAGCACTGTGGTGACCATGGCAACCTCTTCCTAATCCTGCTGGACTTTGCTGTGTTGTTAACCATATAGTGGATGTGACTTCAGTTCATGTTGAAGTTCAAAAGCTCTGAGATTCCTTTTCAGGCAGGGTTCAGTGCAGAAGCGACTGGCCTGTGCTATCATGCTCTTGCTGTGGACTTCTCCTTCAGGATGGCAGATTTTTCTTCACTGACAGGCACCCTGGAGCCACCATTATCCCTTTGTAATTCTAACGTGTTCAGAATCATGACAACTGCTAGTTTCTCCACCAGTTAGCATCATCTCACTTCACTGTCTTTTGCCCTCCTTTCTTTCTACAAGGAGAGGAGGATGTCAGAGCAGGACTGGAATACCTGAGTTCTAAATATGAGAGCCTCTCTTTCCGTTTTTCTCTTTAGGATAAATCTGTCTAGAATGTTTCCTTTCATTTCTAGATATTTGTCTTCTATTGTTTCATTATTTATTAGATTTAGGTGGAAAAGTTAGATAACAATGGAAAAAAAAAACCTTACCTACTCCAATAATTCTTTTTTATATCTCAATGTAGAAAAACAGTTTTTTTAAAAAGAAACACTCCTTTGTCTCTTGAAATAGGTTTTGTATCTGTGACATATTTTAAAATATAAAGACAGAGTGCTGTTTGATTTGAAAGTACTTTTAAAATTATTGAAGCTAGTAATTTTTAATAAAAGGAATATTCTAATACTAAAAACACAGAGGAAGAATATCATCTTAAAGTGAAAGACAAGCTCATAAATTAAATAGATTTTATGTCAAAAAGAGGCAAACTTATTTCCTTACAATTATTCTTTTCATTTTTCCATAAATACACAAAGATATAACAATTTATCCATGACCTTGGTCATTCTTACATGACTTTTGGGAAACCCACTTAAAATGGGGTATTGATCAAGACAGGAACTACTTGATTCACATTCCCTGTAATCAAGGATATAGCTTCTATGGACATAGGCCAGTCTTATCGATATGTACTTCCTAAAGACTCTGCATTTCTTACCGTTGGGATCCTTCTGACACCTTGCCCAAAGCTATTCCATGTCTGGACTTTACACTGCCAGAGAATCCCTTCTATTCATCCACTCAATGGGATCAGCTTTACACCACACTTCCACAAGGCCAGGTACAAGAGAATCCAAGACAGAACTAGAACATTTGAGACAGGTATTTTTTTTATCTAAAGAGATTCTCTCATACAGGTACAGTGGGCTTCCAAAGCCTGAGCTCAGATTAGCTGTTAAACTATAAGGACAGGACCTGAACATTCTAAGAGTCAGATCTTAAGTTTGCCAATCATTTTGTGTTCTAAAATCTATCTAAATACTTTTCCTCCTTGAACTTGCATATATTTTTCTTAGCAACATTATCATTCATATTTACCCTCATTTAATGTTTATTTTGTCATGTGGCTTGGAGTCTTTTGTATCTTCTGAGAGGCCACCTATGATAACTACTTCACAGAAGAGTTAGGTTGCTTATGTTTTTCTTCAATTTTACAGCCTCTTATTTTAGTCCTCAATAATTCCCAGATCAGGTTTAATTGAAGATGTGATTACCAACTATCCCTTTTAAAAGAAATTATAAGACAATAGAAATAAAGTGATATTGTTTTACGGTTTAAATGAGATATACTGTTGCCCAAGGTGGTTTTACTACTAGATGTAGATAAAAAGAATTTTGAACATCATTTGCAATATACCAATTCCCAAAATCTACTTTACCCCAACTACCCATATTAAAATCATGTTATCCTCATGTGCATTTTAACCATTTCATAAATTTTGTTCATTTCATTTATTAATATTTGAGAATTTCAAAAGACACTCTATGTAACAATTTATTGATGCAGATAGTATTGAAAATCTATTTCACTCCATCTTATCTAGTCAGTGCCTGCTGTGGTTCCAACCATCTGAAGGATGCTATGAAGATGAGAAGAAACTGTTTCAGATGAAGACAGGACGATGTGAGAAACAGGAAGACAGATAAGGACAGCGAAGGGCACTGTGTATAACATGAAGAAAGACAAGCAGGAAGCATGGCCTGTGATCTCACCTAATTTAGTTAACCTGCCTCCAAAATGTCCCAGAATCCATGCTAATTTTCTCCTCTAAAATTTTATTTTGGTTTTAGTACTCATATAATCATACCAGCCACCATCAAAGACAACATTGAACCAAACCGACAGCCAAAAACCCTTCTATAGCCCCTTCTGCCAGAGGGGATCCCTAGCTCTGGTAATAAAATTACTTTATAAATCTGGGTCTATCCGAATTTGGGTCTAACTATTCCCTACCTAGAACCATCCTGGAGTCATGTTCTTCTCCTATTGCCTTTTAAAAAATTCTTTTTTATTTATTACAGTTTATTCACCTTGTATCTCAGCTGTAGCCCCTTTCCTTCTCTCCTCCCAATCCTGCTCTCCCTCTCTCATCTCCTCCCATCCCCCTCCTCCACTTCCATGTGACCCTGGCCTATCAGGTCTCATCAGGACTGGGCTCATTGTCTTCCTCTGCGGCCTGGTACAAGAGCCAGCCACTGAGTTGATTTCCTATCCCCTTTTAAACAGATGGTAAAATGGGTCAACAGTGCCTTTCCCTGCGTGTTCTCTGCATGGGCAGATCCTCTCTGCTCTAGATCATCTTCCTTGTTGATTGCTCCTTCGGGAGCCCAACTCTCATCCCTCCTTCTGGATTCACTGTCAGCATACTAACAAAGTCTTTAATTACTTTGAAAGCTATATACAGGTGTCACATTCCTGGAACATCCTTCTCGCCGGGCCTTTGTGTTGTCACTCGATTTCTAAATTTCGTTGTATGTAGGTTATTATTAATTTGTTTTTTGCATTTAATTTATAATTAAACGACTATAAATTTCTTTTCTCTTGACTATACAGAGGAAAACAAATGCTTTGATGGTAGATGCTATCTCTTTTACTCATGTTCATCCTGACTAGTTACTAATGTCTGTTTTCACACCAATCTGCTGTGCAGGAAGCTGAGACACAGGTGTGCAGGTGCCCGTGACTTAGGACTGTGAAGTTATGCCACCCTGAAGCTGTCACAGCACCATGGCAAGACCACAGATAAAGAGCTAGGAAGGAAGCTCAGCTAGTAATGTGACCTCAACAGAAGTTTGGGGACCTGAGTTCAATTCCTAGAAAGCATGAAAAAGAAGCTTGCAAGGAGGCACAAACTTCCAAATTCTGGCTCTAAGAGCCCGCACACATAGGTCCCCTGGGATGTGTTGTCCAGCCTCCTTGTGAAATCCAGGCCAGTAGTAATGTTTGGTAAGTGACAGCACAGGTTAGCTTGTGACCTACCGACACACACACAGAGAGACAAACACGCACACACACATGCATGCACACACACATACACACAGGCACAGGCACACACATGAAAACACAAACATACAGGCATGTGTGTATGTAAGCACACACACATTCACACACACGCATACACACAGGCAAACACAGGCATACACACATGCATACACGCACACATGCTCACACACACAGGTAAATTCTACTGAAAATTTGTGGGAAAGGTTCAGCAATGATTCTGACCAGCAGCAGCTACATATCCTCAAAGCACCCAGACTTCCTGCTCATCCATCCTTAGAACCTCTACTCTTAGCTGGTTAAAAAAGAGCTTACCCCCACTTCACAGGCAATTAATAATTCATCTAGTTGGCTGTTACGAAAACCAGGCCTGGGAAATGAAGAAGTTTAGTTTTGCACCCTCACCCGCAGATGGTCTCCAAGACAGACTAGGTGCAAAGGGAGGGGGTCTGGGTCATTTGTGATATTAAAATGAATAATTTAAGCATCTCTGATAGAACCAGTTGAAATACATTTGGAAATAAAGTGTAATATCACCACAGAGTCATATTGTTAGCTAAAAGAGTAGGGAGAAAATAACTGACTGGCACTATTTTAAAGGGTAAACTGTGCTCAACAGCAGCTGGAGAAAGACATTAAGTAACAGAGCACACTAATGCTAACTGCTCTCCTGGTAAGTGTGGTAAATGAAATAAACCCCTGCATCCAGGGGATCATTAATCTATAGTGAATAATGGCAGGGGTAGTGTAAGGAGATTAAAAAGGGCATTGTAAACATTTGTGGCTGTATAATATACAAATTAAAAATGTGAGAACGCTCGCAGCTGCATAATCTACAAATTAAAAAGTGTAATAGTCTGGCATTAATTACGGGCTGATCAATCCCAGTAATTGCTGGCATGGAGATGAACAATTACAGGTCCGAAATGTTATTTGAGAAAGAGACATTGACCTTGGAACTGTGAGGAATGATACTGCGTTACAAGGTATTACAAGACCCTATCAAACTCAGGCCCAGCGTTTGTAGCTGCTGCCGGCTCAGCGCAGGGCTGTAATCACCACACTATTTCTTTCCATTATGGTGCCACAGGGGTTAGCCTGTGTTTTCTCTTTTTGAACAGAAACACCCAGTGACCTTCAGCCTTCTGAAAATGGGACCATCAGGCCTCATTTCCAAGTTCAAACAGTTTTAATAAAAATGAAATAGCAAGAGATAATGCATTTTACCCTTCTAGTCCAAGGGAACAGTTCAGAAAGTTGGAAAGACAAACTTCTTTTAGATGTGAACATTTCAACTGGGATTGCACTGAAAACCTAAATGTCCCCATCAAACATTCTCAAGTTGACAGCTCTGAGCCAAGAAACCAGAGGCCCAAACATCTGATTGTCATTCGATGTTAGAACTTTACCACTATTCTCTGACCCTTCTCACTGACAAACATTAGAGCAATGCTGTTTGGGAATTTGTTCTATGGTACCCAACATGACAAGTGAGCAAAGTAAGAGCATAGTGCTGCTGCTGTAGGCCATATGGCCTTGGCTGGTTCTCTACTTGTGGCATTCTTGGTGGTAAAAGTCCTTGTTCAGTTCTTTCATTCACTTACTTAACATGACAATCTGAACTTTAGTCACTGGCCCTCCTGTGAATTGACTTCCTCAAGTTAATACCAATTCCCACCACAAGTGACATATTTAGACTTTGGTACATAAAGAGACTCCTCTGCCCACTCTTTTCTTCCAGAGCTTCTAAAGTGGCTTAGATACTGCTTCTTTTGTGAATTCTTTTATGTCTGGCTCAGTTCTCTTTATGATCAGCATATTAATGGCTTTCTTTCCCTCCATTTACATAGTCAGGTTCAAATGACTGTAACCTGGGGTAGTTCAATATACAGAAATCCATCAATGTAATCCACCATGTAAACAAACTAAAGGAAAAAAAATACATGATCATCTCCTTAGAAGATTAAAAACCATTTGACAAAATCCAACACCCATTCATGTTTAAAGTCTTTACTAAACATAGTAAAGACAAGCAAGCCTATAGCCAGTATCAAACTAAATGGAGAGAAATTTAAATCAATCCCACTGAAATAAGGGTCAACGTAAGGGTGCTCACTCTCTTCATAACGCTTCAACATAGTTCTTAAAGTCCTAGCTAGAGCAATAAGACAAATAAAGAAGATCAAGGGGATACAAATCGGAAAGGAAGAAGTCAAAGTATTACTATTTGCAGATCATATGATAGTACACATGAGCGACCCAAAAAATTCAACCAGAGAACTACTTCAGCTGATAAACACCTTAAGAAAAGTGGCTAAATACAAAATTAACTCAAAACATTTAGTAGCACTCCTGTATACAAAAGACAAAAGGGCTGAGAAAGAAATTAGGGAAACTACACACTTTACAATAGCCACTAATAATAAAAAGTACCTTGGCATGACTCTAACCAAGCAAGTTAAAAACAAAAATTCAAGTCTCTGAAGAAAGAAATTGAAGAAAATATCAGAAGATGAAAAGATCTCCCATGCTCAAGGATCAGTAGTATTAACAAAGCGAAAATGGACATCCTGCCAAAAGCAGTCTAGAGATTCAATGCAATTCCCATCAAAATACCAACACAATTCTTTACAGACCTTGAAAGAACAATTCTCAACTTCATATGGAAAAACAAAAGACCCAGAATTGCCAAAACAATCCTGTACAACAACAGATAATATGGAGGTGTCTCCATCCCTGATGCCAAGCTGTACTACAAAGCAACACTAATAAAAACTGCATGGTACTGGCATAGAAACAGAATGGTGGATGAATGGAATTGAATAGAGGACCCAAAAATAAACCCACATACCTACAGATATTTGATTTTTGACAAGAAAACCAAAACCATACAATGGAAAAAAGACAGCATGTTCAACTAATGGTGCTGGTCTTACTGGATGTCTATATGAAAAAAATGCAAATAGATTCATATTTATCACCCTACACAAAACTAAAGTACAAGTAGATCAAAGACCTCAACATAAAACCAAACACACTAAATATGTTAGAAGAAAAACCGGGGAAGAGTCTTGAACTCATTGGCACAGGAAACAACTTCCTGAACAGAACACCAACATCACAGGCTCTAAGATCAACAATAAATAAATGGGACCTCATGAAACTGAAAAGCTTCTGTAAAGCAAAGGAAATTGTCATCAGAACAAAACGATAGCTTACAGACTGGGAAAGGGTCTTCACCAACCCTATTTCTGACAAAGGGCTAATATCCACGATATATAAAGAACTCAAGAAGTTAAAAAGCAACAAATCAAGTAATCCAATTTTAAAATGGGATGCAGAGCTAAACAGAGAACTCTCAGTAGAGGAATATAGAATGGCAGAGAAACACTTAAAGTAATGTTCAACGTCCTTAGTCATCAGCGAAATGCAAATCAAAATGAACTTGAGATTTCACCCTAAAGCCATCAGAGTGGCTAAGATCAAAAATTCAAGTTACAACACACACTGGAGAGGTTGTGGAGAAAGGGGAACCTTCCTTCATGGATGGTGGGAACTTAAACTTGCACAACCACTTTCGAAATCAATCTGGAGCTTTCTCAGACAATTAGGAATAGCGCTTCCTCAAGATCCAGCTAAACCACTCATAGGCCTATAACCAAAATATGCTCAAGTACACAAGGACATTTGCTCAACCATGCTCATAGCAGCTTTATTCATTATAGCCAGAACCTGAAACAACCCGTGTCTCTCACATGAGGAATGGATACTGAAATTGTGTTACATTTACACAATGGAATACTACTCAGCAATTAAAAACAAGGAAATCATGAAAATTTCAGGCAAATGGTGGGATCTAGGAAAGATCATCCTGAATGAGGTATCCCAGAAGCAGAAAGACACACATGGTATATTCTCACTTTTAAGTGAATATTAGATATATAATATAGGATAAAAATACTAAAATCTGAACACCTAAAGAAGCTAAGCAAAAAGGACGACACTGGGTAAGATGATCAGTCCTTACTCAGAAAGACAAATGGGAAAGGGATAGGATAGGGAGAAAATGGGGAACAGGACAGGAGCCTACCACAGAGGGCTTCTGAAAGACTCTACCCAGCAGGGTATCAAAGCAGATGCTGAGACTCATTGCCAAATTTTGGGCAGAGTGCAGGGAATCTTATGAAAGAAGGGAGAGATAGGAAGACCTCGAGGGGACAAGAGCGCCACAGGGAGACCAACATATTAAAAAGTTTGGGGCACAGGGGTCTTTTTTGAGACTGATACTCCAACCAAGGAGATGACCTAGAACCCCTGCACAGATGTAGCCCATGGCAGCTCAGTCCAAGTGGGTTCCCTAGTAATGGGAACATGGGAACAGGGACTGTCTCTGACATGAACTCCAAAAGTGGCTGGCTCTTTGTTCACCTCCCTCTGATGAGGGATCAGCCTTGCCAGGCCACAGAGGAAGACAATCCAGACAGTCATGATGAGACCTGTTATGCTTGGGTCAGAGAAAAGAGTCAGAGTACCTCCCCTATCAGTGTACTTGGGTAGGGGCATGGAAGAAGATGAAGGAAAGAAGGTATGATTGAAATTGAATGAGGGAGGAGGCTACAGCTATAATACAATGTGAATAAATTATAATTGTAATTTAAAATAAATAAATTTTTAAAAAATTAAAAAAACAATTTACTGTAACCCTAAAACAATATTCTTTATAAAGAAAATCTATTTATTTAGGCTTATATTTCTACAAATAAAAGTCTAGGGGTACATCTGGCAATGGCTTCTTGGTAGCAGCCCTGGAGTAATTTTCATAATCTTGTGGAATGTGGTAATACGTAATCTTTCGTAATGTGGTAGGAGACTGGGAGCATGTTTCTATCTGTGAATGTGGTCATATTCCCCTTCTTATAAAACTGCTAAGACTTATTATGGGAACATACTAATGACTTATGTGGCTTTTATCACTTCCCAGTGGTCCATCTCTCATTAATATTATGACAGTACCTTTTCCTGCCCTGTTTGTATGTTCCTGTTTGCACATATATGTGTATGTCACATACACTTACCTGTGTTGGTCAGAGGTCAACATCAGAAGTCATTCCTCCTCAGGATCCATCTATGTTTTATTTTGAGATGATGTCAGTCATTGACCTTGAGTCCTTACCAATTAGGCTGGAATGCCTGCCCAGCAAGTACCAATAATCCATCTGTCTCTACCTCTCCAGTATCAGGGTTACATGTACGCATTACTGTTTTTTACATAGCGTTGGAGACTGAACTTAGGAACTCATGCTTGCTTGACAAGCACTTAATGAACTAACTTTATGGAACCAGAGCTGGATTTTTTTACCCTAATACCATGCATATATCACTTTGGACAATAAATTTCTGTATGGGTTTGGGATAAAGCATTCTTTGCTGGAATAACAAAGAACTTAATCTTTGGTTCCATACTTCTCCCTAGACCTCCAGAGTGTGTGGGGAAACCTCCTGAACATTAGACAATAAAATGCTCAGTCACACAATTTCTACACATGCAAGCAAGCTACTGAATCAAAACTCATACCTATTTTCTTGCAGTGACTAAAAGAAGCATACATGAACATGATAAGACCTGACACTCCTCATTCCATCTCAATCATGGGAATCATTTGCACCACACTCTAAGTTTTTGAGATTCTCTTCTTTGCCTCTTATCAGGATTCTGCTTCTATACTCAAGATTTTTCTCCTTCACCTTTAGCCCTGCTGCAGAACTCAATGTCCACAGATTGTCTGGTTCTGGATGATAGTAATAATGAAAGGGAGTGCAAAGCAACATTTTGCAGCCATGTCTTTTCAAGAACCATTAGGGCCACCAAATTATCAATATGTCAGATTCCTCTAGCATAAATGGCATGTAACATCCTTTCCTAGGGTTTTTGAGTACCTTCTTTATTATAGGCTTCGTTTTATACATACAATTCCAAGATGCTGAAATCCTCTCAAACAAATAGCATGGTCAGTGGTCAGCAGTCAGTAAGACTCTGTACAGACAGACTGGTCAGTGATGATAAGATACTTTGATTTAGACAGCAGGTGATTCCTTTGCACACACAAGACTGAGACCTCCCACCCTAAAGAGAAAATATAATTTTGCAATGTTCTAAAGCCAGGATATGTAAAGGCATATATATTCAAGAAAGAGATAAAAGACTGTTAATGATAAATATTCCCTTAAGGAGATATGAACTTATAATTCCCCAGCCTTTCAATCCATAAAGCTGCTGTCAGGCTCTCACTGGTAAGGCAGCCTGCTTTTTTGTGATTTAGCTCAGAAAAGATAACCAATTTTCTTCCTCTTCTTTCTACTTTCTGACTCCAAGAAGTTATACAGATACTTTTTTTCTCCAATGTGCCTGCCATGGTATTTTTCTCTAACCCAATAAATGGCCCCCTCAAAATTCCCTTATGGGCTAATATCTTCTTAAGATTTATTTTATTTTTAAGTTTGTTTACGTATATGTCTCTGAGTCTGTGTGTGGACAAATGTGTTTGAGTGCGGGTGCTGAGGAGGTTAGAGGCTTAGTATCCCCTAGGGCTTCGGTCATAGGAAGCTGTGAGCTGTTTTGATCTGAACTTTGGCAAGAGAAGTATGTGCTCTTAACTGATGGGCCATCTGTCCAGCCCCCTGGGTTCCTTTTAAAATTCTTTTATCTGTGAGACAGAAAGACAGGAACTTTCTGCCCCATGGTGATAGTTCGTTGATTACCACTGGTGCTCTTCGTCTTTACCAATTGGATTTCTCTAGAGGGAACTCATGATTTTCACCATGAACTCCATTCCTTGCAGAACCTGATTCCCACCTGACTGAAAGCACACAAGCTCTGGCTTCTGATCTTGAACTACGGCTGCAGCAATTGCCAACATTGAAAAATGCCTTAAGCTAAATGAATAAAACCTTGAGGCCTTTGCAGATGCTGTTTCCAGCTAGGATTCCTGTGCCCATCCTTACCCTTGGGGAGTGTGTTATCAATTCCACGGTCAATTTCCATATCCCTCTCCCTTAGCATTTTTCATGGTCATTCAAGATAGCCTTCTTTGAGTCTCCATTCTTCCAGGTCCTTCAGTTGTAAAAGCTCTCAAAAGTGTTAGTTCTCTAAATGGTCATTTTCTCCACTCTGAATTGTTTGTAAACAAGACTCCCAACACAGCCTGAAATCATTTGTTTTCGTTTTGTGTATCTCACTGAAGTAAAGCCAAGGAAAGTGTTTTGAAACTGGACATGAAAAGGCAGATGCTATCTTACCTTGATGGGAGGACTTGGCCTATTGTAAAACAATAGCTAGACTTAACTATTTTAATAGAGTTAATAACTGAACACCAATAATGTGGAAAGCTAGTTAAGTAGAGCTACTAATTGTATCAGGAAAAATGAAACACATGTTGATTCCTTTTTTATGTACTACACACCTGTCTCCTCAGGCATGGGATTTTCCCCAATTTTCACAATAAATAATGTAGCTAAAAGTATTAGAGAGGGGTTTGGTTTTTTAAGTAAACAATCAAAAAGACAAAATCCTACTGTCTTAGAATGTCGTTTGATGTGACTAGACATCATGGCCATGGCAACTTTTAAAAAGGAAAATATTTAATTGGGGCTGGCTTACAGTCCAGAGATTTAGTACATTATCATCATGGAGGGGTGAGGGTGGGGGGAGCACAGTGGCATCCAGGCAGACATGGTGCTGGAAAAGTAGCTGAGTGTGCTACGTCTGAATTCTCAGACAGCAGGAAGAGATTTTGACCCTGGGCCTGGCTTGATCACGCACCATGGCATGAAAATTGACCTCCTCCAGAGATGAAGAAACATTTTGCTTGGGGAAGGTGCCTGTGGCTAAGTCCATAATATATCTTTTTTCCTTAAAACTTGTTTTTGTCTATTTTTAGAGACATTTAGATGACAAATTTCTATATCCAGAACTGATTGCTCCTATGTGCCCTTCACCAGTGTCTTCGAAGGACAATATCCACCATTACCATAAGACAGTTGCCAATGCTAAAATTCCAGAGGACTTTCTGTCCATAATCATAAAGAAATACCTTTAATGAGACCGTATCCCCCAGACTCTAAACTTTCATGCCACCATGTGTCTTTCAGGCTCTGCATGCCTACACAAAGAAGAATAGTTTCCAGAGTACAGAGGAGAAAGTTCAATGTACTTGGAAAATATAGAATATAAGAGCTGTGTTTTGTAGATTCTCAGTGCTCAGCAACAGACTAAGTAAGCATCCTAAGTCTGTTACAAGAATAAACTTATGTAATTATAACCTGTGAGTACCAATTGTATTCAGGGTGGACATAGTTTACAGTAGTGACTATATTGTGGGTTGGGAGGGTGTTCCTCTCAGCACCAGTTAGGAAGGAACTGTCTATAATGATCCTCTGCTTTTGCAGTCAGTGGGCTCAGGCCCATCACACATACCACTGGCATCTCTGCCTTCCCACTTTTTACTTCTTACTTGTTATGCACTACTCATTTTCTTGTGAGGTTTGAGTTTAGCAAAAGGCCATCATGGGCCACCTAAGGCTATGTCTAGCAGGTTATAGTAAAATATCAATGTTCTCTTATCCTCCATATCTCAGCAATGACGTTGTCTTAAGGGGTAAGTTAGGTGAGAAGCATATTTGTAAAAGATAGAGAGAACAACATCTAAGTATGGCCTTTCCTACAAACTTTGCAGCTCTCAATAATTGCAATTTTTAAAATTTTCAATCTTAAGAAGACTTTTAACCATTTGTGAACAATTTCTGGTAAAGCTAAGTAGTATTTCACTTTGAAATAGTACATTTTTAATTTTTATTTTATTTTTATTAATTACCGTTTATTTACTTTGTATCCCAGCTATAGCCCTCTCTCCTAACCCCTCCTAATCCCACCCCCCTTCTTCTACTATCCCCTCCCCAAGTCCAGTGATAGGGTTGGTGCTCCTCCCCTTCCATCTGACCCTACTTTATCAGGTCTCATCAGGACTGGCTTCTTTGTCTTCCTCTGTGGACTGGTAAGGCTGCTCCCCCCTCAGGTGGAGGGGATCAAAGAGCCAGCCCATGAGTTCATGTCAGAGATGGTCCCTGTTCCTATTATTAGGGAACACTTGTGTACACTGAGCTGCCATGGGCTACTTTTGTGCAGGGGTGTTAAGTTAATCTTATGAAATAAGAGGGAGATAGAAAGACCTGGAGGGAACAGGAACTCTATAAAGAGAGCAACAAAACCAAAACATCTGGGCACATGGTTCTAAATGATCATGAATCGAAATAGTATATTTAACACCCATTGTAATTTATCTGTATGAAAACATATTAAAAGAAGCAGACTTTAAGGATGTAACTCAGATGGCAGAGTGCTGCATGGCTAGCATGTTGGTAGTCTTGAGTACAATTCCAACACATCCTGAATCAGGTATAGCAATTCACAGCTGCATTCGAAGCATTCTGGGGGTAGAGGCAGGGGGGACATTGTCATCATCTTTAAGATTAGAGCATAATAGAGGTCACCTACATGATACTATCTCTAAAACAAATAAGCAAAAAAAAAAACCATAGAGAATGAGCGTAGTAAAAGGACAATCTGGTAAACCACAAGAACACAGAACTGTGTAACTCTTTGACTTGAAGGACCCTAACAAGGATATTCAAATGGCAAAGATCAATCTCTCTCCTAATATGTATAACACTCATGACTTCTGGTGCCCTTGTCTCTTGAGACAGTAAGGTACTGTCTCATAGTGACCCTTACTATTCTTTTACCGTTATTACATTCTGAGGATTTAGGCTTTTCTGACTTATTCCCAGTTTTCCTGTGTTCTTTCCAGGTTATCATCGTATTTTCTCGGATTTCTAAATTTGTCTCTACTTTCTTTGTTGTCTTTATTTGGTTTCTACTTCAGGAACACATAACCAGTGGATATATGGTAGTTATGCTACCCCACTGCTTAATCTGCCTCCAGATGCCAATGTCCTTGAAAGGTAGTATATAAAGACTTGATCTCAGAGTGGCAATATCTTAAGGGCTACGGTCCTCTAAGAGACAGAGCTGCCTCTTGTGATTTCTTTCTGTTCTTGGCCCTGGGTATAACCACAGATTCAGCATATGTCCCCAGGAAAATCTAGTATTTGAACCTAAAGGTCTATACAATCCTCCTGACCCCATAAGTAGCTGGCGTCAAGTATTTTCTATGGTAACACAAAGTTGTTGAAACTGCACATTCATTTCAGTACTATCTTCAGTACTGTTATTACAGATTTAGACACTGTGTGTCACTTTCATTTGTTCTTCTGTGCCCCTGTTCCACCATCCCATATTACACCATTAATCGACCTGCAAGTTTGCAGCCCTAATGAATCTCTTAGCTCTGCGGGTTGGGATATATCTTTCTAAACGTTCTGATTCTTACATGAGCTAGCCGTACCCTTCAGTAGTCCTTTCTTCTTTCAACTGAATTACTCTAGTTCTCATTCAACCTCTACTTTTTAGTGTCACTTCTCTTTAAGGATTACTTCCCCCATTATCCAAGTTTGTTAGGTTCTTCTGTTTTCACCCATCTTGTCCACATAAGCCTCTCCCACCGCTGTACTGAGGCTCATTCTTGCTGCCTATTTGTGCATTCCGTCTCCTGTGATGCTGCCAGGACAGAGAAGCTATGTGAGAGACTGGTGATGCACTTCCATGGTAGAGAGCTTACTCAGTGTGAACAAAGCCCCAAGTTCCATGTTTCTTACTTTAAGAAAACAAAACCAACTAAACTGCTTGTCTGATTGGGGCGGTATCTTCAGCATGCTAAAATTATATCCTATCAGGTATCCCACAGACTAAAAACAATAAATGTTTGTTGAACATATAAATGGGGACATTTCTTTGGGTCACAGGTAGATGTAGATGATTTCTAGAGCAGTAAACAGTGGTTAGCAGTATAGAGCTAATGCCCTGTTGGGATTGGTAAAGGAAAGCAAAGTTTGCATTTTCCCACCATCATGATAATTCGTCTACAAGTGGCGGTTACATAGATGGTGAATAATCCCTATAATAATGATTTTCATTACGTCAGATTTCTACTATCACCTCAGACTGTTAAAATCTACAGTGTGCTATGAAAAAATATGTATCGACTAGTTGAAGTCTATCCTATAACAGGGGGATATTCTCCATGAAACCCACCTCAGAGAGGGATGGCATGACATTGCTTTCATGCCAGGATGAAGCAAAAGGAACCCACTCACCTGTAAATTTTTGAAGCCAGCTCTCACCCTCACTGTGAATGGATAAAGTTAGAATGCTTTTCAGTTTATCACACAGAGCACCCCATTCCCCCTTTACTCCTTTATTTCTTGACTGACTGGCTAGAGATGCAGGGGCACCCTTTTATTTGGCTCAGTGATGCTGGCAAATGCTTTAAAATTTTCTCAATGTTTTAAGAGGTGAAATGCGTTATTTCCAAGGGTGTGAAAGAGAACTGAGGCCAAGTGGCGTTGAGTGAGTTGACTATAAATCTATGCAGCATATACATACGTGCAAATTGAGGTTTTTATAGCTGGGCAGGCTGTAAAGTGCCTACCCTGTTGAATGTGTTATTTGTAATGTGCCAAGTTCATACACAGCTTTTACATTCATGTTCTCTACTGTGCCCTATAAAAATTAGTTTCTGCTTTTCTAAAACACAAACTAGAATTCTGTGAGCACTACCAAGCTTCAGAGTAAGGTCAGGACATATAAAAAATACTGACTGTTATTTAATAAAGTTTTGTCTATGCTAATTGCTAGATTGTTTTCTTTTCCAATATCCTTGCAATATGCCAAATATCATTGTCTTTTTAGTACCCTGAATGGAACCAACAACTACAACAATTAATCTCTTCGAAATGTTAACATGAAACTGAAAACTTATGTACTGACACTGTTATGCATAATATATTCTTATTTTTACCTATACTATAAAAAGCCTTATGCTATGATATTTGACTTCCAGTGGATAGTTGGAATAGTATCATTACTGGCCATTTGACCTCCTATGGAAAGGGGAAAATGTTCTTATTTCTATTAACTAGGTCTCAAAAAATTTGTCCTTTCTTAAATAAGTAAAAGGATAAAAAATTGGAGAGGACAGCAGTGTCCTTTAGAAAATAGACCTTGCCTTTAGGTTCCTGTAATCTACAACTGATTTAATAAGATTTATTCCTTTTGTGATTTATGAAACACTCCTTGTAGTTGAGAAATAACTCAGCATTATTCTGGACAGGAGATGAAGAATGACCCTTTTCAGCCTTTAAAAGGAGCTTATACCACTATTATTTTAGGCAGAGGAATAAGACTGCTAATCTTAGACGCTTCCCCTGCAGATGGTCCTGGTCAAATCTAGTTGCTTGGAAAGAAAATGTGAATTGTATGCCTTCATTATAGCAAAAGAATTGAGCATAGCTGAGGAAAGTTATATATTTTCCCAGGTAAATGGCAAATGGTTTGACTCCCGCCAGTACTGTAGTACTTGCTAGAAGCACTTTATTCTCAGAAGAAAAACTCAAAATGCACAAATTGCAACAGATGTTTTCTTAACGTGCCCTGGTGAAATAATTTTGATGGGTGGTTATGAACTTGTACGTAATGTTTACTTCTGAAATGGCATAATTGCTTTTGGAACTATTTGAGGCGTTTTGAATTGTATCTGTTTTTATTGAAATATGGAATTATATTGCCAGTTTATGAAGTGGCATCTTTTTGATGCATGGAGTTTCTGGATACATTTGTTATCCATCACGAACAAACCAGATAAGTAAATATTACAACTATAGCTGAAATGCTGCTTTTTTACATGAATAAATGAAAACCATTTTGAATATGAGGGTAGAAACACTCTATCCATAGACTGACAAATTGCATATTTGTTTGGTTCCCGAACACTGGTGTCTGGCTTCTACACTGTGAGTGAATGAGATGTCTGTCTGCTGCATGACAGAGCTCTAAACTCCGAAGCTGTCTCCTTGGGGAAAGCAGAAGAGGTCAATTCAATGGAACACAAAGAGGGCTTTAGTCCATATAAGTACAATTGACTGGAATAAAACCAGGTACCCTTCCTGCCCACCAAACCATACCTTATCTACTACACTACAACAAAATCTGTTCCTGCATTTCAAATTCTTTCTAAATATTTATTCAAACAAAATATTGCTAATATCTTTAAAATGATAGGCAAGTGATATCATTTTGAACATTAGTGACTGATAATTCTATGATTATTCTGTCTTTAAAGACACTAAATATTATCTACATGCCCAACATGAAGAAACATTTTCTTATGTAGCTTACCTTGCAGAAGTGTAGCTTGAGTTGCTTAATGGCTATAGTAGCCTTTCTCCTATTTAACCCCAGCCATCAACTTGACACAGCCACGAGTTATCTGAGAAAGTCTCAGTTGAGGAGAATTTCCTGGATCTTGTTGGCCTGTGGGTATGTCTGTAGGGATTTTAGAAATTGCTAATTGATAAAGAGTTCGTTCCCCACTGTGGGCAGTACCATTCTTAGGCAGGAGTCATGAACAGAATAAGAAGCTAGTTGAGCACAAGAAAGTCAGTAAACAGTGTTCTTCCATGATCTCTGTCTCTTTCCTGCTTCCTGCCCTGATGCCCCTAAATGACTGACTGTCAACAGGAGACTAAAGACAAACGTATCATTTGCTCCTCAACTTGCTTTTGGTCTTAGTGATTATCACAGCAACAGGAAAGTAAGTACAACAAATTTCTTGTTTAAAATGGCAGCTACTGGCTGACACTGCAGATAAATTGCTGGTCAGATAAGAAATGCGGCCAGTCCTGACGAGACCTGATAGGTTAGGGTCAGATGGAAGGGAGGAGGATCTCCCATATAAATGGACTGGGGGAGGGCCATGGAAGAGAAGAGGGAGGAAGGGTGAGATTGGGAAGGGACAAGAGAGGGAGCTACAGCTGGGATACAGAATGAATAAATTGTAATTAGTAAAAAATGAATTAATTTAAAATTTTTATAGTGAAAAAATTAAAATGCATGAGGTCAGTGATTGTAAATATGTTTAGAGGAAAAGGAACACGTTTGCAGACAGAGGTCACATCTGTACCAGCACTGCATATATTTTATTGAAATTGCATTTATCTTGCAGATGCTTGATAAAATGTCACTGCCATCTTAGGTTTCTTGGGTGACATACAAGGGTGCATTTCTAACTTATCTCCCAGGTGATATCACTGGCACATTCTCACTGAACAACCTGAGAGGCTTAAGGCTGGACCATGCTACAAAAATACTAGGAGTAGGGGCAGTGTTTTTCTCAACCCAGTAGGTAGGACATGAGGAATCCATCTGTAAAATGACAGGGTAGAATCTCTTCTGTCTTCTTTGCTGTAAGGCCAGCCTCGACTAGTGTTCGGCTTGTTTGTGTGTGCTGATGATATTATCAAACAAAATAATGACTAAGCAAATGGTTTTATTTTTCTTAGGTCTAACTTTATTCACTTAAATCAAAAATATATGAAGAAATAACACTATCATTTCCTCTTAAAACATTTATTTTATTTTTAATTTTTGTTTGTGTGTGTATCTGTGTTTGGGTATGTCATGTGCTTGCAAGTACCTGAGGAAGGCAAAGGTAATGGATCACCCTGGAGCTAGAGTTACTGGATGTTGTGACTTAAGCAATAGGTTCTGGCAAAAGAGCTCAGATACTAACAAAGAAGAATACATGCTTTTAGTCACTGAGCTGTGTGTCTCCATACTGAGACATTTTAAAAGGAGGGACAAGTAAGTTATTGCAAACTACATATAAATTAAAATATAAGAATCAAACACACTTCTGAAATAATTATTTAGGAGGTGACTTGCAAATGGCTTCATTTAAAATGTGTTATTCTTTTTAAAGAATTTTTATTAATTATTATTTTTTTACAAAATTATTCACTTTGTATCCTGGCTGTTATATTTAAGAACTTGAACATGATCTGAGCTGAACTAACAGCTTTCTAGATTCCAGGGACTTATGGGACTGGACTTTCAACCAAGGAAGAACTTCCAAGGCCTCTATTACTAAAATGCCCTAGTTTCCAGAACAATAGACACTTCAGATCCAGAAATCCATAAAGGGTTGACAATGTCTTCTTCATTAAACATTGAAATGCAGAGTAGAGAAGCTTCTAGAATTAGAGTAATGTCTATATTTTAATGTAGTAGTTATATTCATGTATGAAAAAACTTTAATAAAGGTTATATACGTACTTCACAAAACATTAAAATGGTGGGGGGCGGAAAAGAAAGCTAGCACAGCAAGTCACATGCTTGGCTTGAATAAGTCAGTGAATGCCTTGTGTTTGTGTTAAAATTAATTACATAGCAAGAATATACCAGTTTATAAAGTTTAATGCATAATTTTGTGATTAAAAATATCTGTTACTTAGAAGGGTTGTATCTTCTGACATCCAGACTCTTTATACAACTACAAAGCTTGTAGGAGAGAAAATGTCCAAGGCAGGCTTTACACTGTCCAAAAAGCATTGCTATCAGGTTGTTATGCAGAAATGATGGATCTGAAATGGTTCTGATTTAGATTTCAAGATATTGAGAGGAATAGTATCAGGAAATGTATGGAGTCAAAAACATCCACCCTCTGTGAGAGACACAGAAAAGAGTATCCATGAAAAAGTGCAAGTGTTGGGCTGAAGTAAGACAGAGCAGGATGGAACATGTTCTGTTTGTTTCACATAAGACTCACTGCTTTTCTTATTTACATTTTCAAAATCTTATTAATTAAGGTTCAATTACATAATACAGATTCTAATAAATGATAAGGCTTCAAGTGAGTACATGATATTATATATGTATTTTTTCTTCTTAAAGAGGTACCCCTCACAGAAAGATGGAGGACTCTGATCCATTCTCACAGTCGCATACAAATAAGTGAAACGAATGAAACCCTCTGTCTCCATTTTGCAGACTGGAAACCAAAGGCCTTCTCATTGCTCATCTGAGCTTTTATTTCTCACTTCAGAACCCTCTCAGCCTCCTCACGATTCCCTTTTGGCTCTTCTTTGTTGAATATTTCAATATAAATCACCTCAGATTAGGATAGCAATGTGTGTGTGTGTGTGTGTGTGTGTGTGTGTGTGTGTGTGTGTTCTGGAGTGCATGTACGCACAAGCTGAGTGAAATATAGCCTTGAAGCCACAGACGGCACATTAAGAAAGAGAAATACAGTAAATGAGTAAAATATATTCTCATTCACAATTTCCTAGAGGCCCTTTGGTTGTTAATTGAAACTTTTGTCTACTTTATTGAACAATAAATGTGGCAGCAACTACCCCCAGGTGTCCTTCAGTATAAGAGGAGGATAAAGGGTTCCTGGCAAAGGTGACAGAAATTAATACAGTGAGCCCAGCTATCAAACATTCTGATGTGTGAATTGCTTGATATTTCTATAACGCTGTCTTATGATTGGAAATGTTATCGCTTCTATTGAATCAATAGAAAATGTTAAAGCTCCAAAGAGCCCCAATTACTAACTAAAGCTGGAAGGTTAACATCTGGGAGCTGAAGAGATAGAAACAATCTCTATTGTCATACCTCCCTGACAAGTAAATGTCAGAAACATAACGCCTTTGCCTGGTCTCAGCACGGAGCACATGTGAAAGAGTGATTGTGAGGCTGCCTCAAGTCAAATCGCCTGTCATTTCAGCTTTGACACAGAATTACTTTTGTTTTATGCATCTATTAACCTTGAACTATCAGCATTTGTTTTAATGTTCCAGACTGAAGGGACGTA
>CM053764.1:14049121-14104659 GCA_028658305.1 Pachyuromys duprasi | reverse complement strand
TGAAACAGTCCCTGTTTCTCTCACTAGGGTCTTTAGTCTGACACCGAGCTATCATGGGCCCCATCTGAGCAGGGGTTCTAGGCCACATCCACACGTGGTCCTTGGTTGTAGAAACCGTCTCATACAAGACCCCTGTGCCCTGCTCAGTTTGGTCTTTGTGGAGCTCTTGTTCTCTCCAAGTCTCACCAACCTCCTCCATTTCTATCAACACTTCTTGCCCTCTGCCAAAAGCTTGATCGCGAGTCTTAATATCTGCTCTGATACATCGCTACATTGACTCCCCCCCCCCAGAGGTCCTCCTTGGCATACTCCTGTCCTGTTGCTTGTTTTCTCCTCCACTCAATGTCCATTCCATTTGTTCATCCAAACGAGAATTGATCATACCAACGTGGGTCCTCCTTCCTGTATATCCCCCCTAGGTGTGTAGATTTCAGCATGACCTTCCTATCCTATAGGTCTATATAAGTGAGTATATACCATATGTTTCTTTCTGCTTTTCGGATACCGTATTTAGGATGATCCTTTCCAGGTCCCACCATTTGCCTGCGAATTTCATGATTTCCTCCTTTTTAATTGCTGAGTAGTATTCCATTGTGTAAAAGTACCACAATTTCTGTATCCATTCCTCAACTGAGGGACATCTGGGTTGTTTCCAGGTTCTGGCTTTTACAAATAAAGCAGCCACGAACATAGTTGAGCAAATGTCCTTGTTGTGTACTTGAGCATTTTTTGGATATATGCCTAAGAGTGGTATAGCTGGGTCTTGAGGAATCACTATCCTCTTCTTATCGAAGGAGATAAGACATTCCTAGAGAAAGTGGTGGAGCTTTGTGACTGGCTTGCTCTCTCTATCCTCACCTCTTTGTGAAAGATGCCTGTGTCATTTTAGAGTTCAGCTTTCTGTAGGCAGACATGCTGCGTGCTGTCTAGTCTTCCCGAACAACAGGTAGCTCACTGGAGAGGTTCTGGTGAACCAGGCATTAAAAGCTCGACAGCCTTCAAGAGATAATGTTTGGGTCCTCTCGTTGGTTCTTTCCTGGATCTCTCATTAAATGCCAATTGACTTATTGTATGGATTTTTAGGTTTTCATCTCATTCTCAAGAAATGTTGTCTTTCCTGGTTAAAGATCCTAGACTGAATCCCCATGATACCTACACATGGCAACTCTTCTGTTAATATCAACCATGGATCCAGTAGCAGCGACTTAGAGATCATATTTATTCCCTCTATTTCCCCCATTCTCTCACTTTTTCTCTTTCTCTCTCTCTCTAAAATATTTGTGCATTGAAATAAAGACCACACAAATGTGAACATGATGGATGATACATACATACATCATATGGTGAGTATCACCACAAAATTAATTAGCACACAGTTTATCACTCAGGATAAAGTGTGCAGGTCCACAGAAGCTGCTTATCCAACTGAAAGTCTGTACTCTGACCAACCTCACCTGTTCTCCTACCCACTTACCCCTGGCAACTTCATTTGTGGCATTCCCATGATACACACCAAGTACCGGACATTATTAACAACATTCAACACTCCTGCCTCCTAGGTTCTGCACAAGAAGTTTAGGGAGAGTCAGTTCATGGTCCTCACTGTGAAGATGATGCAACTAGGATACAAAGAAGGAGAGTGTACAGTCTTAGAAACAATGAGGAGTGGACATAAGCCTTGAATACCAAATAGCTGCCCTAAAACCTTTAGTTTAAGATCTCTGCTGAAATCATGTCACCAGGTAACCAAGGAAATGATAAAGGGGTGAGAGGAGAGGAAAAAAGGGGAAGAAAAATGAAAAAATAATAATAAGAAAAATTTATTTAGAATACCTATGCTAACGCACACTCTCTACATGTATTTTATGTCTTTATTTAAACCCATAAATAAATTTTAATTTCCAAAGGCGCAGCAGAAAAAGTGGGACACACGGAAGTCTGAAGCCCTAACTCTGAAATCAAAAATCTGCTCAAACTGGAGAAAATATCAGTGCCCAGCAATCGGAGAAATGCTGCCTATATCCACTCTGTTACTAATCCGAGGACCTTGAGATCTTAAAAGATGGTGTCTAGTAGGAGGTGTTCCTGTCTGTGGATGTGTGCTCCCAAACAGATGGAGCAGCTCCATTCTGATGTGTGCCAACTCTCTGATGAGCCTCCTAACTGTGACTATTTGACACCATTGCCTGGCTCTAAAACAACAGAAACATCCTACCAGAGCAGTGGCAGAACCATCCAAAACTGTGAGAAAAAGAAACCTTTTTATTTTTATTTTTATTTTATTTTCAAGACAAGGTTTTTCTGTGTAGCCTTGGCTGTCTTGGGCTCACTTTGTAGATCTAGCTGGCCTTGAACTCACAGAGATCCACTGGCCCCTGCCTCCCAGAGGGCTGGGATCACAGGCCTGCTCTGCCACACCCAGTTTACCCTGGCATTTCTTACAGCAACACGTAGCTGGCAGAGTAGACTGGTACTGGTAAAAAGTTGACAGTTAAGGGTGAGAAGGTGCCGGATACCATAGCCTATTATAAAGAAATGTAGGGATTCTTCCCTAAAAGTTAGAGAATAAGCAAACCCTCACAGCTTTTCCCAGGAGGCTCCTGCAGAATATAAAACAGGACTGTGCTGGCATTTTCCTGTGATCTTTCAGCTTTATCAGATTATCTATTATCACTTTGTTTTAATAAACTGTCACTACTTAGAGTATCTGATACATTATAGTATATCTTATATACTACATCTTTATAGCATATATATCTTTATAGTATCAGATACAGTATCTTAATAGTAAAAGCGGCAATTATGAGCACAGAAAAAGGTGAGTGAGTCCTTAGGACAATGTTTTTTTTTTTAATTACAGTATCTTTAGGCCAAGTTATATGCATATAGTTAGTAAGCTGTTCTTAGGAGAGTTTTATAATTCATATTTCAGATATGTATTTTAGTACCTGTTATCATAAACTTAGGATTTATATGTATATGCTGTTGCAAAGTGTTTCAATTCAGTTCAGTTCTGAAGGCAAGTAGCTGACACCCTTATTGAACCACAGTAACATAAAAAGCAAATTGTAATAAGCAATTTCATTTTTGTATGAGTAACCATAAAAATGCTATCCATACGTTTGGAAAAGTACTGTCTAAGTTCAGTAGTGCCTATGGCCCATAGCTGAGTAATTACTGTGCCATACATTCTGCAAAATTCTCTTTGAAGTTAGTAAAAGTTGACATGGAAGAAAGGCAACATCTGATCCTGAAAGCATTTCTGTTTTAGGCCAGAGGATATTCAGAAAGATGTATACTGTATGAATGAGGAATGATGGAAAGAGGATATCACCAAACAAGGAGATGATAGCATGTGATGCCTGTGATAAACAGAGAGAGACAGGGTGTTGCATCACTGAGACTAATTTGCATTTATGCCAGAAGTCCCACACACCAAATTACTCATTTTCTCTCTTATATTCATGGGTCTTAGGATCAAAGAAAAGTCTCACATTCAGGTTTATAAAAACCCAGAATTTTCAAGTTTGAAGAGCATCATTTCCCACAGGGTCACACTAAAATAAAGCAAAGTTAACTTGCAGTCTCCTTTTTTAATTTTAATTCAGTGATGAGTATAGGATAAATAGTAACTAGATGACAGTGAGTTAAGGTCCATTAAGACTGTCTTCCAGTGTGAGAAATATAAACAGGTATCTATGCACATGCACATATACATGTAGCATTTATCTATTCTGTAATTTACCAAGGAGTAAGACATATATATATGCGCATATATATATATATATATATATATATATATATATATATGTGTGTGTGTGTGTGTGTGTGTGTGTGTGTGCTTATATAGAAACCAGGGAAAGACAGATAGAAAAGAGCAATCTCTGAATCTTTGTGTTTGAATTATCATGAATTGAACATAATTCTGCCATTGTAAAATTCCCCTTGGAGTAGAAGAAAGAAAGTTCATCACTCATATTCAATTCCCCTAAACTTGATTCTTTTGAATAAATAGCAAACAGGTACATACAAAACATACATACATGCACAGAGGGAGAGAGAGAGAGAGAGAGAGAGAGAGAGAGAGAGAGAAAGGAGAGAGGGGAGAATGCTACAATATTACTTATTGTTCTACAGCTTAAAATCTAATCATATAAAGTAATTTGTTCATTTGTTGATCCAGCAAGTGTTTATTAATAACTTCTATAGGATACATCAATAAAATTAGAACCTGGAATACAGTCATACATTCCAAAACAACAACAACAACAAAACATTATATGCCCTATCTACCAACTAACTGCATAATCCAATGACAATAGTCTATCTCTCTTAATCTCTCGAAATCTCCAGATATTAGGCCAGAGAATTGCTCTTATCCACCAGTTCTCAGATATCTGATATCCTGAATATAAGATATTTACATTACTTTTAATAACCGTAGCAAAGTTATGATGTAGCAATGCTATAATTTTATGGCTGGAGATCACCACAACATAAGTAACTGTGTTTCAGCATTAGGAAGGTTGAGCACCACTGCTCTAGTCGCTATACCTGAAAGGTACAGAATGGCCAAAACTCAAGGTAGGACATAACATAGTTGGATATACAACTGGAAATCAGACCTGAATTATAACTTGTACAAGGTCATTATACTACTTTAGTCAATAAATTGAGTGTATTGTTGATTATGGTTAGGACTGGACAAGAGCTATTTGACTAATCAGTGAAGTTCTTGGGGATAAGGGCTGGCATCAACTTCTCGTTCTGGATGGTAGAAGTTAAGCATGCACAATGAGGATCAGCAGTGATTCTACCACCATTTATGGGGAATGGAGAGAGGGAAGAATATGTTAACCTGATGTTATCCTGTACCTTCCTGCACAGTTTCTAACTGTCATCTTCAAGATGTGGACTAAACTGAGCAGAAAATATTACTACTTGATTATAGGGATCAGACTCTGCTAGATTATGTCTTGGTCTTTAGAATAGTCCACATACAGTGAAAATGTTAGAGACAGGCAGAAAAATTATGCCATCTGAAATTCATTTTGTATGATTGTTGTCAAATACATTGCTATTTTCAATGAATGCAATTATTTCTAAATAGATCAAAGCATTTTTGTATACATCACTGCTGAATCCCAGGAAAAACAACTAACATCATTCAAGGACAGACTCAAACACAAAGTAGGGAAAGCATCTAATTGGGCAGTCCTCACATCCTCTTATTTCCTTCTTCTTAACCTTTAAGTGTACTTGCTTGGTATGAGCAAAGCCCTGCTCCAAACTATAGGACTGAAGAAAGAAAGATAGATATAAAGAAAGGAAAGAAGGAAGAAAGAGAGAAAGAAAGAAAGAAAGAAAGAAAGAAAGAAAGAAAGAAAGAAAGAAAGAAAAGGAGACACTTCTTTGCATATATGATTCTACAACTTCAAACCACAATCAAGATGAATATAAAAAATCCTTGGTGTTTACAGGCCAAATGAAATCTCTAGAGATTCCTTGATTATGGAAAAAGTGTATATTTTTACACATAATAGAGGTAACTCCATCTATATCCCAGTGGTTTAAAACCTTAACAATTACCAAAAATGTGCTCAGTCTGAAAATATGAATAATATTTCAATGATTGAAAGCAACCAAGGTTTATAGTAACTTTAAGGGCTATTAACCAAGTTCCTATATGAATCCAGAGTGGATTATATAAGCATTTCAAATGTGCTGATGATAAAGGGATTCATAAAAGTTCTTATGCTGATTTTATGTTGATGGATGTTTGAGTATATAGTGAGTTATTAACCAGAGGCAAGTGAAACTAATGTGTAAACGTTACGATGTATGTGTAATTGAAAGTGAATTTCCTTGGGAAAGTGGGTAGCATAGTGAAAGGCAGAGAATGAGTTAGTTCAAATAAAGATAATAACACTGATGCACTTATCTGCTGCATCAGTACAAAGGAATAAGTTTTACATGAGCCAAGAAGCCTTGTTCCCACAAGATTCAGAGAAGTGGCTTTTGAAGTATTGCCGAGATTCCTAATAGTCAATAGGTGGCACTCAGCTCTGCTTCACAGTAAAATCCATAGTCTTTCTGCCTCTGCCTTTTCATCACATGCTTTTATTCCCCCTTTTAGTTGCTGTTTCTTTATATGTCTCACTAGCCTCCTTTTTCTGGTGCCTATGAATTACCTTGTAAGGGAAGTTGTTGACCCTCACTTTGAATGTTGTGGTAACTATTGATAAAATAAAGCGCTCTGAATATATGCAGGTTTATTTCATCAAAAGTAGGAATCTAAGGCTTAGTCTGAAGTGTTAGACCACAGTCTTAGATACTCAGATTGCTTATGATTACAAGGTAAAGAAATACAGACCCATGGAGAAATGACAGACTTTTCTCCTTATTTCATCACTGCCCTGTTCTCCTCTGTGTAAATCTTTGCTTCGTTTCAGTATTGATTTAGAAAGCAACTTTAAAAATATACACAAATTAACAGAAAAACACTTTCTCCGTAAATGCTCAGATGTTCTTGGTAATGGCTTGGGGTTGGCAGGTTAGTTGGTTTGTTGGTTGGTGGGTTAGTTGGTGGATGGATTAGTTGGTTGGATTTTCTGTGTTTGAATCACAGGTTGTTGATTATTTGCTTAGTTATAGGTTGGCTGATAAGGTGAATAGTTTCTTAACTGGGTAGGTGGGTTGTTGCTTATTTGATTTCCTAGATGGCTAGCTAAATAGCTGGCTGGTTGGGGGGGGGGTGATAACAATAGTTGGTTAGATAGTTTTTTGGCTGGTTGTTTGTTTGCTTGCTTGCTTAACATCAAATAAACCTACAATAAAGAGAAATAAAGAAAATCCAAAGTGTTTGTTCTAATAATTTAGGATGAGTTTGGATTATACAAGGGAAGAAAGAGAATCATATAGAACACTTCCACAATCATCCTTCCCCTACAAAAGTGTTACCACTTTTCTAATGCCAAAAAAATCTGAGGTCACGTTATGGCAATTAAAATGTCCTGATTAAAACAAAAAAATCTAGGCTACTGAAAAACATGATGGCATATAGCATGAAACCATTCAACATCCGTTTTAAATATAATAAAGAAGAGGTAATTTTCTGTAAATAATTATTTTTAAAGAATAACTAAACTAGAACCCCAATTGCCAAACTATGTTGCTTACTTTCAACAAGAAGTAAGTACCTGGAGTTAAAACAGTTATTTTCTTGTATTAAAATTGTATATTATTAAAAGAGTAAATAATGATACCTGATAGACCAGGGTCAGACAGCAGGGGAAGAGAACCTCCCCTATCAGTGGACTAGGGGAAGGATAAAGAGGGGGAGAGAGGGAGAGAGGATGGGACAGGGAGGAGATGAGGAAGGGGGTTACAGCTGGGAATCAAAGTGAATAATCTGTAATAAATAATAAAAATAAATTAAAACTGTTAGTTTTAAAAAAGTAATGAACTGAGTCAATTTTAATTTCATCACTTGAAAACTATCATTTTAAACATTTCATGAGCTAGTCTGTTGGAAAAGTGGACTTTGAGATGTGGGAAGTATTGCTTTGTTAACTACTGTCAAGGTCCTGCATAATCTTCCTTTAGCTAAATGAAAAAAAAAAGGTTTTATGATGACTTATACAGCCACATTCATAATTTAAAGAAAACATCCTTATAGTCCTGTTTAAATTGCCATGTACTTTCCATCAGCTGCTAGGTGAAGACTCTCAGAGGGGTTATAATAGGTTCCTGTCTACAAGCATAACAGAGTAACATTAAAAGTGTCAGGGGAGTTAATATCATCTGGAGAGGATAGGAGTTCCTCAAGGAACAAATATATCTGGGCACAGGGGTCTTATATGAGATTGTTTCTTCAACCAAGGACCATGTATGGATATAACCTAGAACCCCTGCTGGGATGTAGCCCATGGTAGCTCAGTATCCAAGTGGGTACCTTAGTAAGGGGAACAAGGACTATTTCTGACATGAACTCAATGGCTGGCTCTTTGATCTCCCCATCCTGCAAAGAAGGAGTAGCCCTGCTAGGCCACAGAGTAGGACTTTGCAGCCAGACCTGAAGAGAACTGATAAACCAGGGTCAGATGAAAGGGGAGGAGGACCTCCCCTATCAGTGGACTTGGAGAAGGGAAGGGAGTAGAGGAGGGAGGGAGGGTAGGGTTGGGAGGGAATGAGGGAGAGGGATTCACCTGGGATACAGAGTTAATAAAATATAACTAATAATAAACAAATACACAATCAAGTAAATCTTAAAAAAAAAAGAAAAAAATTGTCAAGGATTGTTTCTTTCCATGGGATGAGTAGGGACAGTCCTTCTTAGTCCCTGCACATCTTGTTGGCAGGACAAATTTTGGGTTGAAGGCTTTGTGGGTAGACTCATAACCTTATCCTTCCATTGGAAGCCCTGCCTGGCTACAGGAGATGGCGACTTCAGGCCCCATATCCCCTCTTGCAAGGGGTCTCAGCTAGGCTCACCCCCAAAGATTTCCCAGGGCCTCCCCTGTCCCAGGTTTCTGGAAAATCCCTAGATACTTCCCACTTCCAATGTCTATTCTCTCACCAGTCCCTCTCTCCCCTGCTCAACCTACTTCTAATCCTCATCTCTGACCCCCTTCCCTATCTCCTTTCTACCCAGTTCCCTCCTTTTATTCACCTCCAGTGCCTATTTTATTCCTCTTTCTGAGTGAGTTTCAAGTATCCTCCCTTGGGTTCTCCTTTTAATTTAGCTTCTCTGGCTTTGTGGATTGTAGCATGTATCCTGTACTACATACATAATATCCACTCATAAGTGAGTACTAACCATGTACGTCTTTTTGGGTTTGGATTTCTTTACTTAGGATGATTTTCTTTTTCTAGTTCCATCCATTTTCCTGCAATTTTTAAGATGCCCTTGTTTAGCTGAGTAACAATTCCATTGTGTAAACATACTGCATTTTCTTTTTCCAGTCTTTATTTGAAGACCATCAAAGTTGTTTCCAGTTTCTGGCTATTATGATAAAAGCTGGTACACACATAATTGAGCAAGTATCCTTGTGGTATGTCGGGAGCATCTGTTGGTTGTATGCCCAGGAATGGCACAATATGGTTGGGGTAACAATTGAGGGAGCCAGAAGTGTCAGGGACTCCACAATAATACCTACAGGGTCGACTAAACTGGGCCCACAGGATCGCACAGAGACTGAAACACCAACATAAGACTGGTATAAGGCCTCCTGCACATATGTAGCAGATTCATAGCTTGATCTTCATGTGAATCCCACAACAACTGGAGTAGGGCCTTCTCTGACTCTGGAGCCTCCTTTTGGAGCCCTTTTCTTTAACAGGACTGTTTTATCTGGCCTCAGTGGGAGAGGATGAACCAAATTCTGCAGTGACTTAATGTGCCAGGGAGGAATGATATCCGTGGAGAATCTCTCCCTTCTCTGAGGAGAAGGAGAGGGGGAAATGGGTAAAGAGGTATGCAAAGGTGGAGAATGGGCTGGGAGGAGAAGATGAGGATTGCAATGAGGATGTAAAGTGAATGAATATTTTTTAAGTCATGTAGTGGTTCTTTATCAAACGTTTTTCCTCCACATTGTGTTACTAAAGTTCTGCTATTGATGGTAAAACTCAGAAGTTCACCAATGTTTTAAATTATGACTCTAAATGAACATTATTCTTCTGGATAAAACAATACTTCATTATTAATAGGATACAACAAAACGAGGATACATTTCATGCTTTAAGTTGATGCCTAAAAAGAATCAATTTAATAAAATTATAAACAGAAAAACCTGAATTAAAAATGTCCATGTTCAAAATTTTAGAAACAGAAAGTCATAATGACATGAAAATGAGCTTGGGTTTCATTAGTATAAATTTTATTGACATAATGAGCATTACTCTGCTGAATCCCACAGAAGTGAGATCACATCTGAAGATCTTGCTATATTAATTATTTTGCATTTTTTATTAAAAAACTGTCAAGATGATAGTTCAGGTCACATAAAATTGCTCAATGATGCAAAAGTTATGAAAAACTGTATCCATCAAAGATGTACCACAGGACCAGTTCTGCTCCTGAAGAGAAAACTAGGGAGTTTTAACACTAAAATCAAATTGAAATAGAAATGCATGAACTTGATAATTACCCTTCCAAAAGCTGCCAATCACAGTATTTCAGAAAAATTGTACATTTGGGTTTTGATTGAAATAAGAACATATAAAACACTGACTTCTCTATGATATAAAAGGAAGAATTTTAAATAAAATATTAATTCAAAAAATAATCTATAATGAATCAATTTATGAATGTATTTTGTGCGAAAGAGGTAAAGGGGTGTATTCACAGGCTGAATCCAAATGTGGATATTACTGTTTCTAAATTAACATCAATATAACACAAGCCTGTTTTGTAAGGTACCAAGGAATCATCTCAGACTTTGTATGTTACGGAAATTGCCCTTTGTCCTCCATGAGTTTCTTACCATCTATATATTTTTTCTAACACATTGAGTGAAACTGACCTCTAAAAAAATGCAAATCCCATTGGCCATAGTGAATAACTTTTAGATAATAATTTACTACACAAACCATTTTGGCATGAATAAAAGTTTTATTGATCCAGACATAGTAGTACTCACCTGTGATTCTAGCATTTGAAAGACTGAGGCAAAAGATTGTAAATACAGGGTTGGCTTGGATTACAAAGTCAAACTCTTTTATTTTTTTATAATTGAAAACAGAGGTTTCTATATAATTTAAATTTTATTTATTTTTTCATTACATTTTTTATAATTTTTATTTTTATATTAATCATGGGTTATTTATTTTATATCCCAGCAGTAGCCCCCTCCTTCATTCCCTCCCAATCTCTCCCTCCCTCATCTACTCTCTGCCCCTTTCCAAGCCCACTGATAGGGGAGGTCCTCCTCCTCTTCCATCTGACTCTAGCTTATCAGGTATCTTCAGGACTGGCTGCAATGTCCTCCTCTGTGGCATAACAAGGCTGTTCCTCCTCCCTAGTGGGGATCAGGTAAAAAGCCCACCATTGAGTTCATGTCAGAAATAGTCCCTGTTCCCCTTATTAGAGTAACCAACTTGGATACTGAGCTACCATGGGCTACATCCCAGCAAGGGTTCTAGGTTATATCCATGCATGGTCCTTGGTTAGAGATACAGTCTCATAAATGATCCCTGTGCCCTGATATATTTGTTCCTTGTGGAGCTCTTGTCCTCTCTGGGTCATACTAACTCCCCCTTCTTTCATATGATTACCTGCACTCAGCCGAAGGTTTGGTCATTAGTCTCAGCACCTACTTTGATACACTGCTAGGTAGAGTCTTTCAGAAGCCCTCTGCATTTGGCTCCTGTCCTGTTACTTGTTTTCTCCTACTTCCAATATCCATCACATTTGTGTTTCTAAGTAAGGATTGACCGTCATACCCAGGGTCCTCTTTCTTGTTTATCTTCTTTAGGTGTACAGAAAATTCCTTCAGCTGATAAACACCTTCAGCAAAGTGGCTGGAAACAAAATTAACTCAAAAAAAAAATTAGAAGCCCTCCTGTATACCCAAGACAAAAGGGCCAAGAAAGAAATCAGGGAAAAACCACCATTCACAAAAGCCAGTAATAACATAAGTGCCTTAGGGTGACTCTAATCAAGCAGGTGAAAGACCTGTTTGAAAAAAATCTTCAAGTCTCTAAAGAAAGAAATTGAAGAAAATATCAGAAGATGGAAAGATCTCCAGTGCTCATGGATCAGTAGGATTAACATATGAAAATGGCCATTCTGTCAAAAGCAATCTACAGATTCAATGCAATGCCCATCAAAATGCCAACACAATTCTTTACAAACCTTGAAAGAAAAATTACCAACTCCAAAGGAAAAACAAAAAACCCAGAATTTCCAAAATGATCCTGTACAACAACAGATCATTTGGAGGATGAGTGAGGTATCCCAGGAGCAGAAAGATACACACGATATATACTCACTTATAAGTGGGTACTAGACTTATAAGATAGTTAAATTCTTTTAAAATGAAATAAAATAACACAACAAATGAAAATCCCACCAAAAACAAAGCAAAACAAAATTAATAAGAGAGAAAACTATAGAGTTCCTTGTGAAAATTAATGCTTTTTTCTTCTTAGTAAAAATTGATTGCTATGTTTTATTTCTATTATTTTTTTGAAATCATAATACAGTTATCTCTTTTCCCCAACTGTCTTTTTTCTTTATCCTCTTGCAAATTCATGGCCTCTTTTTTTTCATTTATTGGTTTTTCATCCATATATGCATATTTACTATTTATAAAATGTAGTTCATGAAAAGCTCAAGCCAGAACGCCAGTTAAATGGTTGTGTCAACCATCAAATATAACCTCATGAAGAATTATGTATAGTTGTAGGATCTCTGTCAAACATCCTCATGGACCACAGAGTGCTGGAGACAACAGGCATATCCCTTCATTCCCTAATTTCGAAGAGACAGGTTGAGGTCTCAGTGCACTAAGCATGTTCTCATCTTCCTGTATTTCTGGACACAGCACCATTCATTTTTATTCTCAATAGAGCAGAATAACCTTAAATAAAATGGAAAAATTCAAGCACCATATTTTTTTCTAGCAAAACCTAGAACCGAGGTTTACTAACATTAGAAGAGCAGACGGTGTTGGCAACAAGTGTGGCTCCAGCTGCTGCCTTCTCTGAAAACAACTACAAGAGCAGCACTGACCAAAGCGCTTTGCTAAGTACTTGTGAACAGGAGACTGAAGCAGTAGCAAATCTAAGGTCACATGTTTTCTGGTAAATCTGTGAGTATCAGTGCTTGACATAATGTTTAAAAAGAAACAAAAATCTTGATTACAGTTAAATAGGTTTGAAATATTGGAAAATTACATCTCTGCCAAAAATTTTACTAATAGAATGTTAAGGATCTGCTGACGTCGGTAAATATTGTGGTGAAATATTTTTTTTAAAAGCAGGACAGAGTAGGTATTCTTCCACTGTTGAGGACTCAAGTCCCGGATGTCATACTGTGTCCCTCAATTCCATGATGGCTTCTTCTTGTTCACTAGGTATTACTCTCAGTTCTAATTAGTACAACTTTGTTTAAGCAAAGAGCAGAGTTCTGTGGGACGTCTGAATGAATGATATGATGAAACTTCAACTTTAATGCCCGAGAAACAAACATAAAAAATAGAAGGGGGAACAGAAAGAAACCCCAAATTAAGTGGGATGATAAAGCAAAGAACTTAGGAACAAGGAAGAAGGCATTAAGAGAGGAGGAAAGGGGGGAGCAGGGGAAGAGAAGGGAGTAGAGGAATGGAGAGGAGAGGAATGAAGTAACATATCAACTCAGGTGTTTATATTTGAGAATATATATATATATATATACATACATACATGCAACAGTAATTAATAAAACAAAGGTGATGGATTTGAAGGAGGGGATAAGGGAGGGTTTGGGGGAAGGAAAGAGAAAGGAGATGTGTTGCAATTAAATTAAAATCTCAAAAATAAACAGAAAAGAATAATTGTGGCAGGTGGAGAAGACTGTGCAGTGAATTAGATGGAGGATGTTAATGACCTGCTCACAATAAAAACAGCTCACCAGGAGAGTCTATTTTAGGATATGAAATTATTCAAAACAAGTAATATATCCTATTTTAAAACTGTGGTCACATCTGTGATCTAAGTTATCTTCTGGAAAATACTGGCAATGATGAAAGCAAAGCTAGAGTGCCAACTCTGGGAATAAACCACACCCATGTACTTTAGGCTTTCATTTAAAGATTTCAAGACAAACCAGGGAATTAAGAGGGAAAAAAAAAGAGAACATTCCTTAAGATCCATATGGTTTAGAATTGAGTCAAAATCTTCTCATATTTTTAAGAAATGTTGAACTCCAGAAAGACAACTGGAGGTATGATGTAATGAGGACTGGTAGGAATTCTAACAATTTGCCACAATTGAAATAAGTTGTCATCTTTACTCAAAAATATGTCATTATCTTTAAGGAAATTAGTTTCCTGAAATGGTGCCTACTTGTGAATTGTATTTTTAAATGAACAGATTCTAATATCACCTACAGAATTTCTCAGTTTTGTAGTTTGCTTTTCTTTTAATTTGATGCTAAAGAATAAATGTTTACTCAGAACTCACTTTGAAAAGACTATCATTATTTTTCATGCTGTACCTTATCATATATTCCTGGGTAGATTATCATGGCTCAGTTCATGTGTTACATTTATAGAATGTACTAGATGTCTTGCAACATAGAAGCAGATATTAAAACCTTTATAAAATCAGTTCTGTTCAACCATGTCTAATAATTCACCAGGGCCTACTATTGCTTTTCTCTCTTCTTTGAAGATGCAATGACTTTTCATGCAGTCATTTCTTGCAATCTGTTAGAAATTGAAGGAGATAAAAATACATATTAATTTTGTTCAATGGGCTGAGATGTTTTCCTTAGTCATCTCATCTTTTTCTGGTTCCAGAAGACAGGGAAACTGAAAAAAAGAAACATTGCTTCTATTGCAGTGTAAACAACCCATTTTTCATTGTCCACACAGAGTCTTCATGGACTTAAACACAGTCCATTCCAAGTCTTTTGGACTGAAAAACAGAAGCCTTAAAGTTAAGATCTGCCTCATGATATTCCCATGCCACATGAGAATGTCCTGTGTGGGCAATTAACTTAGGTTCCATAATTGAACCTGTTAATAAGCACAAGCCCATATTGTACAATGAACATTATTATTTTTGTTGTTCATATGGATATCATCTATAAGACATGGTAAAAGAGAAGCAATCACAATTTTCTACTTTAGAAGTCTGTGTTTTATTGTAGTAATCTTCCTTCTTATCACAGTAGCTTACATTTATTTAGTTAATATGTTTCAGTATAGTTCTAGGTACTTAATGAAAATCTATGGGAAAAAATAATAAAAATGCTTTAATAAAAGCCAGAGGACTGTCATGTCTGTTTCTGTCTTATCCACTGCTGATTATCTACACTGGTGATAAAAAACAAATGACTGGAAATTAGATTTTGTCCACATGACAAATTAAACTGGGAATAAATTCATGTAAACAAATGCTAAAGAAGACAAGAATACCTTTATCCATTCTAGGAAATCTGGGATTAGCTACCACCCATTCTGCCTAGTATAACTACTGAAAGACAAACTGAAGACAAAATTCTAATAAATGTAATTTAAAGCTGCTTAGAAGCAACTCCCTAGCTTCCTTCATGTAACAAGTGATAAAGAATAAAATATGAGCATCTGTTGTCCCTGCTATTATTGCTGAATTTAGGAAGGTAGAAAGACTTGAACTATCGATTTCAAAAAGTTTGGAAGCTAGAGCCCCTTTACTATTACCATGTAAAACTGGTAGGAACATATATAAAGTCTGCATTATGGAGTAATGGAGTAATTACAACAAAGTAAACCAAAGTCCCTTGTACCCTATTTCACAATAAATATATGATAATTTTTTCTTGGTACAAGAAAGTGGGAATATCTTCCCTGAGGAAAGAAAAAAATTGGCTCACACCAATTAACCAATTGATTTATACTGACTAGCTAAGACCTGACACTACTATTTGTGTTCCATTGAACAAGAGATAGAACCATGGTTTGTAATATGCGTATATGGGAGGCACATATTGTAAAAATGGGAAAAAGTAGACGACACAGAACTACATAACAGTTGCTGATCCTAATTGGATCAACCACAATGGACATGAAAGTGTATCAGTTGATTATGGCAGTATATCATAAAATTTAAGCTCTAGAAAGCCAATCAAACTTTTTTACTCATTGCTGTTGAGGTTTTTTGATATATGATATATATGCCAGAGAATATTACACTTACACTATGTTCACATGGTCAGCCCTGACCATATATTCAGTCCTAAATATAACCAAATCTAGTTGCATGTAGGAACACATGGGTACATACACATGCATGCATATAACAAGAGTTATTGGAAAAAAAGAGGCCATGAATTTGAAATACAGCAAGGATGGGTATATGGGAGGTTGTTGAGGGAGGAAAGGGAAGGGAATAAGATTGTTAGTTGTATTAAAATCACAAACTATAATAAGAAAATAAACCACTGAGCTGAAATCCTTAGCAAAAGGAACTGAATGTAAACATCAGAACCCATCAGAGCTAACACTAAGAAAATAATATGGGAACAGCAAAGTAAGATATTTTAAGACTGAAAATGTAGAAGTCAGTTAGGGGGTTAGAAAAGTAGGGAGGATTTGGGAGGATAGGTGAAGAGAAATCATGATCAAAATAAACTATGCGATTATTGAAGGGAAAAGCAGAAGGCCAACTTGAAGACTGAGCTACATGGAAGCAATGGAGCCGGAATTTCCCATCAAAGAACTCAAGGGAGAGGGCTGCGTTACCAAAAGATTGTGGCTTAGAAAACATGGTCAGACAGAGATTTAAATCTGATTCCCCCAAGTGCCAACTTTCATAAGAACTCAGTTGAATACAATGAGCACATTATGGTAACAGAGCTTATGAGTAATCTAACATAAAAGAGAAGGAAATACACTAAACAGAATGGGCAAAATAAACTAAAAGAATTATTCTAATAAAGAAAGGGGAGGAAAAGAAACCTCAAACATAGCTCTCTGACTTTGGGGTTACTCTGAATTTATGATATGTGATATGAAGTGACTGTACCCAGATAACTGTCCCCATGCTGCTGAAGCAGAAAGTTCCAGCCGGTGCTTTCAAGGATGTGAAAAGTAATCAGTTAACAAGCCTACCTTGAGTGAAGGCAGAATGTGATAAGTGCTGTGCAGTTAAACCTTGAAGGGCACAGGTGGCCTAATATAGAAGACCTCTCATTTCTTACCTCAGTTCAGGAACGGGAAGAGAGAGTGATGGAGAAGAAAAGCCAGTCCAGAAGCTTCATTAGGAAGAGAAGCAATTGCTAGCTCTTCACCATCAGGCTTCTACACACAGAAAGAAAATTATTTAGGTCCAAAAAGCTATGGAGGAAACTGGTTTTATAGGCTTTGACTGAGAGGTACCCGGTGTTTTGAAATTGTGACCTGGCATTTATTGAGCTGTATTCCTAGCTCTTTTGGTCTCCAACTTGGACATACCTGAAAACAATGATGAAAAGCTGGATATACAAGCAAACAAGAGTATGTAACAAATCCACTCGTATGGAAACATGATGAGTTAAATTTGAGCAGATTATTTAGTTCTTCCATTTCTCAGTATTTTAACACTGGTAACTGAAGGTGTTCTGCCTCGTGTACCTTGAGTTCTTGTGTCTTGCTTCTCTAGCAACAATGATGTTGGAACTGAGAAGGAAGGAAAACAATGACAGGGCATGGAATTATCAGCTTTGTGGTACCACAGGGTAACCTTGGTCACTTTATGTGAGGTTTTTTTTGGACAGTTGGAGAGGTGCCTCTGATGATTAAACAAAACCAGTAGTGTCTATTGCAGACTGTTGTTAAATTGCTGAATGCAAATTCATTCTATTGAGGAAAAAAATCTAAGCTGAAAAAATAATGCCTTCAGTATTGTTTGAACTGGAGTCAAAATAGCCTTTTGAGGTTTCTTTCTGTACTGTGATTATTTAAATTTCAATAAAGCAATCCAAAAGAAGCCTTTTCTTCCCTTTGCAAAAGCAAAGTAATGAGTCCTTTTTAAAAAAGGATATTTTATAGTTTTCAAATGTCTTTTGTTATAAAGAAAAATATCATCATAATTTAAGACCTAACATTTTATCCCAAAAAGTCAGAACATGAGGCTATTTCTTTTAGTATTAATCTTGGAGAATTCAGACTTTAAAAAGAGATTAAAGCAAAGAGAAAAAGTCCAAAGCATCAGTCCTTCTTTCTGAGTTGACACAATTATCATTGTGACCTTTTCCAGAGTTCTCCTTAGCCATTCTAGACACAGTGACCTGTTCATTCCTTCTAGTATTTTCTTTCATTTTTAAATTTTATTTTATTTATTCACTTCATCATTATTGTACCCACCACCCTCCTCTCTTGTCTGTCCTTCCCCATCTCCCCTTCTTCCCCTCATCCCCCCTCCACTACCCCTCAGAAAAGGGGAGACCCTCCCCCTCCCAACCCACCCCAGCACATCAGGTCACATCAGGACTGAGCACATCCTCTTCCTCTAAGGACAGACAAGGCAGCCCACCAGGACATAGTGATAGGAAACCAGGCAACAAGAGTCCATATCAGAGACAGACCCTCCTCCCCTTACCAGAGAACCCACATGAAGACTAAGCTGCCCATTAGCTACATACGTGTAAAGGGTGTAGATCCAGTCTATGCATGGTCCTTGGTTAGGGCTTCAGTCTCTGGGAGGATATGGGGGTTATTCTAGCTAAGGTTCTTAGTAGCCAGGGTCATGGACACTGATGAAGCCACCTCCTAGCCAGAAATGACTTCTAGTCAAGGGAGGGGAACACCAACAAAAACGTCAACCTAAAATTTACCTTGCCTACAAGATGTGCAGGGATAAATATAGAGCAGAAATTGAGAGAATGTTCAACCATTACTTAAACAACCTGAGACCCATCTGAGATCCTAACCCCTGACTCTATTAATGACCCTCTCCTATGCTTGCAGAGGAGAGCCTAGCATATCTGTCCTCTGAGAGCCTCCATCCAAAAGTGGATCAAAACAGAAGCTGGGATAGGTGGGGTTTGGAAAAAGCTGGAGGGGACAGCAACTCCACAAGAAGACCTCCAGAGTCAAATAACCTGGGCCCAGGGGCTTATGAAGACTGAAGTACCAACCTTGTAGCATTTTCTTTCTTTTTTCTTTCTTTTTTTCTATTAAGTCCTTTATTCAGATGTACTACAACCCCACTTAACCCTTTCCCTCATAACTATGTATTCTTTTTATAGTGTGGATAAACTATTTTCATTTCATTGCTAATTCTTTGAGTTGATCATGCGTGATGAGTTGCTTACAGGCACAGGAGAAAACCGTTTGCTTCAAAAGAAAAGGTGGTGTGTGCTTGCGTGTGTGTGTGTGTGTGTGTGTGTGTGTGTGCATACTATCAGTCATACTATCAGTTGGGATCTGATTATCTACTATATATTAATATCATTACAGTCATGGACCATGTACTCACTTTTAGAATATATGCAAAAATTATTTTGGGGAGTGATAGAAGAAAAATAAAGAAAGAAAAGACAGTATCTTTCTTCTGCTGTTTGTTGAGCAAATGCCATCATTGTTTGGATTTTGAAGCTGAAGGCTATGTATCTATCCTTCAGATCTTCTGGGAGACTCTTGAACTCTTTGTAGTTTAGCTCTTTATTTCATCACTACTTTTCCTATAGAGAGAAATTACCCTAAGAGAATTTTCCAAAAGCAAATCTAATTTTTTTCCTGTGAATTTCTCTACACTGCTGTTCATTTGTTTATCTACTTGTATGAATATTAGAGAGCACACTTGAGTCCTGTATCATCTAGAAACCTTCTCCAGTGCAAACACCTTGCAGGTTTTTTTGTCCTCTTTGATCTCATACAACATCAATTGGACACTCTTGGGTTCCTGTTACATTACCTCAGGAAGAACAGCCATTAGACTCATGGGTCTGCCAACAGGAGATGTCAAAGACGGAGGAAAACAGACGGAGTGTGATACCTCTTCTCTTCCAGTTTCCAGCATTACCAACTCTAAGTAGACATCCTCCTGCATGTCTCCACCCTTAAAATAACCACACAATGCTTTTCTCATATTTCTACTTCAGAAATATATTTCTTTTCCTTTCTTTTTTTTTTCAGGTCCTTCTGACTGGGTATGTTCCCCAGATGGAATCTGTAGAAGAATTTCCAAGACGTGGAATAGCATGTCTGGAGTAGCACACTCCACCTCCAGATCCTAACCTTGTCTGTGCACGCGTAAGGTTGGGATACTTAGAGACAGCCCTTTCAGCTACACAGGCATCATCCAACTTAATTCTCTAAGGTCAAAGCCCATTAATAACCAGGCCAATGAAAATTACATGATTTCCTCAGTTAATACTTTAATTTGTAAGTTTTATACACATTGTTCTTCAAATTCCAAGGGCTAAAAATAACTCAAATGATTATTTTTAATTATTCTGTGGGGAGTCCGTCTGCTGGCTTTGTTTATTCATACTTACGGCTGCAATTGCTCTCAGGTAGAAGAATGATAAGCTGAAGTAAACCTCTCTGTGTGCTGTCAGGAATGTTTTTCTCCACGCTCTCCAGTCATTTAGCAACTTAATTTGTTTTGTTGTTTTTGGTTTTCTTTTCCTTTCTTTTTTTTTTTTTGATTATACGTATAATTTAAAGTGCCAATTCAAATAGAAAAAGAAGAAATGAACTTGTGTAGGGAAGGAACTGGGAAAAATTTGTGAGCAGTTAGGAGTGGGAATATAATAAAATGTATTTTATAAAAAATATTAATGAAAAATCTAGGTTGCTTTATTTGTAATAGCCAGAATCTGGAAACAACCTAGAAGTCCCTCAACTGAAGAACTGATAGGAAACTATGGTACATTTACATAATGGAATATTACTCAGCCATTAAACACAAGGAAATCATGAATATTGGAACAAGAAAAGATCATCCTAAGATTACACCTAAGCAGAAAGACAAACATGGGACATACTCACTTATAAGCAAATTTTAGTCATGTTTTAGCTTTTTATAAAGCAATAAAATATTTAGAAATAACTTTGAAAATGTATTTTTAAACACTCCATAACCAAATTCACATAGAGATTCCTTAGCCTAACTATAGTAATATAGTTTTTAAAATGCTTTTTATTAATATTTTCGTAAAATACATTTTAATATAGTCCCACTCCTAACTGCTCGTAAATTTTTTCCAGTTCCTTACCTACACAAGTTCATTTCTTCTTTTTCCAAAAACGACAAAACAAAAAGAAACACTGTCCAGTGAAAACCAGAGTATCAAGGAATTTTCTGTGAATTTGTCTCCTATACTTTCAGAAGCTACACACAGAAAGCTTCAACAACACGACTGCCTGAACATGAGCTGAACAAGGACCACTTGAGAAGATATGCTAAAGTGGGTGTGGGAAAGCCCACAATGACTCAGTCTACACAAGACCTACAGACAACTAAGGAATGCTAAGAGTAAAAGAAACAGTTTTCTCCAAGGAACAGTATACCAATTAGCTATGTAATACCAAATGGGTAGTCCTGAAAGCATACATATGAGTACCATTATGCAAACTGAGCAGATTGTATTTCAAAATACGTATGTTCCCATAATAACAATAATTTAAAAAGAGGCCATGAATTTAACAGAGAGAAAGGTCAAGTATATGGGAAAGTTTGCAGAGAGGAAAGGGAAGGGAAAATGAAGTAATTATATTATAATCTCAAAAGCAAAATAAAAAATTAAAACCCAGTTAACAAAACAAGAACAACAAAGAAAATACAGAGACAATGACAATAAGGAAACAAAACAAGTAAAAGGTAAAAATGCCAAAAAAGAAAGAGAGAGAGACCAATAACAGAATAAAATGAAGTGAAAGCTGTTTTATAGTGTCGTTTATGTACACTATATTGGATAAATCTGATTTCCCCCTCCTAACAGGTATTAATGGCAAAATAATTTCTTGTTTAGGCATAAAACTTTGTGGCTACTTTTTGGTGCTCATTTGAATGTATGAAGGTATTCTGTGTGTTATCAGTCTCTATGAGTAAATACGCGCATCAGACTTGTATCTCCAAAACATTATTTCCATCAAATTTTCTGTCACCTTGGGCTTGAAATCTTTCTGCCCCCTCCCTTTCTCATAAATTCATGATCCTTCAGGGTAAGGGTTTGATGAGAATATCTCATTTATGGCTGAGTGTCTGTCATCTTTCTGTCTGTCATCTTTCTGTCTGTCTCTCCATCTGTCTCTCTGTTACTGTCTGTTTCTGTTTCTCTCTTCCTCTCCTCTCTCTCTGAATAAATCATATAATTATGGATATTGTTGTTATTTAAAATCTACCATGAGAGGGGTTGATTGTTGTGTTATCTACGTCTATAACAATATAGCACTGAAGTCATTTATTGCTATGTTTATTTAGCAGAAAAATTGCAGTAGATTTTCCCTTAGACCCAAGACTTATCTAGTCTCAGGTTCCTGACCACATTAGCAGTCTATCAAGTTACCTTAAAACTCTTACACAATACATTTTAACAGTCTTGGTATTTGGTGTCACCTGGAGTTATTTCACATATTTACTCATTTGCAAAATTAATTAATCAATCAGAGTTCTTCCTTTTTACTATTTTAAATCACCATTCCTGAGATTCTTAAATGATTTGTGTCATGAACTCCACTTAACAATTTGGTAAAAGCTATGATTCTTTCTGAGAATAGTTTTTTTAAATGATGATATACAATAGTTAAGGCTCTGTTGAAAACTAATTATATTTCGCAATATAAAAGCCCAATTTGTGATACAGTTCACTAATATCACATATACAACAGCAGGTAGCTTCTGATCTAATAACTACTATAATTTTGAGTCATATTTCAATGTATCTCTGACAGCAAAACTGTATTTTAGAAATACCTGTGGTGTCTACTCTTTATAGAATCAGGAAATGCAAATTATATAGATTATATCTTCTGTTTATAATGGAAGTAGAGGATGCACGTTATATAAAGGTTACTGTAGAGAAAGATGCTACTGAATATATCAAAACTCCTAACCTTAATTATATGCATGCATTTCTTGGAAAGTTAGTGAGTTAAATGTTGAGTACCATCAGCTCAGTGTTTTTGGGTCTTACTTTCTCAGCTAGGTTGGGTTTTTCAGAATTATGTCTAGTGTGCACATTAGAGTGTGGCTCCTGTATGCTTAGTATAAAGCTTAAAAGGCAATTTGTTTTTTAATAAAATATCATCAAAAGCAGATATTTCTAATGCAAATGGTTTGGCTCTTGAATATGCCTGGGATTGTAGACATGCAAACTCTACCTCATTAATATTGAGATAGTAACTGTTAGAATCACGAGAAATTGTGAAAATAAACTCAGTATGTGATTTGATTATAGTTACTGCTTGACTTTTTCTTACATGTTATATATGTGTTCTATATTGTATTGATACTTTATCATTTCATCATTATATAGCCAGAAGATAAGATGTTATTTGCTATCCAACATCAGAGTTGAGGTTAGTGTGGTTTGATATAGGTTCAGGTTGCTTCTCCTGCATTTTGGGAATAGATAGTCTCTGTGTTAGAATTAATCTCTTGACTCTTGGACACTAACCCACATTTTCACACATGTGTGCTGCACATGTGTATTTTTCTGATGATTATTAATTGTTTTGTTTTGTTTTGAGGCAGAGTTTCTCTATGTAACCCTGGCTGTCCTGGAGCTTGCTATGCAGATAAGGCCAGTCTTGAATCACAGAAATCCTCTTGCCTCTAACTCTTCAGTGCTAATTATCCACTCATTTAACAACTGTTAATGTTAGGCCTTGTATATAGCAGTTTGGATTTAGTATCTAATATTAATATGTTTGCATCTGTCTTATTCCACTCATGTTGTTTTCTGTTACCTGTGTTTATATTCTTCTCTGCACTGATAAACTCCCATTCATTTAAGCTCCTGATATGAACAAAGCTTTTATCTGATGCTCTCATTAAGTTTCCAGAACATTATCAGCAATGTTGTCATATGTGTGTAATCATATGTTTACTGAATCCCCAAGAATGAAAAATTTCAAAATTTCAAAAAGGAAAATCAACTAATAGAAAAAAAGCATACCTAATTTAAAAAAAAACCATAATAGCAGGCACTACTCACCCCACATTTCCTAGAGTATGTAGTGTGATTTTGTTTTCATTTCACTAACTCGTGCATGCTTGTATGCATTCGTTCAAATAAATGCTTATTGATATTTACTTCTGCCCCTATTCTGAAAAAGAATATAACAAAATAACTGTAAGGTAAGTTATTACATTTCTGCAAATGACATTTCCAAGAAAATTTGTGTGTGAACAAATTGTTCCTCTCTGTGAAAGCTAAACTTTATTACATAAAATTTTAAACCGTGATGCATCTATCACGTAAAGAACAGCCCCTGTTGACTATCTGCACTAAACCAACAATGAAACTATGCCCCCTTTCAACTCTTATATCAAGATTCCTATCAGAGAATCAAAGGCATAGCCTTGTTCTCATCTACCTGCAGTTGTTTTGTATGCACCTTCCTTAAAGTCCCTAGGTGGAGATGAGAAACAGAATTGCTCAGCAACACTCTTTTAAACATAAATAGAAAGTAACACTTGCTGCTTGGGTTTGGAAAATTGATATTGATTTTCTCTTTCTGGATAAGAGAGGGTCTTGTTTGGATAAGAGCAGCTCATGGTTAGAGGGAGCATGCAATTACAGTGTAGCCCGATCATCATGCATTTTTGTTTGGGAGAACATAGGGTCTGGTTTCCATGAGCACCCAGTGGTTTCCTGGCACAGACTCAGAAAATAAAATATGTTGGTTGAAACATTTTTCTAAGCATTGAACAAAGTTCAGCCATAGAAAGGATGGATCCTTTGGCAAACAGAAATTATGCCAGACTCAAACACCTGTACGATCCTAGAACCTCCTTTCAAAGCCCTTTTGTTAGTGAGATAGCAATTTTAAACAGACATTTACCATGGAGTCTGAGGTCTACACTGAAAGGGAGCCAGAGCCCTATTATTTGCTGATTCACCAGTAGAAACTGGTATTTTTTCCTATTCTCATTTGCTTTAGGGAGAAAGTAGAAGTTGAGCAGCCTTCTGTGATTGGTACAGTTGTCAGGGAAACACCAAACTTGGTCAGGAATTATGTTGATTGATAGGTCTTGTTTTTTTGGTTTTTGTTTTTGTTTTTGTTTTTTTGTGAAACTCTTTGGAAATAAAATAAGAAAAAGGGACTCTTAGCTCATTCTAAGCATTCTAAGCCCAAGGGGATTTGAGGGGGAGGGGGAGAGGTCAACAATATTTTTCCATTCTTTTAGGCCACAAATTTCATGGATCCTAAGTTCCGCATACAGTTCAAATGCACAACGTAATTAAAGTTTAGGTAACTGCTGAAGATTTGGGCTATCAGACCCTTTAATTTCCTTAATTCATAACATCTGGCAAGTGCACAGGATAAACACTGTTTAGTTGCCTAAACATTTTGGCCATAAGGTACTATGAACCATGTCTTATATACAGGGACTGCTTTAATTATTTAGTGTAATACAATTTAATTGTTCCCAGAACAACGTCATACAAGCTTGGAGTATGTGCCATTCTGATACCAGAATGTGAATTCCTGGCAAACAGTGAATCCACCTGGCACCAAGGAAACATTACGTAATGATGACTACAATGGCCCTGAAACTCTGACATGCTCTCCTTACCTTGTCTCCACCTTCTTGGCAGCACATGGTATACTGAGAACAAAGGGTGTTTCTCCCTTATAGACCATGAATCATTCCCCACGTCCTATTTTCCACAGCTGTATTCTCCATGTCTAACTTATCTTAAATATTAAGTGTTTAGGGACCATTGCAATTACCTCATCTGCAGATGAGAAAATTGAGGCTTAGAAAATTTTAAGTTAAAATGCTAAGAAATAATAAAAGCCTGGTAGAATTGAAAATAAAAAACCAAATAACTTAAAGAAAGTCTTGCTCTTATGGAGTTGAAGGAGAGACAGATCAACTGACTCTCCTATATATATCTTAGAGCAAACAGCATTTTGAGAAAAACCTTCACAGTTAGTCTTACAATATACACTATACAAATGTGGATGCTAATAGTAAAAGATAGAAAGAGAAGTATTTGAAAAGAGGAATCCTAATGTAATCTTTAAATTCAATAACATCATTCTTACAGAACTTTACCCATAAAAGCCATCAAAAATTATAATTTTTAGTGACCCCTTATCAAGCAGGACAACACAGTAAGTATAATACTTAAGCTATTAAAATAAATTTATCTTAAGTGACATTTCCACTGAGATTCAATCTGCCCTTAAGGTATAAAGAGATTGATGCTTTCACATTTCCCTGAGCATTTGTTTCACACCTGATAAGAATATTTGCTCTGAGTGCATTTTTTATACACAGATATACTTATCGAAACATTCATTGCATAAGATAGCTCCACTTCGTATCAAACATAGAAATTGTCATAAATTTTCTCACCAGTTTTCATTCTTCTTAAAGATGTACATATTAACGTATTTTACTTACTTTTTGGTTTATTTTCTCCCTCCCTGTATCTCCCTCCAAACACCCTTCTGTAAATACCTACCCTTCAAATGCATGCCTCTTTTGCATTGTTATCGTATGTACATTTGCATTTCTAAATATTACCTAAATTATTTACATTTCTAAATATTACATAAACATACATTTCTAAATGTTACCTAAATATCAAGAATATATATAATGTTTCTTGCGTATATGTTTTCAGGGCTGACTCTCTGGCAATGGGCAGCCAGTAGGTGTGCCTTTCCTTGGGGAGAACTACCCCTCTTGCTCCCAGCATTCTTCCCCTGCCTGCGGTTCCTTGTGTAGGACTGAAGTCTGATGGGATTTTCTCTGTCTACTTTGGCATGTTTGTTGGTAAAGTCCTAGTTCTGGCTCTTACAACCTTTCCATCTTTTCTTCAAAATGTTCCCTGGGTCATTACATGTGGTAGTGTTTTGTGGATGTATCCACTTGGACTGAGCTTTATAACTGTGCATGTTGATTGGCTGTGGTTTTCTGTAGCAATCTCCATCTGTCACATGAAGACGTTTCCTTGATCAGGGGTGAAAATATTTTGGTAGACCTCTTCACGCTCTGTTATTATCATAATCTCTAAGATGTCTTTATTTGAACGAAATTATTTTGTAGAGAATGTTCTTGGCCTAGTTCTGTCTTTCAAAGCAGTAACAAGAGGTCATCATCCCATGTGACCATGGCTCACAGAGATTCCCTCCAGACATTCCATCTTGCAATATGCCACCCATACAAACCAGTCTGATTAGTCAAACTTTTGGAATATTCTGTTATCTTTCAAGCTAAAAAGAAATGAGATTGGGTTCTTCTCTGAGCACAAATAGCAGTTCAGATGGTATGCGGGTAGTTATCATATATCTCCTCTATACACACATGCACACACACATGCACACACCCTTGCATATTTGCATACTCATGCATACAAAAACAAATACATATACACTTAGGTATCCCTTCTCTCAAACATACATATACAGGAATAATTTGCAATTTGGGACAGGGAGCCATGTAGGAATGGCAAGTTTAAGCTATATATAATCGATGGTTTTTTTCAGAGGAACATCTGATTGAGCATACTTTCTAGTTATAAGAATAAAAAGCCATATGAATGCAAAATCAGGTTATACAACACTAAGTGGTCAGCCCTGAATCATATACATATACGCAGTAATAGTAGACTGAGTAGGTTATATTTATATGTTGTATATATGTATACATATATGTACATTCCTAAACATATAAGTGTGTATTGCTATATTAATCAATATGTGCGTAGCGATATATTTATCAACAACAATTAAAGAAAAAAAGAGAGGTAATAAATAGATACATAGGAGAAGTTAAATTAAAGATGAAACGAAGACAGAAATTTATGTAATTATATTTTAACCTAAAATAACTAAAAATAATAAAGTCATTATTTCAAAAATAATTTTCAACACAAGAAACTAAGTAGATGAGTTTTACATGGGGGTTAAAATGAGGCAAATGAAAGAGCAAGGCTTTACAACATCTAAGAGCTTATTGGTATGGTGCAGTCTGGTTTGGTTTTGTTTGTTTGTTTCTGGGCTCCCTCCAGCCTTGTCCATATGATTACGTTTCAGTTTTAAAGTAGAGTTCCTCACATATTCTTACCACTTACTTTATTGAAAGACTAAAGTTCAATTTAATTATTACTTCTCATTGTAATATATGCATATATATATGAAAGTCCCATATATTTTTTCTATTCAACATACTCAGTGGACTTTAAACTTAAGCAGATGTCCTTATTGCAAGAGTCAACAGCAGATTTTTTTATTCCTCCCTGTCCATATAGTGTTAAAGTCCTATGTTCGACACCAGCCTAGCACAGGGTCACACCTCTGTAATCACCCAAATAACTCCCTCTACACATACAAGTAAAGTACAACTCTCTGTACAAGTAAATATTGACATCTTTAGAGCTGTTAAGAAGTTCAGTTTGCATTAAAAGCATACAGTGTACAAGTCAGCGCTGAGGTTGATATTCAAGAATAAAAACCAAATGAACAAAAATATGAATAAATAAGGCAGAAAATGAAAATCTTTTTATTTCCAACTCTTTCAAGGATGTTGTTCGCTTTACTGTAGTTTGAAAAAAATGTCATTGTGAGATTGATCCAATGCTGGTATAAAGAATATGTTCTGAAAATCTCTTTTAGAAAGATTGATAATATTAACCTCAAGCTATTTTAAGTCCCTGTCGATCTTTATGAAAACAGCCAAGAGACCCATTTGTTTTCCAAACAGTAGAAAATCTCTGTTACCTTTTGTCAACCATGATTGAACAAATGACTTTGGGTCAAAGTGATTCAGTTGTGAAATGCCCTGTTCCTGCCAGCCCCTGGAACACAGACTCAAAACAGCAACCACTTTGGACCTGAGCTTCCCATTGCAGCCAAGGGGGTAACTAGTCTTACTCATTTTTTTCCCTTGGACTAACACCATTATAGACCATCACAAGCCTGGAATTAACAGGGGCCAGTACAAGGCTACGTGTTGATACATGGTCAGCATGGCTGGTCAAATCTTATACATTCTGTCAAACTGTTCTGTCTGGGTCTCCATTATTTTTTCCTTTGCTGGCACTTAAGTATGTGATGGTTCTGGTGAAATGCCCAGAGTTATCATTCTTTGCTTTTTAAAGTGGCTGGAGAGCTGTCCATAGCATAGAGTAAATTGGGCACACACTCAGTTTTTTTTAACAACTTTAATTTTGTATAATTCTCTGCTGTCAAATATTCTAAGAAAAATATGAGAAACTTTTTAGTATGAGATATATATCTTATATAATAAAGGGATTTATGATTTGTAGCCGGATGGCTGCAACTCAAATGTCAATCTCTGTGTGTGTGTGTGTGTGTTGTCTGTGGGTTTCTGTGGGAGAGGTATGCATGTACATACACATGTATATAATAAATTTACTAATTGAACATATCTTTGTAGATTTTGTTGTTTTTATTTTTCAATTAATTTTAAATTTCTAAGGAATTATAGCAAACATTAATACAATAATTTCTACACTATAGCATCAGTTATTAAAAACATTGGATTTTCCAGCTCTAAGAAGATACATTTATTTGTAGGAAAGCAGAGGGAGGATTTTTCAATTATTCCATAGTTTATACCCACAGCATGTTTGCTCAATCTTCCCAAACAATGATCAGCTAATATATGATTATTCATATGTGAATGCCAGTATAAATTGTCTCCATTTTCATTTCCTTTGGATTCTGTTATTCACATGCATCAGTTATATAAGTACAGAGAAATCATCTACAGACACATATGATTATAAAGTCTAATGAACTAATAGCTTTTTCTAAGGACCTAAACTATATCTAAATCACTAGACAACATTTTTTATAATGAGCAGCACTAAATACTACTTGTAATTTTGATATTTTTCAGTTAAGTTTTCTAATCCAACAATAAAGTGAATAATAATGTAAGTCATCATTTGACTAGAAATTAATTTTCTTAAACTTCTTTTGAAATATCAAATAAAACTTTCTAAGTCTTTATGGAATCCATCTACCATATATACAAACTGAAATAAAAAACACATGATCATCTCTTTAGATGCTGAAAGAAACATTTGACAAAATCCAACACCTGTTCTTGTTTACAGTTTTGGAGAGATCCGGGATAGAAGGCACATACCTAAAAACAATAAAGGCAATATACAACAAGCCTATACCCAAAGGAGAGAAACTTAAAGCAATTCCACTGAAATCAGGGACAAGGCAAGGCTGTTTACTCTCTCCCTATCTCTTCAACCTAGTATTTGAAGTCCTAGCTAGAGCAATAAGACAACTAAAGGAGATCAAGGGGATACAAATCAGAAACAAAGAAGTCAAAGTATCACTATTCACAAATGATATGATACTATACATAAGTGACCAAAAAAAATTCTACCAAAGAACTCCTTCAGCTGATAAACACCGTCAGGCAAAACGGCTGGATACAAAATTAACTGAAAGAAAGAAAGAAAGAAAGAAAGAAAGAAAGAAAGAAAGAAAGAAAGAAAGAAAGAAAGAAAGAAAGAAAGAAAGAAAGAAAGAGAGAGAGAGAGAGAGAGAGAGAAAGAAAGAAAGGAAGAATCAGTAGCCCTCTTATATCTGTGTAAAATTTACACAATAAAAAGCCTAAGCATATTTAAATTAATCAAAGTCATAGCAAGTAAGGTTTTACTACAATGAAATCAAACCCAACATTAATGGCAAAGACTAAAATGAGTACACCTCAGTATACAGAATTCTTCGAACACAGTTATCAAAAAGGAAGCCTTTGTGTAAGGGCAGTACAAACATTTATGTTGGTGTACATGCTCATGTGAACATGCACTTGTGGATTTCAAGTTGTGCACTTTTTCAGAAATTTCCCATGTTTTTGTTTTTTGATGTTGCCTTTCCTTCTTTATTTTAATCATTTAATTAAAAATTTGAGACAGTCTTTTAATGATCTGGAAGCCACCAAATAGGGAAGCTGGTTGGCCTCCAAGCCCCAGGGATTCACTTGTCTTTTTTACCTCAGTGTTGGGTTCACAAACTTTTGCGATCCTTCCCATGGAAGTGGATTCTGGGAATCATCTCAGGTCTTCATATGTATGAGGTGAGAACTTTACTGATTGAAACATTATCTCTGACTCTAAGAAATAAATCTAAAAGAGCACATTAAAGATGCTTAGAGAGCACCTATTATACCACCACGTACATATTGCACAAATTTATAATTTAAAACAAAACAAAGATTTCCTACCAATACCTTAGGTTCAGTATTTTAAGCATTAAAAGAGAAAAATAATAACTCAGAACAAATAAAAGAAATGAAGCCAAGTACCATATGAGTTGATGCAATTAAATGCATATAAGAAAGAAGAGAAAAATGTGATGAAAACTTTATTCTTAGAAAGATAGAACTCTGAAACATCTAACAGTACGGGTAACAATGAGTCAACCACACATTATAAATGTCACATAACATATAGCCCTATTACTATGGACTGCACAACCAGGAAATGCTTGAAAAAAAAAACACTGAAGAAGTCTACACACATAACGCAAACACTGTGGCACACACCTATGATTCCTACATTCAGATCACAGAGGCAGGAGATTGATGGTGTGCTTGAAGCCAGTTAGGAACCAAACAACTAAGACAGCAACAAAAAACTCAACCCCAAACAAACAAACAACAATAACAAAAAAAAGTACTGTGGACATAATTTTCACAACTTGCATGAAAATGACTGATTTCATGCAAAGTTCAAAGGGCTGACACTTGCCTGGTAAAGAGATTATAGCAACCATCCAGATATTTAAGTTGTAAATAAAGTTTTCGAGAGATAAACCACAAAGTGCAAATATTTAATGGTACCTCTACCAGTAACTGCATACAATCGCTTCTGGGGGAAAGAATCGGAGATGGTGCTAGCATACTTCATCTCACAAAGGCAGTGTTCAGAAAGAAAACCCACAGCAGGAAGAGTGGCCTCCTTCAGGATATGACTGCAAGACTTTCCAAGAACATTTTGTTGATTACAAAGGAAGCTAGAAAGCGTTGGCTCGCACCCACGCAGTATAACCAAGGTAAGAAGAGTCTGTGGAACTCAGCAAAGTCAGTATCTGGGAAAAAGTGCACAAATACATCATCACATTTCATATTCTTTTATGCATTAAGAAAAACTAAGTCTTAAATGAAATGAAAACACATAATCATTCGAAGAATTTATAGTCTTTCAAAATGTCGTCAATACTCTACACTAATAATAGAAAAAAACACAGTAGGGCCTGGGGAGATGGCTCAGTGGCTAGAGCTCTTGGGTTCTCAGAACCCAAATCAGGCTGCTCACAAGCACTAGCAACTCCAGATCCAGGGAATCTGATGTGCTCTTCTAGTTTTGGGGGACACTTATAATAAGCATATATGCTTCTAGACACATACACATAATTTAAAAATATATTTTCAAAAAGACCCTAGTAAGCAAATTACCATAGGAAAAATAGATGTGTAAAAATGCAGAATATCAGCTCAAAGGTTGATATTGAATAATGATCTTGACAAGAACTGATAGATGCCATGAGCATGTAGAGCAATATTATTATGATTGATAAGATACAACCAGAAATTCTGAGCTCTATTTAAGTTCCAAAAAATAGAGATATTTCCATTTTCTACTGTTTGTTCTACTGCCTGCCTAAAACATGACTGGGAAAAGTTGATGGCATATCAGTTATTTTGTAAGTTTACAAATAAAAAGATTAGGTGTATTGATAAAATATAAGCACATGGAGCTTGGATCCCTGACAGCTTACTTCAAAGAATTACCTCTACGTTTTTGCTTAGGGTCTCTGTTAGATGTACCCAAATGTGAATTATACCTGACAGAAATGATGGATATGATGCTAATGAAAAACCAGTGTGTTGGTCTACCCTACCTGCCACTAACTACAGGCAAAAAACAAAGAACAAAAACCAAACAAAAAAAGTAATCCATGATCGCCCACCTCCCTCAGCTTTTGGTCTTCTGCAACTCAAGCACCATCTACTTTTTGTGTGTGTACAGACATTTTTCTTGCCAGAGAGTTCCAAACTGATTTTGGCAAAGCTGCAGAAAACTCATCTTTTCTTATCACTTAGAGGCTGTGTACTGGGAGACACAGAGCAGAGTGATTAAGGACCAAGGCTCTGTATTGGATTGCAAGATGAGGTCACCTACAAAGCATTATTCATGAAATGCAAATTCATAAAGGAACAAATTCACTTTCAATTTTTTTTTCTGAGAATTGCTGACCTTCAGTCTTTCTTGAGCACCAGTTTCCCCTGAATATTTGCTATTGCCATTCACTGCATCCCCACTGGTTTCTGTGACCTTAAAACAGCCTCTACTGTCCTGGAACTGTTGGCTGCTCAGCAGATCCTCACTCTGTCTTCATCTTTTAGATGTTCCACAGATGACACATCTGCACATTCAGCTTGATCCTGTTGACTTCCCTCTCTCTGTCTTTGTCTCTGCCTCTGTCTCTCTTTCCTATCTGTCTCTGTCTATTTCTCTGTCCCTTTCTGAGTATCTCTCTTTGTTTGACTGTTTCTGTCTCTGATTATCTCTCTGATTGTCTGTTTCTCTCTGTATCTCTCTGTTTCTATCAATCTTTTTCTGTCTGTCTATGTTTCTGTCTCTGTCTTTCTCTGTATTTGTCTCTGCCTCTCTCTATTTGTCTCTATCTCTGTGTCTTTTTGTCTCGGTCTGTCTGTCTCTGTCTCTCTCTGTGTCTCTGTGGCTATATCTCTCTGTTTGTATCTCTCTCAGCTGGCTAAACAAAATCCTTGCTGCCAAATTAAATTTCCCCATAAAGTTTTTTAAACGAATCAATTCCTTTAATCTATGTGAGTCTCACTTTAACTGCAAAGTGAAGAGTGTTCACAAGGAGCCGAGAATTGTGTGGGAAAGGCAGCCTCCTAAAGAAGCACCGGAACCATCCCATCACCAGGAGAATGGCTGAAACAGCATTTTTGTGGCTAGCTGTTGGAATCATTTGCACGATCTGCCCTCACAGCCCCATCCCCTCCAAAGGAGACAACTAAGGAAGTTAACTACTGCCTTGGCAGATGAGAGCTTGATTTGTTCTAAAGGCAGCAGGGATTGGTGCTGACATTTATATTTCCTTTCTGTGCATGGCAATGAGACATAAGGACTGATTTATCAAAGAGCCTGTGCCATCCAGAGTGAGTAAGACACAGAGAAAAGTTCACGCTGCACAAAACAAGCTGCTAATTTCTTTTCCATTTCACTGACAATGTGTTCTATGTGTTTGGAACATCTGGAAAGAGAAGAAAGCATGTTCCAACCTGTGCAATGTTCAGCTTCTGCAACTCTGCAAGGTCAAACAGAAAAGGGGCAGATCTCTGTCTCTGTCTCTCCCTGTCTCTCCTTGTCTCTCTGTCTCTGTCTCTCTCCATTTCCCTCTGTGTGTGTGTGTCTCACTCTGTCTCTCCCTGCTCTCCATCAAAGCTAAGGTAATGAAGGCCTATCTGAAAGGCACATTCGTTTTCTCTAAGAAATTCCTGTGTTTGTTTCAGGTTTTCATTGCTGTTTCACAAATACCATACCAGAATGCACTTTGATTGTAATTTCTGTTATCAAATTTGTATAGTTTTACTGGCATGGACAAGATGCTTAGAATTTAAATTTTATTTTCAAGTTGTTGATGTACAGCAGAGAGCTTCCCTACCCAACGTCAGAAGTAAAGCAGCCCTGAGATGTAGATTTTATTTTCCTTCCTTCCTTCCTTCTTTCCTTCCTTCCCTCTTCTCTCTCTCTTTCTCTCTGATACTCTCTGTTTGTGACCTGATACACATTCTCACCTGACATAATCTTGTGTCAGCTGGATCAAGGGTGGGATGTAAAATAAATAGGAGTAAGTAACTGTCCACCAAGGACATAATGGCAAGTTTCTCATTCAGGAGTCACTGGCCACCAGGAGTCTTTTGTGTGCTGTTAATGCATAGACACCAATATGTTCCATAATAATTGAGATGAGGTATAAAGATGCAATTACTCTTTCAAATTTTTTTTTAAAAATCTCTTTTACCAGGATTTAGTAGCTTATTTTTTAGATTAAAAAATAAGCGAAGCAGAAAGACACACACAGTATAAACTCACTTATAAGTGGATACTACACATATAACATAGGATAAACATACTAAAATCTATACCCCAAAAGAAGCTGAGCAAGAACGAGGATCCTGAATAAGATGATCAATCCTCACTCAGAAAGGCAAATGGGTTAGACATTGGAAGAAGGAGAAAACAGGAAACAGGATAGGAACCTACCATAGAGGGTCTGAAAGACTCTACCCAGCAGTGTATAAAGCAGATGCTGAGACTCATAGACAAACTTTGGGCAGAGTGCAGGGAATCTTATGAAAGAAGAGGAAGATAGTAAGATGTGGAGAGGACAGGAGTCCACAAGGAGAGCAACAGAACCAAAAAATCTGAGCACAGGGGTCTTTTCTGAGACTGGTACTCCAACAAAGAACCATTCATGGATATAACCAAGATAATCTAGAATCCCTGCTAAAATGTAGCCCGTAGCAGCTCAGTATCCACGTGAGTTCCTTAGTAAGGGGAACAGGGACTGTCTCTGACATGAACTCAGTGGCTGGCTCTTTAATCATCTCCTCCTCATGGGGGAGCAGCTTTGCCAGGCTTCAGAGGAGGACAATGTAGCCACTCCTGATAAGACCTAACAAGCTAGGTTCAGAGGAAAGGGGAGGAAGAACTCCTTATCAGTGGAATTGGAGAGGGGTATGGGAAGAAATGAGAGAGGGAGGGTGAGACTGGGAGGGAATGAGGGAGGAGGCCACAGATGGGATACAAAACGAATAAACTGTAATTAATTTTTAAAAATAAAAATTTAATTTAAAAAATCAACAGAGCATTCATTACTGCATCACATTACAAAACTCTACTCAATGTTTCTTGGAAAATTATCCTGTAGGAAACATTAATATTCATCAATAATTTAAACTTATATAATATTTTCTTTAGCATGTATAATGAACTCATGTTATACCAATAATGATTAAATTTCTGTGAAAGTATATTTACAGTAATTTATTATCAAATAAGCCCAATTATTTGGGTGAGATTCAGTTGAAAACATACTAAGGAGTCAAGGTACTGACATGCAAACCATGTGTTTGCTTTTTCTTTCACTTAATTTTCAGCAATATTCTTTGGTTTCTATTTGAAATGAAGATAAATGTTCTCTCAGAAAATACGTCTTAGCAGGAGGTGGTAAGGTGTGACTACACATTTTAGATTTTCGTTTTATTTATCTTAGGAAGAGAGGGCTTAACCTGGAATGATAGGATTAAATTTAGGCTAAATTCAAGCTACCTATGTGTCAACCCTATGTCATAGCAAACTCAAAATCTGAGATATATTCATTAGTTTCTGAGACTGTATTTTAAGAGACATTTGGTCCTTGGAAGTAAAAATCTGATGCCTGCTGCCTTGTTGATAACGTTTCTATGATATGGTTAGAAAATCTAGAACGGTAGAAGCAACAAAAGAAAACTAAGGAAGATTTAACAGAGAAATACAAGCTTGAAGGCATGCTTGTGATATGTGTGGTCCTGTTCTCCCTCTTTATGTAAATGGTACCTTTTTTTAATATGTACCTTTTAATGCACAAATGATGGCTCTCCTACCTCAGCCAGTACATTCCATCCCACTTTGATTCTTAATTCATCATTACTGTAACACAAAGCTTACATCAACAGGGGATGTTTGCTTGTCATTTGTTACCTCTGTAACTCACTGAGAACTCAAGACCCAGTACAAATGTAGGATGTTAATATCTAAGATTTTGAGAAACAGAATCACCATGGGTGACACAGAATAAGAATCTATGGCAAGACTAAACATAATTTACAGAGACACAATGATGGTCTCTGTGAGGTTAGTATTTGTGGTTCTGGGTCTGATACTGGAAGCTGGGATAGAGGATCCTGAGATGATTAGAAGAAAAACCCACAAGTTCATAGATGACTGCCACTGATGAATTGACATTCAAATGCATTGTATGTGGAAAATACTAATATCTTAGCTCATGAACCTCAACAAAAAGGGGGAATGAGGAAAGATGACTCTGCTGAGACCCTTGCTGAAGCTCTAGGATGAAACTTGGCAAATAATGAACAATTGTGACATCAAGCAGTTCTGGATCCTCTGAGTAAAATCTTTCAGTGTTGGTGGAATCTGGTTACAGCTTTCTTGCTATCTCTCAGCCCTGATACACAGGGAGGGATTTGACAAAAAAAAAACCTTCAAGGTAAAACTATGTCTGCAAAAATTGCTAGTTAAGTAAATTTGAATCTTATGGTACTATGTATTTTAGTGTCTTCAAGAAGAGTTTTTATAAGCATATAAGCATGCCTAATAAATCCTCAGCTTGTCTTTTTTTTTTTTTCAAATCCAAATCCACAGTGTCAATCCACCCACTTTTAAGAGCCTGAGAAAAATAAAACTCCATACAAAATCATAAGCTGAGACAGAATGGAGACAACAATTAAGTTTGATAAGTGTATAATGATGTTCAAACTCAAGAGAGATAGAGACAAACAAACATACACACAAGACAGAGAGACACACACAGGGAGAGAATGAGAACGGACAATTATGGGCTGCCGCTGTGAGAAAAAAATGATAAAATAGCAATAATTACTGTATTTTAATTTCAAAATTATCCTTAAAAATTGAATAAAACTTACCCTGAATCTCTAACTGAAAATAAAAAAAAATAAGAAAACAGAATCTTTCTAATTTTCTGAAACTGTTGGGTTCAAGTGAAGTTTACACTGCGAACTTATACAACAGCAAATTGAGAAAATAATGCAATGTAGGCATGTGACCCAAGAGGAAGTCACTTCATAAGAAGGAAACTGACTTTCATATCACCTTCTAGCTTTTTAATAAAGCTTGTAGATTTCTATGTACACAGAAAAACCCGTTTCATAATGTGCCTCTGATTATGAAAGAGGTATGAAAGAGATTTCTCTTTACTCTTGATAAATAATGCAAATCTGTGGGATTTCAAGACAATAAGAAATGGGTTTGTGTTCATTCTGCTCTCTCTGATATCAAAACCAGGCAGATTGCTTGAGTAGAAGTCACCTTACACAGCTCTGCCACTAGGTTTAACTGAGTTGATAGGAAAGGGACGGTTCTGAAAGCCCAGTTGAAGGTCAAAGAAAGTTTACCTCTCACTCTAAGCTCATTAGTGCCCAAGACCATGTCAGCAGTGATGACAATAACAACCTCTTCTCAACAGTAGCTGTACCCGCCAATTAGAGAAGCCCTCCACTGTGATGGCATGAAATTCCAGTCTTGGAAATTCTCGAGGGAGGCTGTTGACAGACAGGAAGGGGTCCACCACCAGTTTGCCTTCGCCAGCAAGAACATGTAAAAGAGTGTGCTGTGATCATGTTTCCTGGGGTTCTCTGCCTCCTTCTCTCTGTAATTCTCAGGTGTAGCTAAAAGTACCTTACCACATAGAGAAAGTGTGGTCTGCTTTTTAGAAGACAGAACAATTTCTCTGTTTGTAGACCTTGCAACATTTAGCATAGTCTGGCATACTCGTTGTAAAAATAAAGTTCATCAGATGGCAAAATCCACACAAAATATGTCAGATGCTGCTTCCTCCCTCAACATTCTGTCATCACTGCATCCTTTTATCCTTCCCTCCCTTTCTTCTTTATCTTCTTTTTCTTTCTTTCTCACTCCCTTCCTTCCTAATTTCTTCCCTCCTACCTTTTCTTCATTTTCCTTCTTTTTTCCTTTTTCCTTCCCTTGCTTTTTCCTCCATTCCTTTCCTTCCTTTCTGCTTCACTTCTACCCTCCATTTTTTTCTTACTCCTTACACCATTCCTTCCTTCCTCCTTCCTTTCCTCTGCTCCTCCATTTTTTTCTCCCTCCCTTTCTTTCTTCTTCCCTCCCATTATTCCTACCTTCCTTCTTCCCTTTCTGTTTCCTTCATCTTTTCCTTCTTCTTGCCACCTAGTTTCAAACACCAAGGACAGTGATGCCTGAGACAGGAGATAAATGAAGTTATTTAATGCCCCAGCTTTTTATTCTTGAAGTACTTCTAAAATATGGCTGTTTTATTGAAGGTAGTTTATGCAGATCTAAAGCAGTGGTTCTCTACATTCCAAAGGCTGTGACCCTTTAATAAAGTTTCTCCATTTTTGGCGACCCTCAAACATAAAATTATTTTCATTACAACTGTATAATTGCAATTTTGCTACTGGTATGAATTATGATGTAAAGCCTGTGTTTTCTGATGACCATAGGAGACCAGTATGAAAGGGTTGTACAACCAGCAAAGGAGCTGTGATCTACAGATTGAGAACCACTGATCTAAAGCAATAAATACCAATAAGACATTTGTGTATTTGTTGTGGTAGTCACAGATTTGTTGTAGCAAAATGTAAAAAACAATCTCAATATATGAAAATCCTTTTTAAGTTATAAAAAAATCTGAGCACTTGATTCTGCTTTTTTAAAAAGATACATGTTATGAGAAATTGGGGAATTTCAAATTATATGCACAATGAGGCACTAGTACAGACATGTCAATAGAAAGATTAAAATTGTTGCCTAAGATGTGGAGAAACTTGAATTCACACACAGGACTCAGATGATATAAAGCAGCATAAGCCCTTAGACCAAAAGTGTGGTAATTTCTTAAAATTTTAAACAAACATCTGCATTATAACCCAGCTGTTCCACTCATAAATTCTCCTTATAAACCACAAAACTCTAAATTCTTGCAATGATATAAGATGTGGGCACAATTGCTCATAGAAGCATTGTTCATATTAACACTAAGCTACAAATCACATAAAAGTCTATCATTGATTATAATATTAATAAATTCTATATCCACACAATGGACACATGCTTCACAATAAAAACAACTTAACTAGCTGTATTTGTAAAATTAAATGCATAAATTTAAAAAATTACTGTGCTGAGTAAAAAAAAAAAAACAGATAACAGGTTACATTATCAAATTCTTATAAAATATAGAAAATAAAAAACCAAATCTACATTTTTAGAAAATTAATTAGTGATTATTTGAAACTGGAGCACAAATAGAGTCAGTTGTAGAGGAATGCAATAAAAAACCTTGAGTGTTCCTTAACTTGATTTAATAGCTTGGTTTTCCTAGGGTTTTACAAACACTAAAACTCACAAAATCAAGTAATTTGTATGTATGTATCAAACTGTGTGTTTGTTGAACAGTAAATCTGTTTTTCACTGAGTTGATGTTAATGACAGTAATAGGAAAGTGCAAAAATTTGCAAAGAATTTTAGTAGTAAAAAGCTCAGAATAAAAAACCAAGAGAGGTTAAAAAAAAAAGCTACGGTTGAGACAAAAATACCATAAAGAATTCCCAAGTTATATGCCTTGTTCCTAAAGTCTTATATCCAAAAGAAATCATAATAGAGGAAAAACAATCTAAAAGAACAAGAATGGACAAAATTACAAATGAAGCTATGAATTGTGTGCATGTCTGTGTATAAATGCCTACATTTCTCTTTTCCCAAATATATAAGGGCATTTGCATTTGGAAATAGCCATGGTATCCTGTGACCATTTGATCCAAAGTAAAAGATCCCTCTAGGGAAGGAAGGAGATTCATAACACTAAATAAGTAAATGAAATTTACATAGCTCAGAAAGTAATTACTTTACTTCTTAGGTCCTTTTTAATCTAATGAAGTTGGCAATCAAGGTTAAAACATCCCAAGTGTACCTTTGTTCAACTTGACACCTAAGCACACCTCATTTAAGCCATAACTGTCTACCTCTGGCCTCTGAAGTACCCATCCCACCACAGAATGCTAAGTGCATTTAGTGTATCTACAAAACTTCTCACCTACAGTCAGTACTTCAAATGTTCAAAAGTTCAAATTTAGTGTTGGGAGATGTATCAGTAGCTAAGAAAAAATGCTGCTATTCCAGAGAGCACAAGAATAGTTTTCAGTAATCACGCAGGATGGTTCACAATCAGCTGTAACTATAGCTCCAGGATGTTCAACATACACTTATGGAACACACACATATACATTCACACACACATAGAGTGTGTATGGGTGGCGATATGAAATTTAAAAGATCCAACTCCATAAATCCAGGCCTACTTTCCTCTTGTCTTCCCTTCTTCAGGCTCTTAGTCACTGCCACATCCTGCCTGACTGAATTAGGTCTTCCTTGGAAGAAATATCAAGCTCCACAGCTCTATTGCTCTTGCATTCTGTATGCCTGCAAAATTAGCACCACATGGGACATGTCTAGATACCCTGTTAGCTCCAGCTGTAGCTGTAGCCCTGGAGCCAAAGATGCCATGGACTCTGGATGCTTTGGCAGCTGAGCAGTGACACAAAGCTTGGAAAACAGTTTGGAAAGTGACACTGTGCTAACACTAGCTAAGAAAATGGTCCTTCTCTTGGGAATGTTGATCACAGTCATTTAAAATCTCATACACCAGCTTGTGATGAGCAGGGTCCAGAAAATCCTTAAGATAGCTTCAAGGCAGCTCTCCTAGTGTCAAAATTGAAAGTATGTATGTTTCCATATGTACTTATTCAAATATTTTAAGTGTATCATGCTTTCCATAAACCATACCTTCCTGAGGCTGAGCTCTTTATGGGTTTTTTTTTTCAAGCAAACTGAACAAATTTTAAATCTTTCTGGGCTTTCTCCTCCCATTTCTCACTGTAATGGCAGTGAAAATAAATGCAAGCAGAGTGACAGCCGTACTGTGATTCTGCCACCACAGAAAAGTCTATTCCTTAGTCACCTATCTTTTAGTTAATGTTTTTTCTCTTGTTTATAAGCAGTGTTGTTAATAAACAGTTCCCTCAGCTGCACCCCTCTACCTCTTTTATGCTGGCTTCTTATCCTCCTCTCTTTCCTTCTTTCCCTTTTCTCCTGCTTTTGATAACTCACTGAATAAAATCAGTGCTGCTCATATATGCATGGCAGTGTATCACCACCAATACAACTAGTGTTATGTACAACCTATTGTGATCCACAATACTAAGAAAAATTGACTCTCTTACCCATAGTAGTCATTGATTCCCAAGAGTCAGAAGTGAAGACTCAGGAGCTTCTTTTTGTTCCAGGCTGGAGTGCTGCTGAGCCTGGTCTTGTGCATATCTTGTGCAATCACAGCAGATATGAGTTCGTTCATATATGGCACTATGGGGCTTACAAACATTCTGTTACAGCACTTTCCTCCAATCTCCAGCTTTTGTGAGAGCTTTCCCTCCCCTCCTCAGCTGTATTTTCTGAGTCTTTGTAGCAAGGGGGGTGTCATATAGATGACACATTTGGATTAACATATGTGTGTGTATTAAGAACACTTATTCTCTGTACTTTCTTCAGTTGAAAAATGTCTGAATTAACTGCTGTTTGTTACATAAGGAAGTTTTTGTCAAGAAATGTGAGTTTAACTAGTCTACAAGTATAAGAATAAATATTAAGAATGTAGTTTGATACCATTTTTCTTTAGCAAAAATAAGAATTTGGGCCTATAATCTGCCAAACCACAAGTTCTTGGCCAGGTTTACAGCGCTAGGCATGAGTTCCCTTCTGTTGAGCAGACCTTAAGTCTGATTTAAAACTGCTAGCCATCTGAATAACATTTGTGTAACTATTTCACCAATGGGCATACCGTGCAAGGCTGGTTATTATTGTAATTTGTAGTGTAGACTGCTGGATAAGACTGTGGATAACTTTTTGACACCAGCAGCCTACATAGCTACTGCTGTCTCTATACAAGGTAGCCATCAGGGAAGAGATTTTAAGATCAATGAGCCCAAACTGACATCCAGTCATGTTTTGACACAAGATACCACAAAACAGCAGGATATAAGCAAAACAGCAGAAGAGAGGCACATTCTATATAAAAACAACAATATTGTTACCAGGAGTCAAGGTCCACATCTGAAGTTTCTAGGTCCCTACTCTCTTATCCAAAGAACTTGAAAACTGAAAAGCTCATACAGGTTTGCAAAAGTAGCAAAAGTACAAATTACAGATGTATATACTATTCAGACTGAAAGCAGGCCACATCATTGAAATTACTCAGGGCCCTTGCTATACCTTATGATCTCTTTTTATGGAGTCTACCAGAAGGAGACATTGATTCCTAATGGTCATAACTGTGACTGATTTCTATATTCTGGTTAAAAGATTCAGTCCTATATTGATGTGCCGTCATATTGCACATCTTTCTTGCCGTAATGGATGTTTTTAATTATATGCATGTTCAATTATGCATGGACATAAAATGGTAAATATGGAATCTCTCTCAAAGTTCACTTGAAGGACAGTTTTATCTTAGTGCCCATACACCTGAAACTAGTTCATGCTAAACTGGCATTCCCATTCTGAATATCTGGATATATTGGAAACATAAATGAGTAGAAATTTTTTAAATGTCTTTGTTTTCAGAGACAAAGGCCCTTACTATTATTCAGAGAGGGATGTATATGTAGCCTGATACAAGAAAGAGTCTTAAAGGGGTTAGAATTGCTAGAGTATGTGGTAAATGACTATTATCAATATTATCAGGTAAATGAGTTAGCCTGACATTTACATTATTGAGAAAGTGGCTTATATATAACCAAAACCAAATAGTATTCAAGGCTACCAAACGATTCCCTCTGTTTGTCTGCCTCAATATTAAAAGTCAATTCCAAAGTCCTGATGAGAACTGATAGAATAAGATCAGAGGGAAGAGGAGGAAGACCTCCCTATCAGTGGACTTGTGGAGGGGTATGGGAGGAGATAAGGCAGGGAGGGTGGGATTCAGAAATGATTGAGAGGGGGCTACAGCTGGGATACAAAGTGAAGAAAGTGTAATTAATAAAACAATATTTTTTAAAGTCACATTTATATTGCTGTCTGAAACCTAACAGGCAATCTTACTCTTCATGTTGTTCCTAGCATGTTTATCTTCTCAGCTTCCAGGAAAATGACCCATTAAGTTCAACACTATCACATGAAATACCCTCAAAAGCATAACCAAATATTTGCCACACTTCTCTCCGAGGCACTTCTCAACACAGGCATGTTGATGATTATGACTTATCACCATAGAAGGTTTACAGCTGGAATTCTGAAATGAATGGAGATTGTATTAGTAAGTGGACTGCAGTTACCCATGAGGGTATAGTACAGCAAGACTCAAGTGAAGCAAAGAGAGCGTTGTACCAGCTTAAACTTTAATTACAGACAATAACACAGACATTGCAACATGAGAATGTACAGACAACTGACATGACTGACTCATTATTAAATACCAAGATTGAGGAAGACAGTTTTTGTATCATATTTGTCTATCTGGAAAGTATAGTTTGAGGAAAGTTGGAAATTAAAGATAGAGATGGAAGCTGATTCAGAGAAGCAATGAAAAAAGGCTCAGTCCAATATACACGCCAGAGACAGGGTAGAAGTCTATAGCTCAGAAGCAGAGACAATTGAAGATCTTCCTTTCTCAAACTCCTCTGTGGGCTGACCACAGCTTGCAGAATTCTGAGCATATAAAACTGTCTGTGCATTCTGCCTCCTTGATGTAACTGCCAGTAAATGCCCCAAACATTCCGTTTTTCTTACTTCCCCTCCCACACTCTGTCCTACAGGATGAGGAAGCTGTCAAAAAGTGAAATGATTTTATATTTACAAGGCAGAAGAACCTCTAAATGACCTCAGAGGTCCACACACAGTAGTCACAGCTCCGGGATGAGCTGCATGCTTGTGGTTGACAGATATCACCTGACGGACTGGAAATCAATTTGATCAGATGTTTTTATGGATTATTGTGGCCTTGGCTAATTACAAAAGATTGTCTCCCTAGATCCCAGAGTTTCCAGAGCTGACTTTGAGCAGATGTACAGAGGATTAAGCTGAAGACCTGACAGTTTTCCCTAATTATCTGTCGCAAGGGCAACTCTTAGCTCATCTTGACATTTATGTCAAGAACAGGCTGAACTTCTATTTTTTAGACCACACACCTTATTCTCCACAGTTATCTCTGTTTAGATGATAACGCTGTTCACATTCATCATAATTTACATAGGGTTGGAAGAAATGGCAAATATGAAGAAATGGAAATCTGGTTTTTAAAATCTAAGGCAGGCAGATAATGTGAGAACTGTGATGAACAAGAACAAAACAGATGGTGTGTAAATTCCATCACTGAAGTTTAACTGTAAAGCATGGGCTTATAAAATGATTTAACTGAAGAATAGGTAGTAGGAAGACATGCTTAAAGAAGAGAAAAAGCAAAAATGATTGTGTTATGTGTCTAGGTCAGCAGTGATTTTTACCCAACCTGATAATAAATATGCCTTACAAAAAATTCAGGATTGCATTAGTGAGCTAAACAGTGTCATTTTTTAGGAGACTCAGAAAATGTCTCCAGAAAGATTTTGACCAATGCGTAGTTGAAATAAATGTTTTGCTTTGCTCAACACAGGGTTATGTTTTCATGATTATTCAATAGAGAAATCATTTCTCAGGAATATAAGTTATTATTAAAGCAATATTGTTGCAAAGCTAAAATTTAGGTATGACTGAAAATGAGGAGCACAAGTCCCTGAAAAAAATTATTTGCACATGGGTAAGATAGACAGCCCATATGGACAGTTTCACATGGAAATAATAAAACCCAACAAAGGCAGGTCAATGGTAAAAAGAAATTTGAACGTAATACATCAAGGTGTTAGTTAAGGGCTGAAGAAATTTTTCTCTCAATAATTAATGTATTGTGGATCTAGATTAATTTTTTAAGTCATTAGTGGGGGGAAACCAGCTTGTGTTGTATGGAAGATAAGGTGATCTTATCACCATGGGAATGTCCATGTGAATTCAGAGCAACTCTTGAGTCAAATGGAAAGAATCAAAACCAAGAGTAATGTTTGACACGGAATGACAACATCAAAATCTAGTTCCTTCATCTCTTTTAAGGCATCTGTGGCTACGATAAGGAGACACTGTAGAGAGGAAAAATCTACATCAGTGACTCTGCAAATGTTTCTGGCACTTATGTGAACTACTGTATTATATGTTAGAGACCAGAAGCTAAAGATAAGTCTCTACTGCTGTAAATATCACCTGTATTTCAGACCTAGGACCATAGGACTTAAAGTCACTTCTCCCTGAGGATGATGGTGTCTTCTTGTACCCTGGGAACTGGTCAACAGCCCCACCCAGGTATGACATCTATGAACCACAACAATGACCAGCATGGCATGCTAACACACAGTGTGCATTAACAGCATGCATGTCTTGGTGGTAACCAACAACTCTCTAATTGGACTTAAAACCCACTCAACAAGAAAATCATCCATTACTGGAAACCTACCCAGTTACGTAGAGCAAGTGAAATCATGCATCTTGGAGAACCTACAACCACAACTTAATTAAACCAATATGATCTGACTACACTCTAATTATTAGTCCTTCAATTCACAGATAAGTGTAGTTCTCACCCTTCATCAAGGAAACTTCTCTTTCCAAATGACAAAGACCACTATAGAAAACTACACTACCAAAAACAGAGTTTTGGAGCCTTGTTCTAAGGAATTATCTAAAACTAAAACAACAACAACAAAAAACTAAAAAAACCTGGCACCTAAAGTTCAGGGAACACTACTGAAGAGGCAGGATCAGCTATGTGACTTTGTCACCTTGTAATGTCAACAGCTATGCCCATAAATCTCACAAACATGACTGCCTTAACTTGAGCTGAATAACATCAAAAATAGATAAGCCAAAGTGGACAAAGGAAAGAGAAGGAGACCTCAACCCGAAAGAACTACAGATAACTGAAGAATGCTGAGAGTGGGAGAAGTAGTCATCTTCAGAGAAAAGTACGTTAAATGGTTATCTCATACCAGATAGCCCTAAAAACACACAGGGAAGAAACATTAAATAGACTGAGCAGGTTATACTTAAAAATGTGAGTGAGTGTGTGTGTGCATGTGCAGGTAGAACAATTAATTAAACAGGACATTACTTTGAAGAAGTGCTAGGAGGAATATATGAGAGGGTTTGGAGGAAGGAAAATAACATGGTTGTATTATAATCACAAAAACAAAATTTTTAAAAATGTAAAAAAATATCACAAAGAAAAGAAGGCAGTCTGTGGTATCAATATACTATATCTCTGTGTAATATATAGAATTCTACATTAACAAAACATTAAGCATAAATTTAATTTCTTTTTTAAAAGTCCCACTTATTCTATATGTTTAAGATATCACTTCTGAAAATTTGACTCACTGAAGAAATAAAATGTAGCTACATGGTCTTTCAATTTCAATTTTCCAGCTAAGTTTGAAATTTCATAGTTTTTTTTCAGATCACTATTTCTAGAAATATAAACTTATTCAACACTAATAACAAATATGGTAGGAAATAAATTTAAAAATAAAACAAAAATTCCCACTGAATTTACCTGGAATGAGCAATGGATAACCTGAAACACTATCCCACTGGGTACTTTCTTCATTGGCGATACAACAAAAGTAAATGTGTACAGAAGAAATGACAATCAGTGATCCATAAGGTATACTACCTGACCTACCAAGATAAAATTTGTATATATCTATTTTAGAAACTACATCATTTAACCTTACTGACAAGACATTAGGAGATTAACTGACTAGATAATTTCACTCAAAGTGCTGGACAATAAAAGGAAAATAGATAAATGTCGAGGATTATTGCTTTAGACCTTTGCCAATGCTAAAAGACCAAAGTTAATGTTTTGTTTCCTTTTCCACTGTTGAGGTAGCTCAAGTTCATTAGCAACCAAGAATTGGGGGTAATGGGAGGTAAGATGAAGCTCCAAAGAAAAAAGTATGCAAGCTTGCATCCCAGGGGAAGCAAAGTTGTTGGAATTTATTAGAGCATTTCTCCACTTACAAAGAGTTGAGAAACAATTTTCTGTGAGTGTTTTGTGCTTCTTCCTAACTTACCGGCAGAAACGCTGGCCTCCTTTGTTTTCAATTATGTGTTCAGTGATGTTTGTAGGACCGCGGAGACGGAAACCTGCTCTCTCCATAGCCGATGGCAGGCTTGCTCACAATCTTGGATGATGTTTCCAGACTTTATTAGGCTGAGACTGCCTCTCCTTGGTCTGGTTCAGGTTTGTGTTTTCTGGTTCTCTGGTTTGTATTTTCCGGTTCTCTGCTGAGTGAACTAAGGTTTATGGAAATGTTGATAGTGAAGTTACTGATGTTTCTCAGTGGGAGATTTCTTAATCTCTGCCACAGGGACATCCCATGTCTCTTTGCAAATCTCTGAAAGTGTGGCAGAGTAGCGTCTACCATCCTGTTTGGGTCCATTTCTGTATACTCAAATGTGTGTATACCCAGGGAAAGCAAGGAAGCTGACAAAAGTCTAAATACTGCAGTGGGAATTTTCTTCCATGCTACACAAGAACACATCTGTTGAATTGCTTTTTGTAATTTTGTGCCACTTAATAATTCCCTTATGTGATTGCATATTTTTTCTTATATTTTGTATGTGTATACATTTCCTTATATTTTATATAGATATTTTTCCTTATATTTTTATATATTTCAATATATATAAATTATGATTCATATCTTTTACACATTCATACCATAGAATTCCTAAGTACTAGAAAATTATTTGCACAAAATTTCCACAAAATATATAAATATGTAAGTGTGTGTGTATATGAGCATACCAGAAAGTATTTGTCATCCATTTTTAGAACTGTGTTCAGACTGCTTGTGGTTGTTTGGATAAGCATAGCTCCCACAAGCTCATAGATCAGAACACTTGATCACCTCTGAGGGGCACTATTCGCATGTGTGACCTTGTTAGAGAAAGCATGTCCCTGGGGTATGGGGACTGAAATACTTGTGTGGGGCTCAGTATTTCTCCTTCCTTCCTGCTGACCGTGGATCCAGAGGTAGGACTCTCAGAACCTCCAGCACCATGCTTGCCTCTGTAGCACCATGCTTTCCTCCATGCTGATTAGGGACTAAACCTCTGAAACTGAAGGGAAGCCTCGATTACATGCTTTCCTTTATAATAGTTGCCATTGTCATGATCCAACAATGACTAAAACATCCCTCTCAGGAAATAACCTCAAGTCAAGAAAAAGTTGAGATAAGCAATATGCAGTAAGGAAGTGCTGTTGTTTTTGATGCAGATGATGAACTCATTACAGTATGGCTGCCCTCTGTCATACCAGAAATATCCTCCCAGCCTACCCACTGGACCCACTCTCATCTCACCTGGGACTGACTGAAGTGTATACCCTATTTTGTGATTCATAATCTATTTCACTGACAGAAGATTTGTGGCAATTTCTATAATTATAAAGAGTATATTAATCACCTGTAACTGATATAGCATACTATAGAGAAGTACAGGTATAAAGAAAACATTATTTGAATCTTACTTCTACATGTGTGCAATGTTTTATAATTTATTTTTAGTTTATTTCATAATCAGTATTAATATTAATAATAATACTCCATTAGATGAAACAGCTTGCTTTTTCCCTGAATTACCTTTCTTCTTATTTTATTTATTTACTTGCTCTTCTTGTTAGTGTATGTTTCCTTTATTCTAAATTTAAATAATGAACTAATAAGAATTCTAAATCCAAAATAACCATCTCTCTGCCTAATGATGAAATGAGTAAAAGATACTGAGCTGGTTAAATATTGATGGAAAAACAATTGACTTGTGGGTCTTTACCTGGTGAGTGACGTGAAAGGAACTTCCATGTTTTTTGTCCCTTTCTTCATTTCCATGTTTGTTTATTTCCATATAAAAATGGAGTCAGGATTGTGACTCCATTTGTGTCAGTCCTGTTGTGCATAGCCATCACCTATAACAGAGACTGAGAACCTGTTGTTGCACAGCACAGCATTAGGTTCTCCTAGTCCTGCTGTCATTTAGTCTAGAAACCACGGTATTGGAAGGATGATCTCACTGACTCTCTCTGAGTGTCTCCTGAACTTTGAAGCTTTAGATATCTAAAGTATGTCAGAGAAGCACCGCTAAGATAGAAAGAAGGAGAGGATTGTAGAGAAAATAATCTTCAACAAAGAATAGACACAAAAACTCTTCATTCGTGACAGTACTTCCCACTATCTCCACATTCAATGCAGCTTTGATACCATATAATCTTATTCACAGTGTACTGGGGAGTCAGGATTCACCCACTGAAATCCAATATTTAATGTCCCAACTGCGATACCCATGATTTCATGGTCCAGTTTATCTGATCTACAGGATGACCTCTACTGTTTTCCAATACCAGTCTTCTAGCTCCAAGGATCAGTTCCATTAGTCCATGTAAAAGATGGGCTACAGAGATTCTCTCAGAAACAACTTCCTATTATACTTATTAATACCTCATACTTATCACTCAAAGCTATGTAATCTTCTGGGGAGAAATCAGACTGCATCAGTGTCAATATATGTTTCATGTTACATCCAGCCTTACAGGCAAGATTAATTGCAGAGAGAAAATTGGGAACATTGCTGTTCTTAAGAGGAATTAGAAGCAAAAATAGCAAGGCAAAAAATAATTTTAGTAAACAAAGTTTAGGGCATCATGAGAGCCAACATCATGCCACTTGTGTGAATTAAACACCAGTGTGTAGGAATCATGGTTTAGAATTGTCGTTTACAGTTAAAATGTGAGCAGGGCTAAGGTTGCAATGTCAAGCTGAGAAAAACACACAGGCATTTCAATCGAACAATCTGCCTTAGTCTGACTACTTTTGAAGTGGCTCATGATTTGTCATGACTGGATTGGCTTATGTCTCAGAATTTTTATGTAGGGGCAAACAGAATCCTCGATAACCAACAGTGAGATTCTTTAAATGCGGAACATAAAGGGTGTAAGAAACTGAACCATCACAATGAAGTCTAAGTAAGGGAGTAGATATTATCTTATAATCCTAGATGCATTCATGATTAACTATATTTTACATGACTAAAATGCATTCTATTTTTTTAATTAATTTATTATTTATTCATTTTACATCCTGGCCCTATTCCTCTATCTTTCCCAGTCTCATCCTCCCTCCCCCACCTTGTCTCTCACCTATTTCTCAGAAAAGGGGCTCCCTTTTCTATTCCCAGCTCATCAAGTTGCATCAGGACTGAGCATATCCTGAAAATATATTCTTAGATAATAACAAAGGGCTTCTCTAAAAAGACTTGGCTTTTGTAATCATTTTTCTTAAATGGTAGTAAGTAGAATTTTGGGATGTTTTGACCTTCCTTTAAGTGGGAGAATTTGGATACTCCCTTGAGACTCAGCCTTGCACTTCCCATCATTAAATAGCTTTTCTTCATACCTTCACCTACCTTAAAGGATTTAGGGATAAATTCTTGACAAAAGGAATGATGACTTTGCCTGGCACCAAGGACAGAAGAAAAGAGCACCATTATTTGTTAGTCAAGAAAAATAATTCATATAGGGATTTGCTTTTGCTTCTTTCAAATAATAGTCCCTTTTTCTCAAGAACAATATTTTTGGCCTCAGCACTGAAGACATTAGAATCCTTCCTTTATAGAGACCTTTCCTATAATTGCAATGTACCAGAGTACCCCTGGATTTTCCACCATGTTAGAATTCTCACCACAAGTCATGTATCCATACATCCAGATGTTGCCAAATCTCTTTATAGCATCCACCCTGGCACCTGAGGGACTCTGCTGTGCACTGCCAAAGGAAAGACATTATTTCTAATACAGAAGTGACATTTTTGAAGGACAGTCCATGAATCCTTGTGAATTTCTAGGCCACTCTTCCCATTTCTGTAAAGGAAGTGTCAGAAATTCATCTTTTGTCAAAGACCTGATGAGCCCCAGGGATCTGCACAGGCCTGTTTCTAGGGGACAATAAGAAGGCTCCTCAGGGATGTTTTTAGCTACTTGGTATAAATGTTTTAAAAAGTAGAATATGGCACTTTCTCTTTGTACAACTTTTATTTTAGTTATTTTAGAAGGCCATACAAACTGTGGTCATGGTATTTATGACTGTGTGAGTAGACTATGGTCTACCACAGCAACATCAATTCAATTGAAGACACTTTAGGATTTTATAATGTTAAGAATCACATAAAGAAAAAAAAAGGCAGAGCTCTGTAAGTTCCACAGTGCATGGAAACCCATTATGAAGAAGAGGGTTGTCACATGTGGTGGCACACTGCTGCAGTACTTACATTTGGTGACTGGTGGCGGTGGATTCTGATTTCAGGGAGGCGGCCTCAGTTACATAGTGAGCTTGAGGTATGGCTGTGCTACAGAAGACCCTGTCTCAACACTCATCTCCCGATAGTGAGCTCATTTACACTCCTTACTATGTTTCTAAGGTTTCCCTATTCCCCAAAACATCAAGTGAATTCTTCTTTTGGACTAAAGATCTGTAAGATTTAACAGTTCCAAAGCAGTCAGCAACTTACCTAAAACCCAATAACCCACTGAAGTGGGAGGAAAATTAGAAAATAAGATAGCTGCTATTATTAAGGAATTTAAAATCTAGCAAAGGAACGAAGTTTACTCGAGGGATTCAACAAGTTATTTTATGTCAAAACAGATTACAATTTCAAGTTGTGTCTATGAAGATGAAAGGAGAAGAAATCAGTGATAATTCATTCCTCTTACATACATGGTAACTATTATAAACATTTTTATCACGGACATTATAGTGTATGAATGAATTATCAAATAAATATGAAATATAAAATGCTTTAAAGTGTGAACTTTTGTATTAGCATAACACAAAATCTGAAATATCTCACATTTTTAAAAGTATAGTGTATGTAAGATTGTCAAAATGACTTCAGAATATTGCCTTCCCATGAAAAACAATGAGCTTTCTATTTAGAAAGGCACTGCTGGTATGTTTCACTGTGCCATTGTAAGTATCCCAAATCTGAAACCCAAACACTATGGTCTCAACTGCTTTGAATTATACCTTCTCACAAGACTTTGAAATATTCCCAAACCATTATTTTTGATTTCACATTTGCTTGTGTTTCTTTGCTTTGACAGCTTCAGTTCAGTGTTATTCTTTCCTTATAAAACCAAAACTAAACAATTTTTGTTGTTGTTGTTGTTGTTAGCTGATTAATCCTTTGAATTCCAGAGTTTAGTGTGTGCTTGGGAAATCTTAAACTGGGGAACAATAGAATGGCATGGGTGAGTTCTCACAGCTTTTAAATTAAAAAGAAGTGAACAAATCAAGTCTTTGATTTATGTGTTGGTAATAGCACTGTAAACCGGGAGTTTGAAATTCATGAGAGTTGGTTCTTCAGATTCTAAGGAAATAACTGCAGAAAAGATATTCTGGTGTTTACCACAGATTTGTACTCTTGCATTAATGACATACAGATGCTCTGGTATTATATGATAATATCAGGTCTCCGAAATTATGGGATATGAATGATAAGCCCTGGTGAAATGCCCTAGGCACTGGCTGTGTGAGCTATACCACTGTACCTCTGCAGCTCTTATCACATTATGCTATGTACCCATTCTTCCCGATGGCCTGTAACAACTCCATCTAACCATAAATTTTCTCAACCCATTGTGCAAAGTAACACAATAATTCACCTTTTGGGTTTTCTAGTTAGTGATTCAGTTAGAAAAAAAATCGTGAACTTTTATGGCAGGTTAATGCATTTCTGTTGTGAAGGGAGACAAAATAGGAATGGATACAATTCAAAATGTTGAAAAAAAAACTGGATTTTTCCCTCAGTTTACACATAAAATTATGTAATCAATAGCACCAAGGTTCTAATGTTTACTGTTTCTCTATTTCTCCTTTATATACATTTGATGCTACAGACCATGTATTTAAGAAGTGTCTATATAAACTGGTCATATTATTTTATTTATGGCTAGATCCAAATAATGGCCATAGTATTTGAATATGTTCTCATTTAATTCAGTAATAAGTCATGTAATCCTGAGCAATTTATCTTTGGGCTTTGAATTATACTGTACATAAATAAATGTATTAAAATTCATGCAACTTCTTTCATTTTTAAAGATATCCACTCAATTGTTCATGTACTCATTTACTACTGGTTAAGGGTAATTACATGTACTTTCTTGACATTTTTTGTTATTATTCTTTACATAAACTAAGAATTTTCTTTGGCTGCTTTAAAACCACTATAAAAGGGGAGATGTTAATGTTTTTGAGATAATAACACACAGCATAGTTATATGATACTAAAAGAAAAGAAAGAAAAGCAAAAATACAGAGTAAAATGTCATGAAATAATATGAAAAAAATCAATAAGCCTGTCGCCTCAGGAACAGATCTAGTTGACAGCTTGCATAGGTCACCTTTAACCTCAGAGAGTCACAGGTCAGACGACTAGATAACATACTATCTTCTAAATTACTTCTCATGTGGAATCATCTTAGCCTCATATGGGATGACAAATCCCTATAAAATCCAGACACTGCCATCAACCTTGCTCCTTAAATATCAAAGACAGCATCTCATCTCCCATTGCATCCCTCATCCATTCATGGTCCACTACTCAGCTCTACAAGCTTTCCAGTCTCTGCTCCCACAGTCACCTCTTCATTTCCGCCCTGATTCTATTTAGCTTTCATGATTCTCCCATATAAGCAGACACTTGCAAATACTCTTTGCAGTCATCTCTTATCTATACTTCCTTGAGATGTTCAGGCTCTTTGAAAACTACTTCTTCTATGCCTAAGAATTTGGATATGCCTAGAGAAGGTCACTACTCCCTGAGTATATCAGTTATATTTATTAGCAAAACATGATCTGGTGATAATATATACTTCTTAAAAATACACAAAACCATCCACAGATAATTATATCAGTTCAATTTCATTAGAAAAACAGGAAAAAAAATACCCACACTTGTCACCTCGTCTTCTAGCACACCTCTGCCTATATTGTCTTTTTTCTCTCTCTCTTAATGTTCCTTCATCTAGCTAACCCAGTGCCTCATAATTGGCTAGGAAGCCTCAGTACATTCTTTTTATTCAGAGCTGTGCATTAACTGTGCAAGTTATCACTCATATTCATATTCAATTTTCCTTTATACACCACCATTTCCTTAATGATAAAGCCTTTCTTTAACATCATCAGCATTGTAAAATCATTTTGACCTCACTGGGTTTTCATCTTCTACCTTTTTCAATACAAACTGAATATAATATCCTATTCTTTTTTTCTATTTTTTTACTTATTTCCACTAAGTAAAATTTCCCCCATTCTACAAAGTTCTCCTTCAGCCACAGCTGATCTCTACCTCAACAGTCCAGTGCTAACATTTGTCCTCAGAGAAATGACTTCACAGTCTTCCAATGCTTTCCTTTATAAAATATATTTCTGTAAGTTCTGAAGGAATACTTTTCTCTCTTATATTATGTACTATTTCTTACAGTCTTAATTTCTGCCTTTTTTGTTCAATATACCAGTTTTCTTTCTGTGCCATTGCTTTTATGAAATACTGACCAAACCAAAATCAGCTTGGAGAGAAAGGGCTTACATCACCTTATAGTTGATGATGAGACTAAGCCGAGGCAGGAACTTAAAGCAGCAACCTAGTGACAGAAACCAAATCAGAGACCAAGAAGTAACACTGAT
>CM053764.1:14027149-14048621 GCA_028658305.1 Pachyuromys duprasi | reverse complement strand
TCCTGGTTCCTTGAGTATGGACAGAGATTAGTATTCATAACACAGACAGACAAATGGATCACTCCCATGATAAACTTATAAAGTTGAGAAATCAAGGGTGATGTACCAGTCAAGTACCAACCAAACTGGGGGAAGGAGTGGTCCTGGGTCTTTTTTTTATTTTAAAATACTTAGTTTTGCTTTTGTTTTGTTGTTTCATTTTAGTCCCAGGGATTGAATTCAGGTCCTCACACACACTAGAAGATGTGTTGTTGTATATTAAGTCTGAGATAGGTGTCATAACATACAGTTGTCTAAACAATGCAAAGAGTATTTGTAGTTACCCAGAGACTGAACGATTATCAATCTAATTAAAACAAACAAACAAACAAACAAACTTGAGGAGAAATGATAAATAATAGTTTCCTTACTGAGAAATATTCTAAAATACTGATTAAATAATTCCAACAGGGTCTCAGGAATCCTCATGGCTGCTTCCCGATTAATAAGCAATGAGCCCCAAAACAGAAATCCTTACATTTTGGCATGTTTAGCTGTCACAACTGCTTTTATAACATATGCCAATTGTATATATTCACTCATATGACTATTCTTTCAGACTTGTAAAAACTGCAGCCCACAGCCAGCCAAGGGAAGATGGTGTAAATAACTAGAATGTGATGGCATTTCAGGTACACTTATAGATGTGAGAACACGGTAGAGATTATTGAAAGATGTTAAAACAATGAGAAACTCTTTCTAAGTGTGATGTGAGTAGTCCATTCTGGCATCACAAGGCAAAAAGACATTGGAAATAGCTAAAGAGGCACACAGTGAAGCATCCCGGCTATACTCATTCAGAGTATGAATTATTGTCCTGGTCGTTTAAATTGTTATTAAATCCAAAGATAGGAATACACAGCCTTGAAGAGTTTATGAAGTGAGCACACATAAGATACCTTCTTTTCAGCAGTTACCAAATATTAATCCTCACCCTCAATAAGCCTTTACCAAAAGAGTAACTTAGCATATAGATAGTTTTCCAGTGACCTGCCACTTAGCTGAGAATAGGTTGAAAAAAAATGAAAAATACTGCATTCAAGAAAACCTGTCTCAGACTTAAAACTTCCCATCTATTAATTCTTTTCTTTTCTGGCAAACACAGCTGTGAAAGACAGAGGGACGAAAGGCAGTGAAGACTGGGAGGTATGAGAAACAAGGAGTGATGCTTCCCTTTATCCAGGGTTTTGCCACAGCCTCCCTCATTTCCTGGGCATTGTTATCCAAGCAGCCAGGTGGAGTGGTACCAGCAAGTACAAGATTATCGCAGACAATGAGCAGCAGAGCATTGGAGTTAATCTATGTGTGATGGATCAATAGCCTGATCCTTAAGATACAGAAGTGGCCCAGTCAAAGTGGCTTTTTGTTTGCTTTGCTATTTAGGCTTTGAAGCTCTATTTTTAAATTTTCACTTTGTCTCTCTTCTTAAAGGTATCTATGCAAGTAAAAGACCACACATTCCAGCCTAGGATAAATACCCGAGGGCATCATAAAAGCAAGTTAGAGATAATTGTTATCCTGAGATTTTTAGACACAAAAGCACAGTTTGAGATAGGGTGAGTTCTACAGCACTTGTTAAGTATCAAATAAGGACTGCTCTTTTTCTATATTCATTGGAGAAATAATTGGACTTTTAAAACTTTATTTTGACTTTTATATAAACCACATTCAGATTCCAGCCAGCCCTGAAAGGAAAAATATTCACATCCTTCATTCATCTTCTAACTAATGTTATAATCTGGGTGCTAAATTTTAATTGAAACACAGCTCAATCCCACACTGACAAAATTTAACAATGTGCCATTTACTTTGTTTCTTTCTGAGTCGCTAATTATGTACTTAGAATCCATCCTTACTTCCTTTGAGGTTGCTAAAAGTCCACTCAAAGACCTCTGATACATAATCATCTGTTTGCATTACTGGAATTCAAACCAGAAAGTTGTTCAAACCAGTATGAAAGACACCATGAAGTTTTCCATTATTATGCCATGATAACACCTTCCTTGTGAGTTAATAATCATATCAGGAGGGACAGGTAGCAGAAAAGTAGGAAATGTGCAAAAAGGTTTCCATACTTTGAAATAGAGCCTGAAGCAGGAAGCTGTGGATCATCCCTATACTGAATTGCCACCTGAAGAATCTTTCATCTGACAAATCAGTGAGCTGGGAAGCTTGCTACATCCTCGCCTGATACTGAGTATCTTCAAGAACAGAATAACCAGCAACTTGTAACATTCCAATTAATCCTGGGGGTGGGGAGGGGCAAAACAAAAACAAAAAATCTATTTAACAAAACATGCCAAACACAGCTTTCAATAGCATTCTCTCTTTCTCTCTGTGCCGCTCTGTCTCTCTTTCTCTGTCTGTCTCTGTCTCCTACTATTAACCAGGACAATAGCTATCCAAGCATGCTCTCAACAGCAGCTAGACCAGCCAGAAACTGTGAGAAATGCTTTCTAGGCCTCATAAATCAAGTCCTGAACTCTGGGAGTGGAGCCCAGTCAAAAGCATGTCAACAAAAATGTTAAGACTCCAGTACAAGGGTTGGAGAAATGTCTCAATAGTAGTTAATAGCACTGACTGCACTTAGAGAGGCCCCAGGTTCCCATCCTCGCACCTACATCATGGTTCACAACTATTTATAACACAAATTCCAGGGGGCCTAACACCTTCTTCTGGTCTCCCTGAGCACCACGAAGGCATATAGTACACAGATGCATATGCAAGGAAAACATTCCTACACAACATCTTAAAATAAACAAAAAAATATTACAAAACCTTCCCAAGTAGAAAGTAGACTGGCCACCACAGTACACAGATACTATTGGACCAAAAGAGCTACTCTTGTCTTCATTTTGAAATAATCCACCTTTCTGTGCACTTTGTTAGGTAAGCTTTTACACTCCATATCAAATATTGTCCTCTACTTGTTCCTCTGATGAAGTTATGCCAAAGAAAGACAATGTATTTATTCATAACTAAATACTCCAGACTTAGTAAAGGTCTTCAAAAGCTGTTTGTTGCATTGTCTAAGATATACAATCTCATCCTAAGCTATTTCATTACCACAAGTAAAAATTATTTAGAGGGAGTCAGGATGACAGGAAGAAAATTAGTCATTATAATGGTGACACAGACATGGACTATATCTTTAGCACTAAAATTTTATGAGAGAAATAAATAAAGGAGCCAAAATATGTATATAAAATGTCTACTAAATCTGTCAATGTTCAAGGAAAAAAAGAAAACAAAACAAAATAATGAAGAGTTAATAGCCTAAGGAAACATCCTCATGTCAATTGCAAGGCACATTTTATACCCATTTCTTCTGTTCCAGGTCATACACATTTAATATATAAAATCTTGGATTTAATACAATCAGTTAGCTTTGGTTCAATAATATAGAGACAGTTTTATGGCATTCATAGTCACCCCCCCCCAAAAAAATGCAAAACCAACAAATGAGTTAGATTTTCATGTGATCAAATCTCCTTAGAGTTTATAGTCCCTATTTTCTTTGTAACAACCATTTTATGTCTTCAATTATTTTGTCTTTCCAGATTAAAAACTAAATATCTGAAATAATGAATGTATCCATGATTTCATTCATTAATTAAAGATATTTATGCTAAGTATTAAAGTTTAGATATAAATCATTAGATCACATTCTAACAGAGAGATCCACTTTTAAAACCATTAAATGTTTAAGATGAATATGTTTTAAAATAGTCTTGATAAATGGGGGAAAAGGCTCAATACTATGGGCAAGAATAGAATTTAGGCATGAAGGACCCTTATATAGGTTGATAGAGTCCTATAGGTTAGGCAGGAAGGGTTTCCTGGAAGAGAAAAAGGGATTAGTTATATTATAGGGATAAGCTACTAATAAAATTTTCTATGTGCATGTGTGCACATGTGTGAATGCAATTGTTTGTGCATGTGTTTCCTAGTAAGTATACTCCTTTATGTGAATACATGCAGAGCCCAAAGGATAACAATGGGTGTCCTGCCAATTGCTCTTAGCATTCTCTTTTGAGATTACATCTCTCAACAAAGTTGTAGAACACCAATTCAACTAGACTGGCTGGTTAGCAAGCTCCATTGATCTTCCTTTTTGAAAGACTTGTTTCCTCCCTTGTGCTTTGATTAGAGGGTGCCAGGGTATGAAACAGGGCAGGAGAAGTGAACAAAAACAATACTGATGAAGAGGAGAAACCCCAGAAGCAAAGGTTAACAAGAGTGTTCTCTTGTGGTAATTATGAGGTCTAAAGTGACATGTGAGTCAGTTAATAGAGTGCTATGTAAAGATGGATGGACCTCAGGTGAGTGGCATTTAGAGCATGCTGTTGGAGTCACATGGGTCATTTGGCTTGCCTTGGTAGACAACTTTTTCTTTGGTACCTGTGTGAACAGAAGCAGTAGGTAAGGTTTGCTATTCTACTTAAAATCTGCTTGAGCTTCCTTATAAGTATGGAGGACTTCACTTTCAGATGATAAACTTTTCCTCATCTTCTTCACTTTTCTGTAATTTCTACATACGCATTACTAATACCTTTGAAGTGATGAACTAAAGTATTTGCATTTGATTGACACAGATGGAAAGTATTTTAAAGTCATTATCTCAAATACAAAAAGATCTTGAATAATCCTTCAGTATCTCAAGGCATGCATAAGCAATTGTTAAGTATTTTTAAGTATTTTTGTGTGGTGGGGGGAAGAAGTTAATTTAAACATTTGTGATGTTTAATGTCACCCAGGACAATCAGAAGAAAATAATTGTTACTTCTGGTACACCTACTACTACCTATTGTCCTTTCAGAGGTCAGAATTAATACAGGCAAAATTATACTGCCCTAAAGAGTCATCCCTACAGCCTTAGCTACTGGTTCTTACTATTTGCCTCTTTCTTTTTTCCTTTCTGATTTTTGTTTTTACCCAATTTCCTAACAAGTAATGCTTGGGGACCGGTAGCTAATAAAAGCTTAAAGTTTTAGCTCCTGTGGGTATGTGAAATTCAAGGAGAACATGGGAAAACTAAACATAATCTAAGGTTGAATGCATGAAGATTCAGTCTAAGACATTGGTGATGATTGTGAAGAGATTTGAAAACATGGTAAGGTAAGCTTTTGACAACCTCCAATATAGAGTTGGGAATCTCTCAATGGTCGGTCTGTTACAAATAATATTCAGGCCACCTGCCATTGAATATAGTAGAGGCCACTTAATGATTACTAATGGCAGACATGGAGTTTATGTAAACAAAACCTTCCTTCTTGAGAGCTGCCTTTTATTATTCTTACTATTATCATTTATTACAATTTATTCTATTTGTATCTTGGCTGTGGCCCCCTCCCTCATTTCCTCCTAATCCCATTGTCCCTCCCTCTTCTCCTATGCCCCTCCCATAGTCCAATGATAGGGGAGGTCCTCCTCCCCTTCTATTTGACCCAAGCCTATCAGGTCTCATCAGGTCTGGTTGCATTGTCTTCTTCTGTGGCCTGGCAAAGCTGCACACACGCACACACACACACACCCATGAGGAGGTGATCAGAGAGCATGCCACTGAGTTCATGACAAATAAAGTCCCTGCTCCCCTTACTAGGGAACCCACTTGGATACTGAGTCTACTGGCTACCTCTGAGCAGGAGTTTTAGGTCCTCTCCCTGCATTGTCCTTGGTTGGGGTATCATTATCTTCAGGGCTCCCAGGCTCAGTTTTTTATGGCTCTGTTGGTCTCCTTTTGGAGGTCCTGTCCCCTCAAGGTCTTTCTATCTCCCCCTTCTTTTCTAAGATTCCCTGTACTCTGTCCAAAGTTTGGCTATGCGTCTCGGTCTCTGCTTTGATACCAGGAAATACAGGGTCTTTCAGAAACCTTCTGTAGTAGGCTCCTGTCTTGTTTCCTGTCTTCTGCTTCTGATGACTATCAAATTTGCCCTTCTGGATGAGGATTGAGGATCTTCCTTAGGGTCTCCCTTGTTGTTTAGTTTCTTTATATCCTTGTGTTTTTTTAATCAAAGAACAAACAGCACATTTTCTTCCGTCAGAGACTTGGACTCACTTCGTTATGGCTGCCATCAGAAAGTTTTATCATGGAATATCAGACTCCTTATCTAGAAGTGTACGGTATTGAAAGCCACTCATGTAGGAATCTGATGTGGCTCCGGCAGGAAATACTTTTGTAAAACTCTCACAGCCCCTTCAGATTCTCAGGAATTAGCTGTGGACTTATTTTAATGGCATGTGTTACACTGGGAATTCTACTGGTAAATAGATTTCAGCAACCTGCCATTACTACATACACATCACACGTATACAAGTCAGGGTAGACTTGACATAGTCAGCTTACTCGGTGTGAAATAAAGGGAGTGAAACTGACTAAATGTTATCCAACACTTTCTTCTGCCTTTCTAGATGTGTCACATCAATAAACTTTCAGATTTCAAACAATTCCTTTTATAAATAACTATAAATAAAATATTGAACTCTGATGATTAGATGCAATTCTCTCAGGTGCCTGTTCATCTTATTAAATAGTAGCTTAACCAAACACTACTAGAAAATTAAATCAGAAAGAAAGACAGAATTTCTGGATCACCAAGCAATGGCTGAGCTGCTAAGTGCAAAGCACTTTATTCCTAATTTAGTCATTATGATGATGTGGCCTTTTGCTCAGACCAAAAACAAAGAGCAGACAAAGCCTGTTGACTCTTGTGCCACACAAACCCTGTTTTAATGATTTTTATCTGATTATTATAAGCCTTCTTTTCCACAGTTTGTCTCATCCAGACTCTATCCTATATGTTTTCGAAGGCCCAAATCCCCATCATGGGAAAACTGAAATGTGTTTCATATCAGCTGCCAGTCCTTGAGCCACTACTGCAGCCTTGCATCCAATCTCTCAGGAGTCCTGATCAGTCACACAGGCACGTAGGAGTAGGTTCCCTACATCACATAAATGGTAAGGATGAACTAAATCCTGTTGTGCTAATGCTGTGTCGAGTACTAGTAGGGCAGCTATGGGTCACATCAGCTGGGTTGATGCCATGGTTGACAAAGTACATTGTGGCCAGTGTGTGTTTTAAAGCTAATACCTATATGCATTTTAGGTTTTGCTGTTGCTGTTGCTGTTATGGTAGCTTGAGTATCATACAGACTTCAAGCCCTCTTGTAGTGTTATGTCTTAAACATTCTGTTCTCCCTTGTCTATATAATTCAAACTAAACTCATCAAAGCTCCCTAGAATTGATACCATCTCTATGTTGAAAGCTGATTCTCTGATCTACCCTGATTGAAAATAGAGCTTAAATATATCTTTTCTGAACACTACCTTTGGTAGAATTGTCTGTAGCTACCTCACAAGATTTGAACAATTAAAAAAAAATCCCAAACAAACAAACAAACAGGCAAAACAACAAAAAACACTGCACATGAAAGAACTCAGTCAATAGTAATATTTTCATTTCTTGAACTTGCTTCTTTTTAACCCTTTAGCAGTAGGAGAAACATTCTTTATATCTCATTAATATTGATTAAATTGTTAAGGAATTATGTTAACCTGGATTAACATTTGCTAATTATTTTTAATTAACGTTTTTATAATAATTAGAGTTCGTTCACTTTGTATCCCAGCTGTAGCCCCCTCCCTCATTCGCTCTCAATTTTATTCTCCCTCCCTCATCTCCTCCCATGCCCTTCTCCAAGTCCACTGATAGGGGAGGTCCTCCTCCCCTTCCTCTGATCCTAGCTTATCAAGTCTTATCAGGACTAGATGTATTGTCCTCCTCTGTGGCCTGGGAAGGGTTCTCTCCACCGGGGGGGGGGGGGTGTCAATGAGCCATTTGCTAATAATTTTAACTTAACATATAGAAAATAATACTTGAGAGAGACGGCAAAATAAAATAATAATATTGCTGAGAACTGTGGGGAAAACCAAGCCACTGGAAAAATCATCGAAACCCACTAGATGATGCTACAAAAAAGTCAAATAAAGAAGTTACCCCTTAGCTACTTCCACATCACTTTTCTTGAGAGGAATCTTTAATAATTAACTGAGTTCTGTAGACATAGCTGCTTTATATTTGCAATAGTTCTGTGCCTCTACATATTTTACAAAACCCAATCAACTCTTAACCCCTCTCTTAAAATCCTTGCTTTTCCCATTCTTCTGCCAACCGTTGTTGCTTTCCTGGCCCTCCATTGTGTCTCATTATCATGCATTCCTCAGCATTGTGAAAAATGAAAAGTGGAAAAAATCACATAGTTTTCAGCTGACTTAACAGTGCATAAAGTGCTGAGATTATTAATTGAACATCTTGATTATAAATTAGGTGGAAATAATGTTGAAGAAGCAGCCCCTAGTCATATAGCATTATTAGGGCTACATACTAAATGATTCAAATTCCAGTCTGGTAATAGTAAATATACTTAAGACCGATGAACGTGAGCTCATAGATTTTGGCTGAATATCAACCAAATCAAGCAAGCAATTGCCTTCATCAATTTGAGGTTTATATCCTAAAAACTGCATTGCAGCTGAATCTTTCCCCCTGTAACCACTTGAGAACTATACTAAGAATTTAGAGCCAAACGGATACCTCTGTCCCTTCTGGAAACACTTAATTCAGAATCACAACATTTTTAAAGCCTCATTAAAATTCACTCAACTAATTCCAAAGAGATGATCATTCAAGATGAAGATGGGTGGAGGTTCACCTAAAAGAGATTCATGAAAAATTGTTCCTCTTGGACTTCATAACGCATTGTCCTTTTTAAAGCAAGTGTTTTTTAACAGGCTCAGGTTTGATGAATCAACTTCAGCGTCAAATTTAGTAACATATCAACACTTGTTTTTTAATTACAAGCTACTTGTATCTGCCCATTAATCATGACTGGGGAGATCTCTATCTGCCAATATTTTGCATACTATTGACATGAGATTTGTTGAGGAATAAATCTTATGTTGCAATTATTTACACAACAGGTTTCTTACATCTCGGGTTACAGAACATTTTAGTGTGTACCTATTTCCCCACAGTCTAATAGTATCACGGTATGTGTCAGCTTGTCCTGGCTACAGAAGAGGTGATTTAATGAAGCATCAATCTACTGGTGCTGTTAAAGGTGCTTTGAAGATGAGACGAACATCTCCATTCAGTTTCCTTCTTAGACAAGCTTGTCATTTATTGTGTGGTATCATAGAAACAATATTATTGAATATTGCATGTTTCTCATTCTATTTGTAGCCTACATAGCTGCTCCGGCAAGAGCTTCCATCCTGTCAATTTCCCTGCCAAATTTGGAGGTGGCATCCCCCAAATTTTAAAGTCTGATTCCTAAGAATCAAATTATACATCATCAGATTAGGTCATTCTCTCATTTTTCATTATGTGTATGTAATTGTGTTCTACTGTTTCCATTTTTTGAAAAAAAATCTTGATAGAGACACCCACCCTCACTCCTGCCATCTGATAGCTTTCCTATTTTTTTTCATCTTTACCTTCTTCCTTTAACTATGACAAGACTTTCAGATTCGGGGTCAGGAACCTTATTAATTGAGCTATCCAAGTCTTTTGTAAAAATGTGTAGCCCAGGCTAGCTTCAAATTTCATGATCCTTCTGCCTCTAGCCTCCTTCAGCAAATCCTACCAGAGTGTGCCACCTCAACTGCAGCAAAAAAAAAAAAAAAACCAACGGTAGAAAGTAATCTAGACCTATGGGGGTTTACAGAGATGGAAGCACCAACCAAAGAGTATGTATGGACTGGAACTAGGTCTCATACACATATGTTACTGATGGACAGTTTGATCTTCATGCTGGTCTCCTAGTAAGTTGAGCAGAAGCCATCTACAACGTGCACTCTATTGCCTCCTTTTGGTCACTTTGCCCTGGCCAGGCTGCCTTGCTGGCTGTAGTGGGTGAGGAGGAGCCCAGTGCCTGATTTCAGGTGATGTGCTAAGGTGGGTTCATGGGAATGTCCTATTTTCTGAGGACAAGGGGAGGGGAATAGGATGAAGAGAGTAGGAGGGAGGGACAGGGAAGAGAAAATGAAAAGGGCTACAACTGGATTTAAAGTAAATACATAAATTAAAAATAAAATTAAAAAATACTAGAAGACAAGAGCAAAATGTAGGCAAAGAAAAACACACTTGCAGTGTTTTATGATCTGCGGCACATAGAATCATTTGGAGTTAAAGACAGTCATTGTAGAATGCCAGAAGGAGAAAAGCTGCAAACCTGAGGACAGAAGGCTGGAGCAATCGGTCCTTCAAAGTGAACAGAAAGGATGTATATCCTTGGATCTCAAGATCTGGTTCTATTTTCTTATCACCATATTAACTCATCATTACCTCAAACGTCAAACATTAAATTTGGATGCTGCATGTTCCCCATCCATCTGTGAATTACAAAATAATACTAAGGATGCTGATCTGCATTCTGTAGTCCAGGCAGAGAATTTGCAATATAGAGAAATAAAACCAGAAACCTGCAATAAGTTGATGATCCTGGATTTTACTGCTGATATTAAAGTGTTGCTACAAAGCTTTGAAGTCAGACTGATGTGATCACTTTCACTAGTTTGCTTTTTTTAATTGGAGGGAGGATGGAGAAATATGAGTAATAAGGAATAAAAAGAGAGTCATAATGGCATGGGAAAAAGAGATAAGTGCATGCGTTGTGGAAAGAGATAGAACAAGATACCATGGAAGTAGCAGAGACAAAGCTTACTCACCCATTACTTATTGGTAATGTTGAGAAAATATTTGAAGACCCGGAATAATATCCAAATTCTGATTTTTTGATATCACTGTATTATAACAGAAGTTCGTGGCACATTCTTTTTTGTGGATTTACCAAGCCCTGCAGAGTTGGCTGTAAGACTGAGCACCCCTGAGATGTCACACATTGTGTTGGGGTCCACATAAACGCTCAGTATAATGCCCATTTTCTTTTCTGTCTTCAGATCTCCTATATTATATCCCTAACTTCATTACTTCAGAAAGACATTTAATGTTCATTAAGGAGACCTAAATAAGTTGATTCTTTATCAATCTTCCAACTGGGTCAATTCCACACTGAGTCATTAAATGTCTTAGGAACTGAAAATCTATCATGTTTTAATGACAACTTTAAAATGGTATTTTAAAACCAAAGGATTTATATCTCATTAAGAGATGATTATAATTCACTAACATTAGACTTGACTCACCCATTGAGAGCTGAGCTTTACAGAAGACATCTGGGAGAGAGGTAACTACCTTGTAATATAGAAGACAGCTAACCAATTTGAGGTTCTTTTAAAAAAATAACATTCATTTAATTTGTGGCTTGCAAGGTACATGGTAACCAACAAGTTCTGACAACATCAATATTTAAAAGAGATGTTACCTAAGATATGTGACAAAAAGTTATGGCTCAAAAAACACAATAGAAAGACCTGGAGGGGACAGGAGCTCCACAAGAAGGCCAACAGAGCCAGAAAATCTGGGTCCGGGGGGAAGAAGGGCCTGCAGAGACTGATGTATCTACCTAGGACCATGCGTTGAGAGGACCTAGAATCCAGCTTAGACGTAGCCCATGGGCACCTCAGTATCCATGTGGGTTTCTATTAAGGGGAACAGGGGCAGTCACTGGCATAAACTTGGTTGCCAGTTCTTTAATCATCTCCCCCTGGCTAAGTGGCCTTACTGGACCACAGAAGAGAGGATCCAGAGAGTCCTGATGAGACGTGACAGGCTAGGGTCAGATAGTAGGAGAGGAGGACCTCCCCTATCAGTGGACTAGGGGATGGACACGGGGGGCTGAGGCAAGGATGGTGGTCTCAGGCTGAGAGGAGGGAGGGGGCGACAGCTGGGATATAAAGTAGATAAATTGTAATGAAAAACGATGATGATGAACAAAACTGAGCACTAATGTCAATTGCTAAAAAATGTAAATAAACAAAGATAAACAAAGTATGAAGAAAATGAAATGAATAAAAACATGAGAATCACCGGGACAGTTCTCACAAAGTCCATCTTTATCACTAATATCACAATGAAAACACATGTATACACTTGTGTACCCTTGTATACACTTCCCTCATTGCCTGTTCTAAACTCGGCTCAGCCTTATTCATAGCACCAATGATAATTTTCAAACATCTCAATTTCTTCATGTATTTGGTGTTGAGTTACCAAAATTTCCAAAACAGCTAAATAATTATTTCAGCAGATACTTCTATCTGTGCTTTAACTGCTTTTGGCATTATTATTATTTTTTTATTATTGCATTACTATTGTTTTAACCTTTTTTCCTAATATACCAGCATTGTGTATTAATATTAGTTTAACACTTCCAAAAGATTCATGTTATGGAATTAATATTTAATATTGGAATTAATATTTAATATTGATTCATGCAATTATTACAGCAACAGTTATCCCTTAACATGCTATTTAATAAATTAAAGAAACAGAACCTGTAAGATTTATGATAAGCCTTGATGCACTGGTTCTAGGCATATATTAACCTCTAAGCTATTTAGCTATCTCTCAGCTACACAACCCAAGTTGCTTGCCAATAAGTCATCCTTCCTGGGCTGGAACTGCTCTGTCGTGAAAATCCTCAGAGCAATCTCCTTCCAGCCATGTGTTTTTATCTCATGCTAACTTATGGCGACCTGCTCCCTTCCTCCTTCCTCTCCCCTCTCCTTGTGGTCTCTCTTTTCCACAAGTCTGTGACCGTTGGCTTTACCTACCTCTCTCCTGCTCTGCACAGGTGTAGGCAACTTTATTTTCCAATCAGCTACAATCTGGGAGGCAAGGTTTACACCATATCATTTTGGATACATGAGAATTTGCTTGAAAAGATCTTGGAGGGCAAGCAATTAACATTTGACTACACAGTAGCTCCAGATAAACCCCAGCAGATTCTTCTGAGGTCTGATGGTACTACTTTTCAGTTTTTATTGTTATGATTCATAGAAATTTGAGCACTTGGCAATTTGTTTACGCTGTCCCAGTCATGGGAATACCCACTTTCAAGTTGTCTCTGTGCTAGTCCTTGTCATTTCTTATAGACACACCTCAAAAGGCAATAAATATTTTTAGTTTTCGTTTTTTAAAATATTATGCTTTTCATGAGTCAAAGTACTTGACCATATGATGAGGCAGTTGTTGGTATAATGTTCTTTTGGAATCTATACACTTTATCCTTGTTCATTGAAATGCTGATTTTTCTCCCCCACTCTCTGGTTTCAATCCGGACATTGCATTGTGATACTTATTCTAAGCATCGCCTGTCTCAGCTTTGTGTAAACATGCCAAAATAAAGCAACTAGCCACAATGTTGAACATTGAAAAGGAAGCAGGAAGAGAGGGAGGACAGGAAAGTGGGAGGCAGAGGAGGAGAGAAGGGTAGATGAGAGCTGGGAGAACAGAAGCTGGGAGAGAGATCTTGGAATGATGTGGAGAATGAACCAGACCTAAGATTTCACAAAAAGCAAGTATAATGGGTAAATCTAAATGTTAGGAAACTATGAGGGCTTGGAGGTTTAAGAGAGAGTAATCATTGCCCAGCATTGTGTTCTAGGTTAACTAAATAAACCCAGTCTCTGTGTGGTGATTTGGTTATACAGCTGCTTAGGATTAACAGCAAGCTTTACGAGAAGATATATCAATAGCAAATATTAATTGTCACCTACAACAGGCAGTCCACAAGCAACAAAGCATGGAGACCTGTTTTTAGTTCTGATTGCAATAGTGACTCACATCTACCAGTGTGACTTCAGGCTTCCAGCTCAACATTACTTCTTTGTATCAAACAAAACAAAGAGACAAAGAAAACCCTTGCTAGGATTTAAGGTGCCTAGAGTCTTAACAGTATAATTCATAAATATATCTTTACATTTTAATCCTTTGTTTTCTCAACCATTACAAAGGAGTAGTACATTGGAGACCTTTCTAAGTTTTACAAAAATTAAGTGTTGTATGTTTTGTGAATAATTTCTAGGCACACAAGAAAACAGCAAAACGTCCTTTTCTTAGTATTTTTTTCTAAATAATGCTCCCTTTCTTGGTCTAAAATAATGGTAAAAAAACTGTATTTCAATTGTAAAACTTATGTTTAAATTGTTCATTTTCTGATACAGAAAAACTATGAGCAATCATTAGCATTTTTTTCTTTTGACTTTTCCATGCAATTTCTGTTTGAGTAACAAACTTTCATGAGTTATGATATATTGTAGGGATATATTTACAACTCATCATCATGTTATAAGTGGAAGAGGGAATGATTTCCAGTTCAATGAATAGCTAACAGTAAGACCTTACATAACTAATCAAAAATATAATTCCCATACTTTTAAACTCATCTGCTACCAAGATTCAATGTAGTTGTAGCAGCAATGTGATGAATTATTGGTTAGATAAATGGTACCACCTAAAACTTTAATACTACTTTCATTAGACCATTTTTTTCTTGGTGTGATATTATCTTATTTTTAAATAGTATAAGAGGAGAATTGCTGTTACATTTTTCCATACAAAGGCATTTGTCTGGGGAATCAAAATTAATTTATGGCCCACAAGTATCTAGTGATATTATTAGGCACAACTAATTCTACTTTTTTCCCCTTTTTTTTCCTGATTTTTGTCTAAAAACAAAAAAAAAGGTTTTTATAAGTCTACTTAAAGCAAATGCTAGGGATTTGTTCATGCTTTTGGCATGGAAATCATTATCTTTATTCGTCAGTGGTCACCTGAGTGCCTGGAGTTAGACTCTAGCTGGGGTGAAGATAAACCAAGGAATAAAAGAAACAATTATTTTTCAGAGTCAAAATTGAATCTCTGACTCTGGTGGTCGTTTCCTATTTATGAGTAAAGGTTTATAAAGAAAAGTATCAATAAACTACTTGATAGAATACTATAAAGGTAAAGTGTAATGTTATGTAAATAATTAGGCAAAACATTTTATTGTCAGTGAAAAGCAATCTTTAGTTTCAGGGTGATAGGGAACTAATCATCTAGCTAAATTTTATAATTTAAAATTCAGTCATAGATGTACAAGTCAAACTTCTCTTGTCTGTAGGGAATTGTAATTTTTTTCCTGAGTTTGAGAAATAATTCATCTCAAAATTAATAGAAAGAGGGAAAGCATCAATAAAAACAAAAGACAGCATGATCCAAAATGGGTGGAAGACTTGAATAGACAGATAATAAGCAAGTTGCAAAGAAGATGAAACTTGAGCTCTACTAGACTTCTAAAAGAGAAAATAATGACCTCTGGATAACAATAGAAACTTTAAATGACACCTGGAAAGTAAGGCCAAATATTGAAATACATGTAGTGTGAGGGCCTGAAATAGCTTAGAACACACATCATGCTGCTACAGAAACCTCTTAGCAGCAGCAGGTACATGTGTGGTTAAATGATCCTTACACATAATGTGGTTTTAAAACATTTATGGAATTTAATTTGTTGGGAAGCAGGACATATGCCATAACACATGTGTAAAGGCAAGAGGGCAACATGTCAGAGTCATCTCTGTCCTTCCCACATGGGTTCTAGATTGGACTAAGATAGTCAAGCTTGGTTGCAGGTACCTCTACTGACCTACAGTGCCATCTCTTAGGCTCCAACAACATAAATTTTATGCTAGGGTCTACACATAAAAATACAGATGTGTAGTCAGCAAATGAATGTTTTAAAGAAACCATCTTACTTTACAATAACCAAAAAAATGGAAAGAACTCTATCATGCATCAATAAAAAATTGGATAAATCATGTAATTATAAAACAGAGCATTACTTAACTGTATTAGAGATGTACTCACAATAAATATCTAGAATTATTTTATTACAGGCTAAATGCTGCACAAATTCAACTAGATATAAAAAGATATCTTTTACAATTCCATTTATATAAAGGTGAAAAACAAGATATTTAATCATTAAAATCCAAAATTACTGTGACTATTGAAAGGAATGGATATATTGAAAGACATATGAAGCTGAGACTCCAAGCCCAGTAACTGAAGCCCTGTCTACCTCTCTACCACACAGCTATAGACTGTCCAGCCATTTTTATTAACCAATCAGATACAATGAAGGAGCAGAGTTACACAACATATACCAGATAATGTGAGAATGCCCTCATTGACTCCAGCCAGATCTTGGGGGCTAGAGTTTAACATTTATATACATAAAACCAGACCAACCCCCAACAGTGCTGTCTTCATCATTGTTCTAAGGCTGTGAAGAGATACCATGAAAATTTAACTGGGGTGTGTTTACAGTTTCAGAGGTTTAGTAATTGTCATCATGTTGGAGAACCTGGCAGCACACAGGCTAGGCCTACATTCACATCCAGAGGCAACAGGAAGAACAACACTGGGCCTGGCTTGGTCTTTTAAAACCCCAAAGTCTTGTCACTTGAGTTTTTGATCTTAGCCATTCTGACGGGTGTAAGGGTCATTTTGATTTGCATTTCCCTGATGACTAAGGACACTGAACATTTCATTAAGTGTTTCTCTGCCATTCAATATTCCTCTATTGAGAATTCTCTGTTTAGCTCTGTACCCCAATTTTAATTGGGTTACTTGATTTGTTGCTTTTTAACTTCTTGAGTTCTTTATATATTCCCAATATTAGCCCTCTGTCAGATACAGAGTTGGTAACATCACCACTGTCTTCCACGATTCTACTACTATGGCCACTTAAGGCATTTAACTGCTTTCCTAATCTAACGTCCAAATTCCACATTCTGCCAATACTCATCATGGTTAGGCCTGTCACAGCAATACCCTAACCCTGGTACCAACTTCTGCCTTAGTGTTGTATGGCTGTGATGAGGTCCCATGACCATAGTAACTCTCATAAAATAAGGCTTTTAATTGGACCTTGCTTACAATAGCAGATGTTTGGTCCATTAGCATAATGGCAGGGGGTAGGCTACACACAGGTAGACAAAGCTCTGTAGAGGCACCTGAGAGTTCTGTGTCTAGACAACAGGCAGTAGGAAGGGGAGCCATGGTACCTGGCTTGGTCTTTTGAAACCACAAAGTCAACCCCCAGTAATATTCTTCCTCCAACAAGGCCACAACACTTCAACATGGCCATTTCTCCTACTCCTGATGACTAAGCATTCAAATATATGAGCCTATTCTTATTTACCTCACCGCAGACGTTGAGGTTTTAGAATAGATTTCTTCTAGAAGCTTTCCATGCATGGCCTTCTTTATCAGTTCTGCCTTCCAGGTTTAAGTCATTTCTATGCCTGTTTTTGTTTTTGTTTTTTTATAGGAAACAGCAGATTTATAAAAGAGGATATTGTGTGAAATGGGAAGCTAGGATTTTGATAAGATATCTTAATGTCATTTAATGAAATTTAAAATAGTCATGGTCATGAAGTATTCAATACATGGGTGGGGGAAAGTATTTGGAAAATAAAAAGTAGCAACATGTTATTTGCTTCTGAAAAAAATGCTTTTGCCCAACCACATATATCTTTATCCAAAGATTAAACCTGACTTAATAACATATTTTCTATATTCTAGAGTTAAGTTGGGGTAGCCGTACTGAATATGCTCTTCTCAAAGAGCTACTTTCTAAAAGTGAAGATTCAGTAAATAAAACAGGAAAGAAAAAGAAAAAAGCTGCCTGAAATTTGATCAATTAAAAAATGAATGAAACATAGAAAATAAGGTATCATATTTTGGTATGTATTAAAAATTTAGATGATTGGAAACTCTACAAGACTAAATATATATTTGTGTGTGTGTGTGTGTGTGTTTAGGTGTGATTTTATGTACATAATGCCACATTTTTTTGTACTCCTGTGAAGGTCGGAGAACTTTGGGAAGCATGCTACTAGTCTTATTAAATGGGGGTGTCTTGCTTCTGTGGTTGGGCTCTGTATTCCAGGGCGATTCTCTTGTTGTCACCTTCCGTCTCACTGGTGAGAGAGCTGGGATTACACTTCCATGATATTGTAATAGACTCTTTATGTGTGTTCTGGTTTCTGAACTTTACTATCAGGCTGTGTGGGCAGTGTTTTTGCCCACTAATCCATCTCCCTAGGTCCTCTTAAAAAATTATTTTGGAAACAATTTTCCATAAAGGGAAGATCTGAAGGATCCATGGATCAAAAGAGAAATAAGGGAACAAAGACCACAGCAAATAGACTTTTTCTTAAATTGTGACTTAATGAATGTAATGTTCAATAATTTTTAATGTAAGAGAGATGTGTAGTTATAGAGAAGGCTTGCTGGTTTTATTCAGAGAGTGTATGTATATTATTTACTTTACATTTTTCCAGTTCTCTTACTTGCTAGACATACATATTAGAATACTTACAAGTAAAAACATGCAACATTTTAGATTTCCCTAAATATTGATGTGATCAGAAGAAATTAGGTGCTGAACAGAGATAGAGCAGGATTAGATAGGACTGGTCAGTGTTTAATAGGATTGAAGAGTCTGTGGTCATTGCCTGCACTGTAATCTGCACTTTCTATTGTCTTTGAATCTTTCTTTAATGAATTTAAGGCATATTAAAGAACTGATGTAGAGAGCTGAGTCCTTGAGTCATTTGAACTTTATACTGAGAGTCGTGTTCAAAGACAATTACACTGGAAAAACCACAAAGGCAGATAAGTTTGATTCAGAAACATTACACTTTAAGGGTGATTATTTGAAAAAAAAAAAGGGTGAGAGGCAAGGCCACAGGAACATGCACGCTTCGAAAAAGCCAAGAATGAAACAACACATCCCTGCCTCTATGCCTTTGTGAATTAGCTGGCGTATCAAGTTGTTGGAGAGGCACTTTAGTCTGATACCTTCTGTGCTTTGGGGACACTTCTTACTGGGTTGAAATTGCTGCTGTTAAAAAAATCAGTATCAACCATGAAGTTACGTTGACCCTTGGGGCAAAGGTGAGACAAGAAGGTCAGGCTGAGAAATGAAGACAAGAGGGGAATCGTGTAGAGAGGTTTGGAAAATGTCAGAGAAAACTTTCTGCTTTTAATGAGCTAGATTTTCCTTCCAGTACCCAGGAAAGCATGCCCTGCCTGGTCTCTAGGGGAGGCAGCCAAGTGCCTCTTACTGCCCTCTGCTAGCATCTCCATCATCAGTGTCAACAGAGGAGGCCTCAGCTTGCTTATGGAGCAACAGCTAAATTGAGAGCTGTCTGGGTCTGCCCAATTACAGGTTATGGATCTGCACCTTGTCCTTTCCCAGAATGTAAAGATGCAGACTCTCACAGGCACTAGGCCCCAGGAAAGGATCCCACAGGGCACTGCACCACTGACTGTCATACTGTGTGCTCACTCATTCCTCATTTGTCTTTCCCTCAGAGTCTGAGTCTCTCAGTTTGTAAGTGAATGACTGGGAAATGGTGACTTTGAATTTTGGTTTGTTCTATTTTTATTTTACACATCTACCTTTGAATTTATGTTCTCTGGTTGCCACTAAGAAAAATAGTTAAGCTTCTTTATTGTTCTTCATTTTCAGCAAGAGTGGAAATAAGAAGAAGGTGGAAAAGGGTAGCTATTGGGATGATATATTTAAACTACACCGCTTTTGTTCTGGCTCTGCCTGGGTTGTCTTGCTTGCAAGTGGACTGTTTTCTGATTTGTTTTCTGTGAAAAATAATTCTGGCAGATGTGACAGAAAGATCAGGTGGTTTCTTTCATAGAAGTGTATATATCTTAGGGGTAGCGTACTCTTTTGAATAGTTGGCATTTGTTCTTTGACATCTTGATATTCTGAAATCTGTCCTCAGTATTTCAAATTGTACACTTTAAAATCACGAAGCCTGGAAGTCCTTTCTCCAACACAACTCAGACTCCATACTTCCTAGAGGGAAATTTACATTACACATGATGCTTCCTACTTTTTTCCACAGAAATATCTCCAATTCATAAAGCAGTTGTCTAAATATACTTCAAGTTTTTAAAGTACAAACTCCATCAAATAAAATTGAACCATGCAATTTTTTTACACATGGTTTCTTAGCAAGAAACCTCTTCTTCTTGAGGGCTTTTATGCTTAGTTGCTTAAACCTATGAGGAAATAAGTCCAACACTTACTTCAGGTAACTGCAAGTAGGAAAAGACAAGACAACAAGAAAGTCCACATAGTAGGTCCCCACCTGACTCACATTTTTCATCTGGTATCTTTCAGCCTGTACTTGAACTAAAAGATATCTGTGTTTGCTGAAACTAGATCTTTAGGACAGCAGTACTGAGCCTCATGGGTGCTTGCAAGCTTATGTGTCAAATTCATAGTCTAAAAGTAGTATTGACAAAAATAAAATACCCACACATACACACATATCATGAAAGAAGTAAGACTGTGCAGGGGATGAAGTAGACCAATAATAGTAGGGAGAGGTGAGCAAAGTGAAGGCTGGATATGCGAGGAGGAATATGTTCACCATAAAGTATACACATATACAAAAACTTGAGAAAATAAGAAATAACATATTTTTAAAAATCATTTTCAAAGTTAAAATATATGCCCTTCAAAATATTGATTCATAGGTAAAAATATGAAATCACTTGTGGGTACATGGTATTCCCTCTTACACTAATTCTTCCCAATCTGCTGCTCATTTCACACTGGTGGCACTTGGCACCTCCGAGAACCATGTGTGACATGCACCATAGGATCTGTGACTTATGAGCACTGCATGTGTGCTTGGTTGCTAGCTTCCTTGTTTTCACTTTGGTCCTTCCTCCAAGGCTCTGTATTGTGATTTTGGCAGTGTTACTTTAGAACAAGTGACGTCCTCAGCTGCTGTCATTCCCTCTCAGGAACCATATGCCTGTCTATCTGCTTCATGTTCATGAATGTGCTCAGTACACACTGATGTGGCCAGCCTTTAGGCCTAAAGGCAGCCTGGTGTTTCTATGAGTGCACAAGTCCCAGACAGCAGGTAATGGTTAGAAAGAAATAACTATAACTTTTGTATCCCAGCTGTATCCCACTCCCCTATTCCCTCCCAAACCTACCTCCCTCATCTTCTCCCTGCCCTTTTCCAAGTCCATTGATAGGGGAAAACCTCCCTTTAATCTGATACTAACTTATCAGGTATCTTCAGGCCTGGCTGCAAAGTCCTCTTCTGTGGCCTAGCAGGGTTGCTCCTCCCTCAGGGGAGGGGGTGGTGGGGAGGTCAAAAAAAACAGCCATTGAGTTCATGTCAGAAATAGCCCCTGTTCTCCTTACTAGGGTACCCACTTGGATAATGAGCTACCATGGGCTACATCCCAGCAGGGGTTCTAGGTTATATCCATACATGGTCCTTGGTTGGAGATACAGTCTCACAAAAGACCCTGTGCCCAGATATATTTGATCTTTGTGGAGCTCTTGTCCTCTCCAGGTCATACTATCTCCCCCTTCTTTCATATGATTCCCTTCACTCTGCCGAAGGTTTGGTTATGAGTTTCAGTTATCT
>CM053764.1:13985805-14026649 GCA_028658305.1 Pachyuromys duprasi | reverse complement strand
GGGAGGGTAGGAGGGAATGGGGGAGGGGGCTACGCCTGGGATTCAAAGTACCTAACCTGTGATTGAGATAAAAAATAAATAAATTAAAAAAATACGGGAAAATACAATCAAACAGGTAAAGAGATTGGAAAAAGAAATCCTTAAAAAAAAAATACAGGAAATCCAGTTAGACCAGCACCATTTGTTGAAGATGCTATCTTTTTTCCATTGTATGGTTTTTGTCATCTTTGTCAAAAATCAGGTGTCCATAAGTGTACGGGTTTATTTCTGGGTCTTCTATTCGGTTCCATTGATCCACCATTCTGTTTCTATGCCAGTACCATGCAGTTTTTCTTACTGTTGCTCTATAGTATAGCTTGGGATCAGGGATGGGGATACCTCCAAAAGATCTTTTGTTGAAGAGGATTGTTTTAGCAATTCTGGGTTTCTCGTTATTCCATATGAAGCTGAGAATTTTTCTTTCAAGGTCTGTAAAGAATTGTGTTGGTAATTTGATGGGAATTGCATTGAATCGGTAGATTGCTTTTGGTAGGATGGCCATTTCTACTATGTCAATCCTGCCAAGCCGTGAGCATGGGAGATCTTTCCATCTTCTGATATCTTCTTCTAATTCTTTCTTCAGAGACTTGAAATTCTTTTTTCCATACAAGTCGTTGACTTCCTTCGCTAAGGTCACACCAAGGTATTTTATGTCTTTTGTGACTGTTGTGAAGGGTGTTGTTTCACTTATTTCATTCTGAGCCCTTTTATCTTTTGTATAGAGGAGGGCTACTGATTTTTTGAGTTAATTTTGTATCCAGCCACATTGCTGAAGGTGTTTATCAGCTGTAGGAACTCTCTGGTAGAAATTTGGGGGTCACTCAGGTATTCTATCATATCGTTTGCAAATAGTGATACTTTGATTTCATCCTTTTCCATTTGTATCTTCTTGATCTCCTTCAATTGTCTTATTGCTCTAGTAAGGACTTCAAGAACTATATTGAAGAGATATGGAGAGTGGGCAGCCTTGCCTTGTCCCTGATTTCAGTGGAATTGCTTTAAGTTTCTCTCCGTTTAATTTGATGTTGGCTATAGGCTTGCTGTATATTTTACTATGTATGTTTAGGTATGTGCCTTGTATCCCTGATCTCCCCAATACTTTAAACATGAATGGATGTTGGATATTGTCAAATGCTTTTTTGGCATCTAAAGAGATGATCATGTGGGTTTTTTTTTCTTTAAGTTTGTTAATGTGGTGGATCACGTTAATGGACTTCCATATATTGAACTACCCCTACATATGTGGGATGAAGTCTACTTGGTCATAGTGGATGATATCTGTTCTACATGTAGAAAAATGGAAATAGATCTATCCTATCACCCTGCACAAAACTAAAGTCCAGGTGGATCAAAGACCTCAACATAAAACCAGCCAGAGTAAATCAGTTAGAAGAAAAAGTAGGGTAGAGACTTGAACTCATTGGCACAGGAGACAACCTCCTGAATAGAACACCAACAGCACAGGCTCTAAGAGCAACAGTCAATAAATGGGACCTCATGAAACTGAAAAGCTTTTGTAAAGCAAAGGAAACTGCCATCAGAACAAAATGACTGCCTACAGATTGGGAAAGAATCTTCACCAACCCTTTATCTGGCAAAGGGCTGAAATCCAGTATATATAAAGAACTAAAGAAGTTGAAAAGCAACAAATCAAGTAATCCAATTAAAAAATGGAGAACAGAACTAAACAGAGAATTCTCAATAGAGGAATATAGAATGGAAGAGAAACACTTAAGAAAATGCTCAACGTCATTAGCCATTAAGGAAATGCAAATCAAAATGACCCTGAGATTTTACCTTATGCCCATCAGAATGGCTAAGATCAAAAACTCAAATGACAACACATGCTAGAGAGGTTGTGAAGAAAGGGGAACCCTCCTCTACTTCTGGTGGGATTGTAAACTTGTACAACCACTCTGGAACTCAATCTGGCACTTTCTCAGACAACTAGGAATAGTGCTTCCTCAAAATCCAGCTATACCACTCCTAGGCATATATCCAAAAGAGGCTCAAGTACACAATAAGGACATTTGCTCAGCTATGTTTGTAGCAGCTTTATTTGTAATAGCCAGAAGCTAGAAACAACCCAGATGCCCCTGAACTGATAAATGGATTCAGAAATTGTGATACATCTACACAATGGAATATTACTCAGCAATGAAAAACAAGGAAATCATGAAATTTGCAGGTAAATGGTTGGAACTGGAAGAGATCATCCCGAGTGAGCTATCCCAGAAGCAGAAAGACACACATAGTATATACTCACTCATATAGACATATAATATAGGATAAATCTACTAAAATTTGTACACCTAAAGAAACTAATCAAGAGGGAGGACTCTGGCTAAAATGCTCAATCTCCAAGTAGAAAGGCAGAGAGGCTGGACATCAGAAGAAGGAGAAAACAGGGAACAAGTCAGGAGCCTGACTCAGAGGGCCTCTGAAAGGCTCTGCCCTGCAGAATATCAAAGCAGATGCTGAGACTTATGGCCTACCTTTGGGCAGAGTGCAGGGAATCTTATGAAAGAAGTGGGAAATAGTAAGATCTGGAGAGGGCAGGCACTCCACTAGGAGAGTAATAGAACCAAAAAATCTGAGCACAGGGGTCTTTCCTGAGACTGATACTCCAACCAAGTACCATGCATGGAGATAATCTAGAACCCCTGCACAGATGTAGTCCATGGCAGTTCAGTGTCCAAGTGGGTTCCATAGTAATAGGAACAGGGACTGCCTCTGATGTGAACTGATTGGCCTGCTCTTTGATCACCTCCCTCTGAGGGGGGAGCAGCCTTACCAGGCCACAGGGGGAGACAATACAGCCACTCCTGATGAGATCTGATAGACTAAAATCAGAAGGAAGGAAAAGAAGACCCCCCCCGTCAGTGAACTTGGGGAGATGCATGCGTGGAGAAGGAGGAGGGAGAGAGGGATTGGGAAGGGAGGGAGGAAGGAGCTATAGGGGGATACAAAGTGATTAAAGTAATTAATAAAAAAATAAATATATAATAAAAAATCAGTAGCCCTATTTTTTAACTTTTTTATTATTATCATTTATTATAATTTATTCAATTTGTATCCTGACTGTGGTCCCCTCCCTTGTCTCTTCCCAATCCCATCTTTCCTCCCTCTTCTCCCCCTAAGCTCCTCCCCTAGTCCATTGATAGGGGAGGTCCTCTTCCCATTCTATTTGAGCCTAGCCTACCAGGTCTCATCAGGAATCATTACATTGTCTTTCTTTGTGGCCTGGCAAGGCTTTACCTGCTCCCTCAGGAAGTGGAAATCAGAGAGCCTGACACTGAGTTCATACCAAAAAAGTCTCTGCTCCCTTACTAGGGACCCCACTTGGAGATTGAGTATACAGGCTACATCTCAGCTGGAGTTTTAGGTCCTCTCCATGCATTGGTCTTGGCTGGGGTATCAGTCTCTGCAAGGCACCCAGAGACACCAACAGCATACGTTCTAAGATCAACAATCAATAAATGGGACCTCATCAAACTGAAAAGCTTTGGTAAAGCAAAGGACACTATCATCAGAACAAAACAACAGCCTACAGATTGGGAAAGGATCTTCAGCAACCCTATATCTAACAGAGGGCTAATCATCCAATATATATAAAGACCTTAAGAAGTTAAACACGAACAAACCAAGTAATCCAATTTAAAAATGGGATACAGAGCTAAACAGAGAATTCTCAGTAGAGGAATATAGAATGCCAGAGAAGCACTTAAAGAAATGTTCAACATCTTTAGTTATCAGGGAGATACAAATCAAAACAAACCTGAGATTTCACCTTATACCCATCAGAATGGCTAAGATCAAAAACTCAAATGACAACACAAGCGGAGAGGGCGTGGAGAAAGAGGAACCCTCTCAATTGCTGGTGGGATTATAAACTTGTACAATCACTTTGGAAATCCGGTGCTTTCTCAGACAATTAGGAATAGTGCTACCTCAAGATCCAGCTATACCTCTCCTAGGCATATATCCAAAATTGGCTCAAGTACAAAGGCTCAACCCTTTTAGTAGCCCTCTCTAGTTTTTTATACTTTTTATTTTTATATTAATTACAGGTTATTTACTTTGTATCCCAGCTGTAGCCCCCTCCCTCATTTCTTCTCAATCCCACCCTCCCTCCTTCATCTCCTCCCTGCCCCTTTCCAAGTCCACTGATAGGGGAGGTCCTCCTCTCCTTTCATCCGACCCTAGCTTATCAGGGATCTTCAGGACTGGCTACAATGTCCTCCTCTGTGGCATAGCAAGGCTGCTTCTCCCTCACGGGAGGGGAGAGGAGGTCAAAGAGCCAGCCATTGTCAGAAATAGTACTTCTTTCCCTTACTAGGGAACCCACTTGGATACTGAGCTCCCATGGGCTACATCCGAGCAGGGGTTCTAGGTTATATCCATACATGGTTCTTGGTTGGAGAAACAGTCTCATAGAAGACCCCTGTGCCCTCATATATTTGGTCTTTTTGGAGCTCCTGTCCTCTCCAGGTCATACTAACCCCCCTTCTTTCATATTATTCCCTGCACTGTGCTGAAGGTTTGTTTATGAGTCTCAGCATCTGCTAGGCGTATATCCAAAAGATGCTCAAGTACACAAGAAGGAGATTTTCTCAACCATGTTTGTAGCAGCTTACTCATAAGTAGCCAAAACCTGGAAACATCCCAGATATCTATCAACAGAGGAATGGATACAGAAATTGTGGTACTTTTACACAATGGAATACTACTCAGCTATTAAAAACAAGGAAATCGTGAAATTTGCAGGCAAATGGTGGGATCCAGAAAGGATCATCCTGAGTGAGGTATCCCAGGAGCAGAAAGACACACACGGTATGTACTCACTTATATGTGGATACTAGACTTATAAGATAGGATAAACATACTAAAATCTGTACACCTTAAGAAGATAAACAAGAAAGAGGACCCAGGATAAGATGATCAGTCCTCACTTAGAAAGACAAATGGGATGGGCAGTGGAAGTAGGAGAAAACAAGAAACAGGACAGGAGCCTACTATAGAGGACTTCTGAAAGACTCTACCTAGCAGTAGCTCTCTTTTTAAACAAGCAACAAAAGGGCTGAGAAAAAAATTAGGGAAAAAACACCCTTCAAAGCAGCCACAAATAATATAAAATAGCTTCCCATGAACAATTTACAAAATTTGGAAACATGAATTATTTGTTAATATAAAAGTTTTTTTTCATTTTATTTTATGTGTATGCATGCGTACCATGTGGATGCTGTGTCTTTGGAGACCAGAAGAGGGTATCAGGGACTCTATTGGAGGAAGTGAACTATTGAAATCATCTAGTACTATTGGATTGATGTTAATCTGTGTCATTAAGTCCAATAGTAGATATGTTTCTTTATAAAATTGAGTCTACCAGAGATTGCTGCCTATATATTTAAGACAGCAATGTATTATAGATTAACTGTTATTTTGTTTAAAATTAATTGTCCCTATTTATTTCTTCTGGGTAGTTTTAATTCAAAACCTACTTTGTCTGATATTAAAATAGTGTTTTTCGATTGCTTCCCAGCCCCATTTGATTGGTGTACCTTTGTAAATCCTTTTGGTCTAAGTCGGTGCCTAAGATGTATTTGTTGCAAAGAAAAGGCAGCTGGATTTTGTTTCTTGATCCATTCAGCCACCCTCTGCCTTTTGATTGAAGAGTTTAGGCCAATGGTATTTATGATGGAAATATGTTTTTGGAATGTGTTTTCATGTTCCTCCCAGGTGTAGGAGAAAAGAGTGAGTTTACTTCAGATTTATCATTGTTGCCTGTTTATGTTATTCAGTTAAATGTTTAAACTATCCTTTATTTGTCTCTATAAAAAAATGTTTTGCCACATGCAGCTTGTCCTTCTGCCTTGAACTCATGAGAACATACTCGTGTGACCTTTCCTTTTCTTTCTCTTTTTCTTTCTTTCTTTCTTCCTTTTGAGAATAGATTCTTCTCTCATGAAATACATCCTGATATAGCATAGTTAAAACACTAAATATACAAAACAAAGAAAGTGAATTGAAAGACAAAAAATAAAATAAAATAAAAAGTAAAAGCATATCACATTGTTACTGCTCTAGAGATGGTTATACCTGAGATAATGGAGCTAATGAATCAGGTAGACTAACTTCTCATGAAATAGCCAACTTTATCCAGGTTATCAAAAAAATTATACTCTGAAGTTTAAGAGACTTCTAGTAATGAAGGGTTGTAGTTTGAGCTTCCATCTTTTGTAGCCAGGCAAGGCTTCTAGGGGTGGGACTATGTTATATTTCTTTGAATTGGTGTCACATGGAGATCTTTAAACAACACAAGCTGATGCTGGGACAGAAGATAGCTCTCTGAAAACTGACAGCGGATCCCCATTGCCAAAGATAACATCTGCACAGCTCACTGATCATCAAATATAGAGAAAAGGATCTGGTACAGGCATGAACTTTTCGTCCCTACCTTCTAGTCTATTTAGTGTGAAAATGTACACTTCAGGCTACATAAAGAGAAACATCTACACCCCAACCCTACCATGAAGCCCTCGATGTACAATCTCCTCTGCCTACAAGAAATGCAGGGACAATGGTGCTGAGAACTTGTGAAGATGGTCTAGCTACATTTGGTTTAACTTGAGGTCCAGGACATGAGAGAGACACCCTGTCCTACATTGCCTAGATGGTCAGGAATTAAAAACTGGATAACCCAGAGATCTGGCTTAGAACCAAACACAAGTGGTTAGAAAAATCAGTGAAATACTTCCTAATGATATTCGGTTATAATTAGAGACTTCCTCTGGCAGCACATGAAAACAGGTATAGTGACTGACAGCCAGACATTATGGAGAGAAAAAGAGAGAAAGAGAGAGTCTAAATTGGAGGTCTCCATTGGTATAACTCTAACCAAGCAAGTGAAAGACCTAGATGACAAGAACTTCAAGTCTTTGAAGAAGGAAACTGAAGATTTTTAAAGGATAAAAAGATTTCCCATGCTCATGGATCCATAGGATTAATAAAAATGCCATCCTACCAAAAGCCATCTATAGATTCAATGCAATTCCCATCAAAATTCCAACACAATCCTTTACAGAAATAGAAAAAACAACCAATAACTTCATACGGAAAAATGAAAGTCTCAAGATAGCAAAAGCAATTCTGTACAATAGAACTTTCAGGAGGAAACCCCTGGAAGTGGGGAGGAAAGGCTAGGAGTAAGAGGGCATAGAAGATACCAGGAGCACATGTCCCATCAAACTAATCAAGCAGAACTCACTCATGTTCACAGAGACTGAAGCACCAAGCACAGGGCCTGCATGAGACTGTACCAGGTCCTCTGCATAGATGTTATGGCTGTTAGCTTGGTGGTTTTGGGAACTCTTAAGAGTAGGAACTGATATATCTCTGACTTTTAGCCAGCCCTTGAGACTCTTTTCTCCTATTTGGATGCCATGTTCAGCCTCAATAGGAGGACTTTCACCTTGTTTTATATATTGTTTTGTTCTGTTAGGCTGTTGTCTCTTGAGATCTTCTTTCTGAAGATGAAACAAAAGGGAAGCAGATCTAAAGAAAACGGAGGTAGGGGAGCTTAGAGAAGTAGACAGTTTATTTACTTTCCACTCCCAAGGGTGCCCCTCCCTCCTCTCCTCTCCCTCCTTCTGATTTCAAGCTCTACTACAGGTCATTAGTAATAAAAACTGTATGGCATTGACATAGAAAAAAAGAGGTTGATCAATGAAACTGAATTGAAGACTAAGAAATAAACCCACATTCCTTTGATTTGATTTGATTTTTTACAAAGAAGCAAAAATCATACAATGGAAAAAAGACAGCAACTTCAAATAGTGCTGGTCTAACTGGATGTCTACATGGAGAAAAATACAAATAGATCAATATTTATCACCCTGTACAAAACTTAAACCAATGGATCAAACACCTTGAAATAAAACCAGAGCCTCTAAATCTATTAGAAGACAAAGTGGTGAAAAGTCTAGAATTCACTGGCACAAGAGACAACTTTCTGAACAGAACACCAACAGCACAGGACTGAGATCAACAATCAATAAATGGGACCTCATGAAACTGAAAAGCTTTTATAAAGCAAAGGACACTGTCATCAAAACAAACGACAGCCTACAGACTGGGAAAGGATCTTTACCAATCCTACTTCTGACAGAGGGCTAATATCCAGTATACATAAAGAACTCAAGAAGTTAAAAAGCAACAAATCAAGTAACCCAATTAAAGAAATGGAGAACAGAACTAAACAGAGAATTCTCAGTAGAGGAATGTAGAAAGCCAGAGAAACACTTAAGGAGATGCTCAACATCCGTAGCCATGAGAGAGGTGCAAATCAAAATGACCCTGAGATTTCACCTTACACCCATCAGAATGGCTAAGATCAAAAACTCAAGTGACAACACATGCTGGAGAGGTTGTGAAGAAAAGGGAACCCTCCTCTATTGCTGGTGGGAATGTAAACTGGTACAACTACTTTGGAAATCAATCTGGCACTTTCTCAGACAACTAGGAACAGTGCTTCCTCAAGAGCCAGCTATACAACTCCTGGGCATATATTCAAAAGATGCTCAAGTACACAACAAGGATATTTGCTCAACCTTGTTTGTAGCAGCTTTATTTGTAATAGGCAGAAGCTGGAAACAACCCAGACGTCCATCAACTGAGGAATGGATACAGAAATTGCGGTATTTTTACACAACGAAATACTACTCAGCTATTAAAAACAAGGAAATCATGAAATTTGCAGGCAAATGGTGGGATCTAGAAAATATCATTCTGAGTGAGGTATCCCAGAAGGAGAAAGACACATATGGTATATACTCACTTATTTAGACCTATAAGATATGATAAACATACTGAAATCTATACACCTAAAGAAGATAAACAAAAACGAGAACCCAGGGTAAGATGCTCAGTTCTTACTTAGAAAGACAAATGAGATGCAGGAGAAAACAAGTAAGAGGACAGGGTCCTACCACACAGGGCCCCTGAAAGACTCTACCTATCAGTGTATCAAAGCAGAAACAGACTCATAACCAAACCTTTGGCAGATGGCAGGGAATCATATGAAAGAAGGGGCAATATGATCTAGAGAGGATAGGAGCTCCACAAGGACCAAATATATCTGGGCACAGGGGTCCTATATGACATTGTTTCTCCACCCAAGGACCATGGGTGGATATAACCTAGAACCTCTGCTTGCCTGTAGCCCATGGTAGCTCAGTACTCAAGTGGGTACCCTAAGAGGGGAAATAGTGACTATTTCTGACGTGAACTCAATGGTTGACTCTTTGACCCCACCCCCACCCAGCAAGATAGGAGCAGCCCTCCTAGAACACAGAGTACTTTGCAGCCAGTCCTGAAGAGACCTGATAAACCAGGGCCAGATGAAATCAGTGGATTTGGAAAGGGGCAGGGAGTAGACAAGGGAGGGAGGGTGGGATTGGGAGGGAATTAGGGAGTGGGATTCACTTGGGGTACAGAGTTAATAAAATGTAATTAATAATAAAAAATGTTAAATATGCTATTCCCATAAAAAAAACACATGCTACCAGCAATAAAAAAAAAAGGAGTACAGAGATAAGCAGAGAATTCTCAACAGAGGACTCTCAAATGGCTGAGAAGCACTTAAAAATGCTCCATGTCCTTAGTCATCAGAGAAACGCAAATAAAAACAACTCTAAGATTACATCTTACAAAAGTCAGAATGGATAAGAAAAACTCAAGTGACAAAACATGCTGGCGAGTACATGGAGAAAGTGCAATACTCCTATGTTGCTGGTGGAAATATAAACTTGTATAACTCCTTTGAAAATCAATCCGGCATATTCTCAGAGAGCTGGAAATGGTGCTACCTCAAGACCTAGCTACCCAACTCCAGGGCAAATACTCAAAATATGCTCCACCATACAACAAGGACATTTGCTCAACTATGTTCATAATTTCTTGGCGGGTCTATTTGACCTTATGGGTGCCTCTTCTATTTGTATGAATATGTCTTTTCTTAGTTTGGCAAAGTTTTGGTGATCTTATTGAAGACCTGTTCTATGCCATTGATTTGGGATTCTTTCCCCTCATCTACACCAAAAATTGAACAATTTTAATTTTCCATAGTGTCTTGTACTTCCTGTGGGTTTCTTTCCTTTTTTAATTTTTTTTTTATATTCCTTCTTTATTTGGTCTAAATCTACTACTTTGTCTTCTAATCCTAAGAATCTCTTCTCTAATTCATTCACTTAATAAGGCTGTCCTTCGAGGTATCTAGTTGAGTTATTGGGTTTCTTGAATTCAAATTCATTTTATCTTCAATCCTCTTCAGTGTTTCTATTACTTTATTGAATTTCATTATTAAGTTCTGAATAAAACTCATCATTTTCATGAGCCTTGTGTTTGCATATTCTTGGGCATTACTCTGATATGTACTCTTCTTTGTGCCTTTTTTAAATTTCTTGAATTACCTGAATATAAATTTTTTCTTATTATTTTAAAACCTCTCAGGTTTCCTCTAGGTAGGTTCCATTGGCAAATATTTCTACCAGTTTGGAAGATTTGGGAATGAACATACTGGCAGATCACATCCACATTTTTCAATAAAAATTTGTACCATCTTTGAGTAGGGACCATTTCAAAAATAATATGCAAGATCCATTTCTGTGCAAGTGTTTTTAAAAGCATCCTTTGTTTTTCTCTTAGGTAATTGATGTTATATTTACTTGTGAATGCTTAAATACTTTAAGCAACTTTCAAAGTATATATCCAAACCAATAGAATGAGTTCACATTAACATGTCAATATAGCAATGTATCAAAGCAGATATTAAGACTCACAATTAAGCCCTTGGCAGAGGGCAGGAAGTAATAATAAAAATAGGGGAAGTTAGTAAGACTTGGGGAGAACAAGAGCTCCACAAAGATCAAACTGAGCAGGGCACAGGGGTCTTATATGAGACAGTTTCTCCAACCAAGGACCATATATGGATATAGCCTAGAACCCCTGCTCAGATGTGGCCCATGATAACTCATTGTCGAACTGAAGACCCTAGTAAGGGAAACAGGGACTGTTTCAGTCTTGAACTTGATGGCTGACTCTTCAACCCTCCCCCATACATGCCAGGGAGTAACAGCCTGGCTAGATCCCAGGGGAGGACACTGCAGCCAGCCCTGAGGAGACAAGATGATCAGATGGAAGGGGAGGAGATCCTCCCCCATTGGTGGACTTGGAGGGGGCGGGGAGGAGATAAGGGAGGGTTGGGGAGGGTGGGAGGGAATGAGGGAGGGGACTATGCATGGGATGCAAAAAACCTAACCTGTGATTGATATAAAAATAAATAAATTTATAAAATTATAATAAAAAAGAACTATGAAAATACAACATCTTGCTATATAAAAAACACTACTCAGCAGAGTTGGACTTTAGTATGGATCTTGATAATAAAATGTGATGTGTGAAAAAAAAACATGTATGGAATCTGTTTCTTAGATTACATCTGATGCTGGTAATTTGTGTATTCATGACACTTCTTTTACTGTATCTTTCTTCGTTCTTATTTTTAATAATTAATAATGATCTATTAGTCTCATTAATATCTCAAAGAACAGTATTTTCTCCTATCAACACTTTAAATTATCTTACTTTTTTTTTGCTTATTGAGTTTTAATATGATCTCTCTGTTTTCTTTTGTTTATCTGTGACTTTGTCTTTTGTCCTTTTTAAAGGTGGAATTTAAATTAGCCATTTGTGAATGCTTTCTTTTCTCATATGGCTGTGTATCACTACAAAATTCCCTTAATTTCTCTAGTAATAGTCAACAGATCCTTATATGTTGAAATTTTGTTTCCATTCAGTTAAAGTTATATTAAAACTACAACCTTGCAATACACTTTTATTTACATACATGTTATTTAATTTTCAAATAAATATTTCCTTGTAATTTTTTGGTTGTTACTTATTTCTATCCTAATTGTATTGTCATCTTACTACATGTAAAATTGATTAGAATCTTTATATACGTTGAAAATTATTTCATTGGGAAAATACTGATCCAATGAATTTTGAATTGAACTTGAAAATAACTGCTAATTTGCAGTAAATTTCTAAAAGGATTCATTGTAAAAAACAAAAAAAAGAACAATGAAATGTTTAAGGTTACTTTTTAATTTACTCATTATCTGGTTATCTTTCTAGCTCTCTCCTATTGTGCTTACATTTAAAAATATTTTTATTTTGATAGTTGCACTGCTGGATCTTAAATTTATAATTATTTCCTTTGTTTCATGCAGTTTGTTTTATATGCATGTTTATGGTGGATTTTTAAAAAAATCAAGCATGTTGAGTTTTAAATCTTGGTATTGAATTTATGCCTTCTTATACTATAAACAACCATTTGGGCTTTGAGACATTTTTTTTGGTGTTTTTTTTGTTTGTTTTTTTGTTTTTGTTTTTTTTTTTAACTCTATTGGTGGCTCCCTTTCCTCAAATTTAACTAATTTCAAGGGCTTCTGTGAATCTTCTAAACTCAATGTTATGTGCTAGTGGGGATGGATGGCCTAAGCTTTGACTCCTATTTGGGTTAGAATAGATGACAGAAAGGTCCTTCATGTTAGGGCACTGCCAAATGTCAACTATGTTTCAAAGAAATAGCATCCTTTCCCTGTGGGAAATCCACATGGTGCCTTTGAAAGAAATTGCTGGCTCTTCTCATTTTAACCACATGTTGTAGCATTAACTGTCTCAACATTTCCACATAAGCTTCACTGCTTAAACAATGCTGATGATGACATGTTCTCGAACTAGGCAGAAGCCTAAGAACTCTGGAAGAAAGTTCCACCACAAGAGTTGATAATTCTGGGAATAACAAACATTATGAGCTAAATTAACACAAAGCCACTGAGAGGCAATGCTTGGGGTCTCTTCTGTGCTTTATCATCATATGTATTATTGGGAGGAGTTTGCCTGTGCATAGCTACCTCCTTCCTCTTCCTTCTCAGTATTTGTTTGCTCGTGCTAAGTACTCTTCTTTATGTTTAGTATGTTTTATGACTCAGTTAATTTATCCAGTACTTCTAGTTGTTGAATTTATTGATATATATGTATTCATAATTGCTCTTTATGATATTTTTAATTTCTATGTGTTGAATCCATTATAACATCCCCTTTCCACTTGTTCTGATTTACGTGAGTCCTTCATCTTTTCCCCATTAATACATCTGAATATTGTCAAAGTTTTTGTTTAGAAAATAAGAATTGCATTTTAATTGTTTTTCATCATATGTTGCATATAAAGTCGCTGTAATTATTATTTCCTTTGCTAAATGCCTGTAATACAGTTTTCTTTTTTTCAGATCTAGGAAGTTTAAATTTGGACTCACTATTAAAGATTTCTGTCTGATACTATCTTCTCTCTGTTTTATATTAATGTAGCTCATAAATTTTAATGTTTTTTGTTCTTAGCATTATGATTTTTATTCTTGTTATCATTTTCTCTGTTTGTTATACATTGTGTGTTTATAGTGAGGTTTGTTTTCCATGTCTTATAGTTTTAGAACTTTATTTTAATTTCCTAATAACTTTTCTCCAGCAGCTTTCTGTAATGTGTACACTTGATGGTAAATGACTGTGATTGTATTCATTCTTCTCCTTTCTTATTACATATATGCTAATATCAAATATCATTTTCATGCAGCTGTGACAGTATATCAAACATTTTTTATTGCTTATAAGCTTTTTAGTTCAGTCTGAAGTATTCCATACATTTGTTTCTTATGAGGCATGTATAGTGGTACAAAGCTTTTTTTCCTTCAATAATTCCTCATTTTTTGAAAGAGAAGTTATCTGTCACATATCTGAGTGGTCTCCTTCTCGCTATGTATCATAAGATGCCCTTGAACTCTTTCTAAAAGTTGCCATTGTAGGAGTGACCCACAAGATCTTAGTAGGTAAATTTTGAAAAGTAAATTATTATTACTTTGTAATTTTTAGTAGCTTTGTTTTGCTTTAAAAAATGAATATTTTAGCCCATTTGTTTTGTAGTGATCAAATGCTTCCTGAGAAATTCACAGGTAATCTGAGGAGGGTGTTTATTTTCTTATTATGTGTATGTAATAGGTCAAATGTCTACTTACTTTGTTAACTTTGACCATCTAACTACAATGGATTTTACTGTAGACTGGTGTTTGTTCTTCATACATCTCAATGTCCATTTCTGTCACTAGATTTGGAGGACTTTCAGACATGGGATTTTTTTTGTATTTTTAATGTTGGTGAGTGTGTGTGTGTGTTTGTGTCTGTGTTTCTCTGTGAGAAATATGAACAATAACATGGAAATAAAATGAAAGTAAAGGTACCAAGCTTGAACACTAATCCTATATTAAATATGGTCATGAGTAGTATTAATCCATAGGTCTATAGAATATAACATTTTTTACATTTTTAAAAATAGCCAAAACCTGGAAACAACCCAGATGTCCAGCAGTGGAAGAATGGATACAGAAATTGTGGTACCTTAACACAATGGAATACTACTCAGCAATTAAAAAGAGGAAATCATGAAATTTGCAGGCAAATGGTGGGATCTATAGAAGATCATTCTGAGTGAGGTATCCCAGAAGGAAAAAGATACACATGGCATATACTCACTTATATAGACCTATAAGATATGATAAACATACTGAAATCTATACAGCTAAAGAAGATAAACAAAAAAGAGGACCCGGGGTAAGATGATCAATCCTCACTTTGAAAGACAAATGGGATGGACATTGGATGTAAGAGAAAACAAGTAACAGGACAGGAGCTTACCACAGAGGGCCCCTGAAAGACTCTACCTAGCAGTGTACCAAAGCAGATACTGATACTCATAACTAAACCTTCAGCAGAGTGCAGGGAATCATATGAAAGAAGGGGAAGTTAGTATGACCTGCAGAGGACAGGAACTCCGTAAGGACCGAATATATCTGGACACAGGGCTCTTTTATGAGACTGTTTCTCTAACCAAGGACCACGTATGAATATAACCTAGAACCCCTGCTACCATGGGATGTAGCCTATGGTAGCTCAGTTTCCAAGTGGGTTACTCTAGCAAGGGGAACAGGGACTATTTCTGACATGAATTCAATGGCTGCCTCCGTGACCTCCCACCCCACTCCTGAAGGAGGAGCAGCCCTGCTAGGTCACAGAGGAGGACTTTGTAGACAGTCCTGAAGATACCTGATAAACCAGGGTCAGATGAAAGGGGAGGAGGTCCTCCCCTATCAGTGGACTTGGAAAGGGACAAGGAGGAGATGAGGGAAGGAGGGTGGGATTGGGAGGGAATGAGGGAGGAAGCTACAGCTGGGATACAAAGTAAATAACTTGTGATTAATATAAAAAATAAAATAAATAAAAAATTTTAAAAAGAAAAAAATTGGTTAAGAAGAGGATTAAAAGTAAAAAAGTTATGTAAGTCTTCAGAAGAAGACAATTCCAACTTCTTTATGTAAAAATTAAAAGCAGTTTTATACATATTCCCCTCACAGAGAAAATGTTAGTAATTACCTTTAGTAAACTTAATAAAATATGATATAGGTGAGAATGAACGAGGTTTTTCTAGCATTGTGAGTACAAAGGCAGTCCTTTCATTGTGTTTTAATGAGAGAGGACTAGTGTGTCTGATATGCCATGTTTCCCAAAGACAACAATTTATTCTCAAATTGGGATAGCAGTAAGGAAACAAACAGCAACAAAACAGCAGGACAAGAAACAAATAGAAAAACATGAACAAACTTTTGAGACTGAAACATATAAGCATGTGCCAAACAGCTGTTTGAATGGTATTATGAATTTGATGTCATAATATATAAGGACCCCCTCTTCAGTACAGTGCAATTACCAGCTTCTCTGCTTGAAAAGAATGTGATTGGCAATGTTGTGGGTTGTATAATTTTCTCTCTGGTTTCTTGTCCAGTAAGCCAACATGGATGACTGCTATATAGTACAGTTTAAGTGAGGATAAACTTTTAAAAAAAAATCTACATTTGCTATCTCCATTGTACAACAACCATAATACAATAGGATGGTGAAACTAGAAGGTTCTTTGCCTTCACATGCTTGAGATTCTGGGTCTTGTAGGTTTGGTATTTATTGTGAGACCACATCTCTTTGTTCTAGAAGTTATAATTTGAAACACAAAATAATTTCAATATTGAGGTAAATTTTTCACAAACTTGAAGCAGTACACTGGTCTTATAAAAGTACAAGATTTTGGTATAAGATTTTCAAGGTCTGATAAAATCAGAAGTAGTTGTACATTAAAAATTGAAAGTAGCTGAGGAGAAAGCTTAGCCAATGAAAGGTTGACCTGAGTTCATACCAAAGCTGAGAATGATAGTGTTTACCTATAATTTCAGTACTGGGCATGCAGAGATAGGAAGATCCACGAGGATTGCTTTCCAGACAGTCTATTCAAACTGATGGCTCAGAAAAAGACGCTACCTCAAAAATATAACATGAAGAGCAATTTAAAAAGACACTAAGATTTACATCTGCTATCCATTGTCATGTATGCCAGTACATATACACACAGAAATATTCATGGGCATATGTAAATACACTCATTAACACAATATATACAAATACAGACACACACACACATACAAATACACCTTTACTTTCTAGACTAACCAGATTTAAGTATGTGAGTAGATGAAAAGCAAGGTCTCACAAACAACACTCACATGTAATTAATATAGGAGAAAGAGGAAAGCAGAGAGGGGAGAACCTACACAGGAATAGGATGATGGATGGAACCAGAGCAGCTTTTGATTACCATGAAACAAAAGAAAACCATGCTGCACAATTGTCATTCAGCTCCTTCACTCTTGAAATTTAAGATAGCAGCATTGGTGACGATTGCTTTCTTATGACAGGCAAAAGCGAACACATGTAAAATCACCCTTGAAGCTAGCCACCTTGCTGTGAGAACTGGAGATGTATGAGGTGACTGGTGTCACAGGGCATCCTGACACCCAATGTTTCCACTGGAATGACCCAGAGGTGTCCACTGTGCAGATCAATTGACTTACTGAGCTTCCGCATCTTCCCTCTGTATCATGGCTTTGGTTTTGTCCTTCTTTCTTTTAAGTTTTCTCATTTTGTCAGGCTGCAAAACATTCTATACTGCTCCTTTGCTCACGATGGAGTACATGCTCAGTCTGACCTTAAGAGGAAATGATCACTAATAATTCTTTTTGTTGTTGTTCTTTTTTATTAATTAATTCTTTTTACATCTCTATCACAGGCCCCTTCCCTTCTCTTCTCTCAGGCCCACTCTCCTTCCTGCATCCCTTCTCCCCTATTCCTTAGAATAGAGGAGCCCCCCTACCCAGATACCCCAGGTCATCTATTGACATGAGGACTGAGTTCCTCTTCTTCCTCTGTAGCCTGGTAGAAAAGCCCCATCAGGGGGAAGTGATAAAAAATCAGGAAACATGCTAATAATTCTTGAGAGAGCTAAAATCCTTGGGGCTGAATTAATGTCTTAGTTGATGATAAAGGGCTAACCCAGACCCAGAAAGACATGCATGCAATATACTCACTTCTAAGCAGATATTAACCATATAAAACAGGATAACCATACTACAATCCACAGACCTAAAAAGCTAAGTTACAAAGAATACCTTAAGGGGAATGCTTCTCATTCAGAAGGGCAAATAGACACCAGAGGTAGCTGAAGAAAGGGAACAGGACGAGAGCCTTTCATAAATGTCCTCTGAAAGACTCCACCCAGCAGAGGTTCTAAGCAGATGCCGAGACTCAGCCAAATTTGGGCAGAGAACAAGGATTCTTATGAAAGAGTGGAAGGACAGAAAAACCCAGAGGGTCTGTGGAGACAAATACACCAATCAAGGATCTTTCATGGACGGAATTCAGGCCGCCTACTCACATGTAACTGATAGGAAGCTCAGTCTCAATGTCGGCCACATTGAGAGGGCTGTCTCTGGCATGAACTCTGTTGCCTGCTCTTTGATAACTTCCTCCATGAGGCGGCCTTCCCAGATCACAGAGGAAGCGGATGCAGGCAGTCCTGAAGAGACCTGATAGTCTAAGGTCAGTTAGTAAGGGAGGATGGCTCCTGCTTTCTGAGGACTAGGGGACTGGAATAGGGAGGAAGAAAAAGGTGGGACCAGGAGGAGACAAGGGAGGGGCTACCATCCAGATGTAAAATGAATAAATTAAAAAGAAAGGAAGGAAGGAAAGATGACCATTGTATCATGAATATTTAACCTTAGCTCTGAGAGTACAGAGGCAAGAACACCAAGGGGATACCCTGGGATTATCTGCTTATCGGGTGGCAGAATCTAGCTATAGGCTCATGAGAGAACAAAGATGGAGAGCTATTGAAAATGACACCTGACTTTTGACCTCAACCTCCCCACACACATGCCTGAATACACACACTTCACCACATAAATAATAATAATAGTGATGGTGATTATGAAGATGATGATAACAATGATGACCATAATGATATGTTCTGGCTCTGGGTTATAGTACTGACCAGTTATGAAATCCAGAACTCTAACCTTTCTAATATTTTGTCACCATTACATACATAGGGATGGGAACCCCAACTGACTGGTTGTATGCTAGTTAAATTCAAAAGAGGAAATTGCATAAATGTGCTCTTACAAACTCTGTAGTCTAATAAGAATGGTCTCTAAGAGGCAATTGTTAAAATATAAAGAAAGGAAAAATGTCTTTTTGGGAAAAGGGAATAAGCCATAACCAACATTCCCTTCAACCGATGAGCATATATCAGACTGAATGTCTAGCTTATCAGAACAGAAGGGGTGACAGTCCTAACCCTCAGAAAGTTCATTAATAACAGGGCACATTAAATTATACTACCCATCAGAACCTGAAGCAAACATGACATGGAAGAAAAGCCCCTCACACAAGCATCTAACTGAAGCTTTCCCCAACAATGAAGTTCTAGCACATTTAACAGGAGATTAAGACATTTTCACCCTTCCCAGCCATAAACATGAAATTTCTTAAGAACCTTAATGCAAACAAACCCCAATTATTTTAATAAATAAATAAAGGGCATTTACCAAACCCTTGTGCACCCTGGATGGCTTTGTGTTTGACTTTATCAGATAGAAATCCATGGGACTCAGTATTTCTTAACCTTCTGAATGCTGCCACCCTTTAATACAGTTCATGGTATGGTGACCCTAACCATAACATTATTTCATTGCTGCTAAAATGTAAGTTTGCTACTGTTAGGAATCTAAATATCTGATATGCAGAGTATCTGATATGTAACCCTGAAAAGGCCATTCAACCCCAAGGGCTGATGGCCCACATGTTGGAAACCACTGGATTAGAGCCATCTCCAGAGCTATTTCTTATATCTTTTATCAAAAGAGAAAAAGAAGGGACAAAATATTTCTTAGCAACTTTCTGAGATTTAACCTGGAAACCACAAAAATTAGTAGGCAAGTAACAGCTTATTCTTTCTCAAGGGATTCCTACCTACATTTGGATATGTCTTACTATCATTATTCTTCCTTGGAAAATAAGTACAATGTGTGATTTACATTCTTCAGACTGCCTCTTTCTCTTAAAATTCATGCTTAATCTTATATTAAAGCAGTCTCAATAAAATCATCAACTCTGATTCACTGACCTGGGTAGTTCTTGAAAGTCTTGTTAGTGCTGAAGCCATGAACCATAATGTGGTCTCAGTCAAGGTGCTTCAAAGTCAAGGTGACCTGTTCAGGTTGCTGAGGGTAGCAGTCTAGAACTGCATTCCCTGTTTGTCTCCTGACAATACCACAAAGCTTGTGTCAAAAATCTGGATCTGACATTGGCCATAGGACAATATACACAAGAAAAACAATACATATTTGCCCAAGTGTCTTCGTTGGTAAAATGTAGGTAGTTACACTGCCTATCTCCAAGGACTGCTTCAAGGATTTTATGAGTTGGTGTGTTTAGAATATTCACAGTATGGCTGTCATATATGAGGTACCCTAGTATGGCACCTTTTATCGTTGACAATTAGCAAATGATGCAAGACATATGCCATCTGGTTGAACCATAGTGTCAGGCAACCACTAATGTGAATATAGAAGCCTGGGTTTGAAAAGTCTACGGTGTAACTAAGGACCATGCATGGACTGGACCTAGATCCCCTACACACATGTAGGGGATAGGCAGCTCGGTCCTCATATGGGTCCCCCAGTAAGGAGAATGGGGGTTGGCTCTCAATGGGTGTATTTAGTTGCCTGCTTTCCTATCACTTTCCCTTTGGGGGGGCTACTTTGCCAGGACACAGGAGAAGAGGACAAGTTCAGTCCTGATACCACTTGTTATTTTTTTCTTAAGTTTCTGACCAAATAATCGACAGTACTGTTGCTTCTGCACAGAGATATATTTCAAATTGTAGTGACTAAATACTATTTTATTACATAATATTAGTTATTCTAGCAATTATCTGTCTGGCTTATGGTTATTGTATTATAAACAATAAATTAAAACCCTCAAAAAAAGAAAAGAAAAGGTCATGGTGAGTCAAATTCCTAATATATGAATTTTTATATATTAATGTTACTATTTTCCTGGCATCTGAATAAGTTTTTTATTGCTGGGAAAATGCAAACTGACACTGTCTTTACTGTAGTATACATTTTAAGTCCAGGAATAAAAGTAACTTAAGAACTGAAATTAGGAAAACTGTTTTTGAGTTTTCAAATCTGTCTTCTTAGAAGATGGATGAGGTCAGTGCTGTTGTGGTAATGAGTGACTATAGTTGGGTGGCTGAGAGAGAAAGGTCATCTGAGCCCAGGGATCAATGGGCACTTGGGTTACACTGTGAGATCCTGTGTCAAAAATAGGTAGATGATATACAACAAAACATGCTTCAGATAGGGAGGTTTCACACCAAATCACTGGTCTGTGACCATTTCTATCAGACTGGTAAAGCTTAGCAGAAGAATCGTAAGTGGAATCATAGGGCTTACTTAAAAAGTAACTAATGTAGTGTACTGTTCACTATTTACACTGTCAACTTTTGTATAAAACTGTCATAGACTTTCGCACAGGACTTGCCCTAAGTGCCCCAGAGGCCCTCCTTTCTTTCCTTCTTAGATCTTCTCACAATCCATACCTTTCTTTTTCTCTTCAACTAAACTACAAATTGTCTTCCTCTGCTCTCTATTCTTGATAATTTAAATCAACATAATTTTTTCTCAGCATTTTCCACATGCTCTTCCATAATTCCTGTAAGCAGCAGGAAAAGGGAAAGATCTGATTGGACTAGCTGTTCTAAAGCAAACTATGGGATGAATGAACATTTAGAAGCATAATTTCTCTTCAACAAATACATGTGATCTGGACTTTTATAAGTAAATTAAAACTCAAGTCCTATCTCAGAGGAGAATATCTGCCTGAATTAAGCAGGGTCTTGAAAAAGACTTCATACTTAAAGAAAAAAAAATCCCTAAATCAGAAGCCTAGGGACCATTGGTTGTGTTTATTTTTGGTCTAAGTTATTCATTTCATGACCCTTTCATCTCCCAGTCTCTCTTCTTCAGATCTGCCTCTGCTATCCTCCTCTCTAATACCATACCATGCTGTCACTTTTCCTTCAGTCTGCTCTTACAATTCTAAGATCTCTCTATGTTTTCAACCATGGAAAGTATGTTTCCTTTTCTCTGTGAATGTGTTCAGAAGGAATGCTAACAGCCTCCCTTTATCTTTTATCTTTCAAAGGGAAAACCTGACACATTATTGCTATTGAGTGCTTCTAGCTTAAATGCCTAACAAAGGGAGTAGGGGAATCCTATATTTAAGTTGAATAAGAAAGTTGCTACAGAATTTCATACAAAAGCAACTCATGTTTTAATTTATCTCATTATAATGTAGTATAAATCCCATCACTAGAACAATATACAATATAGGACAGCCTCTTCCATGTTTTTAACCCTAGAAAATGGAGGGGGTGGAGAAATTAAGGTGGGGAGCTTCAAGGTATCATAAAGTGAGCAGCAGGCAGAGATGTGCTTACAAGAAAACATCGCTTATCGCATGCACAAAACATTCAATAGAGAACAGTAATATGCCCAGTTCCCTAGTTACTGGCCTGCAGTTCTTTCCTAACTAGAAACAGCCAGATTCATGACAGCTGATTCTTTGTTAAAGTTTATTTACAGAAATTGGGGTGCTTCATTTATCTGGAGTATTCGTCTTCATTTAATTTTCAGCTAAGACAATGGACATTGATTTTCTTTTGCATTTTATTTAAAGTGAATCTGTGATTGCAGATGGGAAACAGGAGTTTAAGCCTTTGCCCTGAGCATAAACCAAACAAAAATCAAAGAATATCCAAGAGTGAGTTGTTCCGTTAAATTTAAAAAAAAAATCATCAAGCAATTGCATTGCTGAAATGGATCAGACATGGAGACAGAAATCAGACGAGAAATTCTCGGTGTGCCAACTTGTGCAGCATAATTTTCACATCAAAGGACTTCAAAATGGGATTTTCCCAACTATTTTAATGTCTAGCGAGCGGAATCAAGTCCTCTCAAAATGTAAGCAGGCTACAAATTATAACTATCTATGTAAATAAGTGAATATCATGGTCACGTCCATCTGTTACCTGGATCTAGGTCCTTCTACCCTCTCCTATCCCAGACTGTTCAGGCAGAGTAGGGACCATCCTTCCAAAACACCTTGTTGCTTCTAGTGATATATGAAGGCATACATATACAGAAAGAGTTTCCTGGAAGAAGAGCATTTGCAAGGTCTTGATGGTTGAAAAATTGACTTAGGAGCTCAGAATCATGAAACGTCCGTATGACCAGAGGGCAAGTGAGATAAAAAATGCAAACTTGGATGAAACTTGGAAGAGACCTTCTGTCTAGTGAGAGATATTTTCATACAGGCAGGATAATTCATAATGGTTTATGATCTGGTTTAGCTGCTGCCAACTATGTGCATAATTTTTGTGTGACCTTGAATTTTTCAGACATCACTTTTTTCATGTATGATAATATTACAGCTAATCTCTTCATATGCCCCAAACATATAAATATATTATCTGTGGTTATATCATCTCTACCTACATACCCACACAAGGAAGTCTGTAGATCTTAATAACTCTCTGGAATAGAAATTTTATTCATTTTCATTTTTGCAGTTACATCATCTGTTTACTTTTTAAAATATGTATTTATGTATAATCATGTATATAGGTTTACAAGCATGCAGTGTGTATGTGTGTGTACATGTATGCTCATGCCATGGTGAACAATTGAAAGTCAGAAGACAACTTGTTGAACCTGGTTCTCTCCTTTGGCCATGCTGGCTCCTACCAATGCACTCAGATTATCAGCATGGGAGACACATACCTTTGCCTCCTGAAATATCTCACTGCCCACCCCAGTTGGATCTTTCTGCAACTCTCCATTCATTACACTAAACTGTCTCCTAGATATTTGCATTCCTAGACTTTCCTCAGACTGAGTCGCTTCTCTGAACTACTCTGAGTCCATGTCTCACATTGAAGTCATGGTTTGCTTCGGGTTCCCAAACAGATTTTCCTTCTTGCTCATTATCTACCTTCAACCCTAAAGGAAACTTAGAATTTCTTTGCTTCTGGTTCACACAGTACGTGTGTGCTATGTATACCTACTTTTCATTTTCATCTTCAGCTTTGTATGAGTCAGTATTCTTTCTCCATTTCTAATTCCCACTGAACAGTTATACAGAGAGAGTTTAATTCTGACTTTTTTAACAAAATGGACTCCAAAAAAGACATTGCAGATACTTGCACGAATTGTGTGCATTCCTAAAATTCCTCTCTATGTGGTAGTATGTTACTTTTCATAGGCACTGAAGCCTAGACAATCCTGAGAATTCCACACACTGATGTCATTTACTTTAGTATCTAAAGTCTACTTTGAACTCAACTTTAACTCAACTTTTCTAAGATTTGGTACAGTGTTCTTCTCACTTTTACATTTGTAGAACAAAACATGTGGTCTATTATAAAATCAGCAGTAGTGGAATTCCAACCAGGGTTTTGGTGAGAAACTCAAGAAACATTTCTGAGAGCAGGATAGCACCAGAACACATTTCTTTTTCTATTATATGAAAATAATAGACCATCCCTCAAGAATGATAATTGGAAATAGAAGCAAATGTGTATGGGCACCTTTGTGCAGCAGCATGCTTTGACTGATAATTTATTTTTGCTTAAATGTCTCCCTAATCCTATTTCAATATGTTAATCTACCTCATTCCGGCATCAAGCTTGCTTTAGAATTGCTTTATCCATAATAGCCACCCACTCTAAAGAACTGACTAAACATGGCTGCTTGTCTAATACCGTCCCCGCCCATAACTTTAGAGTAAAAGGCATAGGGATATGGGGATAAAACTGGCCATAAAGATAAAATGTATTATTAAATGGCATTATTGTCTTTGCTGTTATTCTCTCATCACAGAAAGAGATGCAGAACCTAACTGAAAACCATATGGTAATTGCTTAGAGGATAAGTGCAACTTGTGGTCACACCTTCAGCATCCAGCGATATTGCTAGTTTCATTTCAGGTGCCAATATGGCAGAGAGCCAGCCCAGGAAAGATGAACTGGCAAAGAGAGAATGACAGACATTAGGCATAAGTGCTTTTCATGTCAAATCTTTGGCATGCTCATTGTTGAAAAAATCTGTTCTCAGAATTGCCTTCCAGCATCTGAAAGTTATGCTATGAAGGCATATGATAATATCTGCCGTCCAGGGATATGTTAATATGGTCCATTCTGGGAGACGCCAAGTCATAGGCACAGTGATTGGAGACCCCAGATGTCTGTGCAGCCCCACTTCTCTGGCACAAGGGAATGTTAGAAACAGACAAAAATGAAGCTAGGGTATAATTCATGAGGCTTGATGACTTCCTTCTCCAGGACCTAGTTTTGAAAATGAGAAAGAAAATTTGGAACCTACTGTACTATGTACAACTGTCCATTTTCAGGATTTTTATTTAAATTTAGTATTTTAAATATTCTTCTTCCCAAAATTAGAAGCAAAAACTTTCCAAAGCCTCATCTTTGAGAATTCCACTGTGATTGTGTGAATATTCCTCAAAATGTAACTAACATACAGTTCACTAAGGAACACTTCACACATCACTCATCACTCAGTGAATCATTCCAAGTAAACTAGTGTAGTGACTATTCTTTGCCATTTTCCATCTAGATAAATAATTCAAAGAACTGCAGAAACATCTTACCTAAAGTGACTTCATTGGATTGAGATATGGTTAGGACAATATTTTATTTGCTGTTTTCAAGTAAAGTATCTCTAATATTTTGATTCTACTAATAAAGGGTTATTGACCATAAATTTATTTTATAACCCAGTTTAGTAGCTCCACTTTGTGTTTACATAAAACACTTTGCATTCAAAAATCTGACACATGGCATACACTTTATAAATTATAAAACACATTTGTGAAAACATGCTGTATCTGATTGATTACCAGAAAACAAAGATAAGAATGATTTTCTAATATCTCAAAAATGAAAACATCTGACTCTATAAAAATGCTCAAAGGCATAAAACATATCTACAATGCAACTATTTCTCTGGCTGATAAATTTGCAGTTACTCACAACTTGCCATAGAAGAGTCTACAAATCAAGGTCTCTTCAGAAGAGAGAACTAACCATTCAAGATGCAGGAACAGCTGAACTGGATAGAAGCTCTTGAAATTGAGTCATTGCCACTTCTATTCAAAGAGAGAAGCTGAATATTCATGGAATGTTTTTATTCATCCAAACTTATCCTTGAGAAAACACAATTTTGGAATAATCACACAATATCTTGGACAGCAAATCATCATATGTGTAAATGTTTGCTTCTGTCATAACTATTTTCATATTATGGGTACACACAAATACACATGAAATGCACATATGAGACTAAAAACACATGCACAGTTTCAATCATTTTTTACAAATCCTTTCTAACACCCTGATTTTAAAGGCTTTTCTCATGTAGAAAAATAAACAAAGTATCCCTGTGGATATTAGAGCATCATTTGGTTTTTCAATATGCATGGTGCTCTGGCCTTGTCACTGTAGTTATTAGAAGAAAGGAAGATAGTTCTTAAGGATCTTGCACACTTGGGTTTAGAATATGCTACAGTCATGTTTAGAATAGCAATTAGATAGTACAGAAACTTAAAAGTCACTCTGGCCTCCTGCTTTTCTGTGATTCCTAGCTTTGAATCTGACTAAGCAAATCAAACATCATCAATGATAAAAAGCCTGAATGGTTTCATATTTTGAAGTTTCCTGTGTACTATAAATTGTCTGTCAACTTTCAGATTACTCTTCAACAGATTTAGGACATTGACACATAGCACCAAGCTCAGACCCCATCAGCATGGCCATATTGCCAACATTATCTAGACTCCTTAGCCATCACCAGAATTAACCACAACTCCTGCTTCCAAAATGATAGTCTTCATTAAAAGTTCTGTAATCCCTTCCCATAAGACAATTCCAAAAATGGATCTATTTCTCTATGTATGATTGCATTCTGAACCCATTTCTATTGTGTTATTATTCTCTGTATTAGTCAGTTTTGCAATAGTGTAATAAAATAACTGAAGCACATGAATAAAAAATACAAATTTATTCTACTTGGATGTTTCAAATCAATGTGTCTTCATTGGTTTGGACTTCTTGCTAATCCCATTATTGCAAAGATGCCTATCTGTGAAAAGTTTATACTGCCAAACAAGAAAAAGAGAAATTAGGACCTCAGACAGATGTGTAGCTCTGAAAAGCTTATGTTGCTGTGGTGCTTCCTGTAGATTTATGTATAGGAACACTTCATTTCCAGTTAGTGGCACTGTTTAGAGAAGCTCTTGGGACAAGAAGAAGAAATCCATCATTGAGGAGTGGACTTTAGCTCTTTGATCACCTCCCCGTGAGGGGGGAGCAGCCTTAGCAGGCTACAGAGGAAGACAATGCAGCTAGTCCTGATGAGACCTGTACACTAAGAACTGAAGGAAGGAAAAGAAGACCTTCCCTATCAGTAGACTTGGAGAGGGGCATGCATTGAGAAGGAAGGGAGGGGTTGGGAGGGGAGGAGAGAGGGAGCTACGGGGGGATACAAAGTGAATACAGTGCAATTAATTAAAAAAATAAAATAAAATTTTGCAGCCTTAACCTACTTCTAGTTCATTCTCTCTGCTTTCTCCATGTAGTTGGAGATGCAATCTCTCAGCTCCTACTCTCAGCTCCATAAACATTACAGACTTTCCTTTCAGAACCAAAAGTCAAAATAAACTCTGGCACTTTCTCAGACAATTAGGAATAGTACTACCTCAAGATCCAGCTATGCTTCTAGGCATATATCCAAAAGCTGCTCAAGTATACAACAAGGACATTTCCTCAATCATGTTCATAGCAGCTTTATTTGTAATAACCAGAAGCTGAAAAAAAAACCCAGATGTCCCTCAGTTGAGGAATGGATACAGAAATTGTGGTACATTTACACAATGGAATATTACTTAGCAATTAAAAACAAGGAAACCATGAAATTTGCAGGTGAATGGTGGGATCTAGAAATGATCATCCTGACTAAGGTATCCCAGAAGCAGAAAGACACACATAGTATATACTCACATATAGGTGGATATTAGACATACATACTAAAACCTATACACCTAAGGAAACTAATCAAGAAGGAGGACCTTGGTAAGAAGCCCAATCTTCATGCAGAAAAAGCAAACAAGATGGACATCAGAAGAGGGAGAAAATAGGGAACAAAACAGGAGCCTATCACAGAGGGCCTCTGAAGGACTCTACCCAGCAGGGTATCAAGGCATATGCTGAGATTCATAGCCAAACTTTTTGCAGAGTACAGGAAACCTTATGAAAGAAGGGAGAAATAGAAAGACCTAGAGGGAACAGGAGCTCTACAAGGAGAGCAACAGAAACCAAAAATTCGGGCACAGGGATCTTTTCTGAGACGGATACTCCAAACAAGGACCATGAATGGAGAAAACTTTGAACCCCTGCACATAAGCAGCCCATGGCAGCTCAGTGTCCAAGAGGGTTCCCCAAAATAGGAACAGGGATCATCTCTGTTATGAACTCATGGGCTGGCTCTTTGATCACCTCCACCTGAGGGGGAAGCAGCCTTAGCAGTCCACAGAGGAGGACAAAGAAGCCACTCCTGATGAGACCTGATAGACTAGGGCCAGATGGAAGGGGAGGAGGATCTAGCCTATCATTGGACTGAGGGAGGGGCATAGAAGAAGAAAAGGGAGGGAGGGTGAGATCTGGAGGGGGGAGGGAGCTACAGCTAGGATACAAAGTGAATAAACTGTAATTAATAAAAGAAAAGAAAAAATTAACTCTCCTATAAGTCACTTTTGTTTATGGTGTTTTATTATGGCAACAGAAAAGTAAGTATTGTAGTTATGAAAGAAAAGAAAAAACAAAACAGGAAGATTGGGGTTTCACGGATTCTTGAGAAGACACATCATTAATGCTCTAGGACTGTTCTCTGAGGTCTGTGCTCTAATACTTCTCCTTTCCCTTAGTTGCACCATATAGGGGTGTTCAAGCTTAGCATATCCCTGAGTACTCTTCATAAGTATACCACAACCAAGCACAGAAGTCACTATTTTAGAGAGGATTTCCTGACACATCTGGTCTCTTTCTGAACTTCCTGCACATTTCCTTGATTTTCTTCCTGTATATATTTTTATCAGAGTTTATGCCCATGGAGGATACTTAATGCTTTCTTATTCTTTCTTCTCTCATGAGAATAAAAGCATTTGACCCTCCCCCATACATGCTGGGGAGTGACAGACTGGCTAGATCCCAGGGGAGGACATTGCAGCCAGCCCTGAGGAGACAGGATAAGCTGGGGTTGGATGGAAGGGGAGGAGGTCCTCCCCTGTTGGTGGACTTGGAGGGGGCGGGGAGGAGGGAGATGAGGGAGGGAGTGGGAGGATAGGAGGGAATGAGGGAGGGGGCTATGCCTGGGATTCAAAGTACCTAACCTGTGACTGATATAAAAATAAATAAATGTTTTTAAAAAAGTAAATAAATAAATAAAATGAGAATAAAAAAAAAAGCATGGAGATGATGGTTGTCATGCCAGTTACTACAATCTCAATATCTAACACATCATAGATGCCCCTAAATATAACCTACATTGAATACAATTTTCCTGTTGATATGATGAATCTTTGAGGGGTCAGGTGATGTTGATAAGGGTAAGAAACCAATGCCAGAAAGAAGGTAGAACATTGCCATGTGTGGTTTAATTCCTGATGTCGCCACCATTCCTTTATCTCAACACGTCCTTTATCTCTAACACTGGGATGAGTGACTTTGGAAGATTTTAGCTCCAAAAGAGAGAGAAGAGAAATGAGAAATATAAACAGAAGAAATCTAAAGATTAATAACAAAGTAGATGGGATTTATTGTATTTTTCCTCTCTATTCATTCAATATAGTTTCAATAATCAACTAGGAAACCAACCTTCATTGGTATTATTGCCTATTTAAAAAAGAATAAAATAGTATGTATCAGAAAAGGAAAGTGGGGGAGAAATGGAAAAAATACGAGAATAAAATTATTTTGGGCAACCTCCTAAATATTTCCGAGTAAGTACACATAGTTGTAGCTAAGTCTTCAACAAAATCTATGACAAGGGGAAAAATGAGGGGAAAAGGAACTTAATAATACAGACTGATGAACAGTCTGAGTGACCACGGTAATTTAATAGAATGACCAAGGGCAAACCAAACACCTGGGATATCAAGTCAATGACTAAGGTTTACTACATACATCTGAGGAAAGATGAGTTCCAGAGCAAGAAAGAGCCTCCCGAATGAGAAGTGGATGCATTCTCAGACTTATTTTTTTCACTTCGGAGGGATAAATTAGGATTAGCATAAGTACTATGTGTGCTCCTTCTCAGTGATATATATGTGTTATTATTTCAATCCTTGCCCTTCTGGGAACAGAAAGCTTTATGAAGATATAATAGAAAGAAAAGCAGCTTAATAAGGCACACCACAGCAAAACATTATTGATCAATTTTGTTTTACTTGTAAGGATGATTGAGTGCACAAGCAACTGAGGTGTCATTTTTGTAGCTTGAACATTTTTTTCTGGAATGTGTGCTTTCTCAGAGAGAGTTTGTTTTAAAGAAAGAACCAGAAATGATTTATTAAAAAGAGGAAACATACTATTTGCTAAGAAGGTTTGTCTGGGTCACATCTTGATCTCATGGCATGCTTTTGTTTCACCAATAGTGAAACTTTGCCATCTCAAGGTCAACATGAAGATTCTATTCTATTACTTTAAATTTTCTTCCCCCCCCCAACTGCTCTATTGAATAAAATCACTCCCTTCTGTCTTTTCTGTCTTTTGTAATTTTTTTCTCAGAACTTATTGTAATAAATGATCTAATTCAATAGTGTATGTTAAGGGGTGGATTATCAGCATAACTCAGAATGAGGTCACACTTAATCTAAACCTGTTCATAAATGCCTAATCTCATTCCACCACCCTCCAATGCAGGTAGACAACATATCAGGAGAAAAGCACTGTGTCTCTCTATTCTGGGTAGAAAACTATCTGTAAGCTTGTCTTAAGCTATTGCAGAGATAATCTCTGTAGTTAATAACTAGAATAGGACACTTTAGATTTGGGATACATGTGGAGTTAATATTGTGTTTTAAAATAAATTTTGTAATTGTTATATAAGATTCAGGAAAGTAACACAAAACTTACCTAGCTAATGAGACTTTAAATACCATTTTATTTTATTTTATTTTTATTTCATGATTTTTCTCCACTTTAACAATGAGTGCAAAACATTCAGTCCTTAGGTGGTAAAAACAGAAATTTGTTTGTCCACAAAGTGGGTCACACTAGGTAATTGATAAAGAGTTTACATGGCATAGGCCTATTTGCTAGTGAAACATCTTCAAGTGGAAATTACCAATAAGTGAATACAAATGAAAGACTGGATTTCAGAAGACAGATTAATAACAAGAATACGTAGTTAAACTTAATTTAAATAAGTTTTAGATTCCAATCCTTAAAATTATCTTCAAAGGCATTTTAGGAATATGAACCTAATCTTGGTAATGTAAGAGGAGAGTAGAAGAAAGGTGGCTGGTGTGTTCGTGTCCTAACTAGAACTCTGCAATGGCTTTTTGTGGCTTAGAATGTTACAATATTACATTATGACCATAAGCAGACTGTGTTCTATCTACCTCCTTCCTGTATCTCTATAATACTTATTTCCTGATACTCCCTCACCCACAAGACCTAATGCAGATGTGGCATTTAGCAGACACGTTTCCAATCATGTATTTTTGGAGATTTTTAGAGATGCCTTCCAGCTTTAGCCCATATACAGAATTAGCTAAGAAAAGGAGCTGACAGATGTATGAATGTTCAGAGACTGGGGAGGATGCACAGTCCTGTGACAGCAAAGAAACTACTGCTCAATTGATGTCATGTATTAACCAGTGTTCCAACATTAGTGTGCCTGGGACAGAGACAGGAGTAAGCCAATGCTAGAAAGATACAGGTTCTGCTTTTACTTCATTTTATTGCATGCTGGCAAGGTACCCTATTCATTTTTCAAATAATTGTCTGATATTTTTCAGTGTTAAAAATTACATTTATTTATCCATGTGTATGTATATACATACCCTTGTTGTTTGGTTTTTGTTGTTTCTATATTTTTTTATTTGCTAGTGGATTAAACTTTCTGAAGTTTGCCTAAAAGAAGTGTGCATCAGTGTGCCTGAAAGAAGAAAAAAAGGAAAAAATTTAGGGCATGTGGTTATTTTCAAAATTAAACCACTGAATTCCCAAATTGCAGCAGTTCTACTCACATTACTGTAGCTAATCTTCCTCAACTATTGCTTCTGCAATGAGAAAATGACTGGAAAAAGCATGATCTTGAAAATGAGCTCGCCTTTTTGTGGAGTACTTTTTCTGAGGTATTTGATCCTCAGTTTAGAATACTCAGATAGTCTCTGTTTCTATGTTTTTGCAAATTTCCTTCTTTATTTTGTTCAGTATCTGCAGTTGTCCTCAGCAAAATCCCAGTCTTCTCAATGATGCAGCAAGCTCACTGTAAAGTCATCCTTAAGCCCTTCAAATACATGGTGCTGATACCAAAGGTTACAGGGACGATAGCACAGGACAAATTGATCTCTTTCTGGGACAACAGAGGAAGAAAATTCCATTGGAGATGTATGTGGTAAATGAGAATTTATCCTTAGGGCTCATATATTCTCCTATTTTGATATTTGGTTTTATTTTTATTTTTATTTTTCAATTAACTGTTCTTTCCCTACCCAAATTTCAGGTATCAATCTATAAAGCCCTTTCTGTTATGTCCTCCCTAGACCTTGCACTATTTATTTGCATAGTTTTATCTCTTGAGCCTCAAAATATATTTTTTGTTCATGTTTGTCTTCCACATAGTGTACACTGCAGGGTTTTTTTTTCTTTTTTCCAAATACACTTTTACCCCAAATTCTTCAAAATCCCCACATTGCCTCACATTTCACTGTCTGAATTTCTTTTCTCATGAGAGACTGACACTCTTACAAGAGGATCTAACATCCTTGCTCCTGGGTAGCAAAGACCAGAAGAACTGTCAATAACTCCTCATTATAGATATATTTAAATTACCTGTCTTTCTAACAGGGTATCTATGATTATTTGAGAAGAATGGTGCTCAAGGGCTGAAAGTGAACATGAGCACATTTAGGTGACTTCATAAAGTGCTTAGGCTTTTTATTTCAATAAATAACAACAGTAGATTTACTTAAGTAGTGTTTCAGCGATCAATAAACGGAAGGAAAACATATCAATCTCTAGGGCGTTTTTCTAGACATCTACATTTATAGATTAAATTATTATTTCCAGCCACACAATCCAGATAATCCCACTACAAAATGGTTTTTCAGAGAGAAAGAAAAGATGACTTCTCTTGGCTGGCCAAGGCCAACAGCTTGAAGGAGAATGACTAGTGGTCTGTGCTAGCAAAATCTGCTGAGCTTGCAAATATTATTCTTGCCTTTTTATTCTTTTCACTTTCCATCTGTAAATGTATATCATTTTCTTGTTGGTGCAGACCAAAGAGCATTTTTCTGGACAAATTTCTATTTCTTCAGCACTACATCCAGTTTTCTGAGAGTTGAGTAGAGGTCAGATGAGCACTAGATTGGTTTAGTTTAGTGATCAAAATAAATAAATAAAGCAAGTTCAAACACCAAACTTGATATCCAATTTGTTATACATCATGGTTATATGAACAGAAAAGTCATAGTTTAAAGACTCCAATATATGCCACTGGCCAAAATGAGAGAAAGACTCAGCAAAAAATGAAATGTGCTGCAGCAGCAAGACTCCAAGCATCACAGCCTTGCTCAGTGCAGAGTGGAGACCAGCCGTGAAAAATGTTTCCTAAACTCAAAACTGCAGGTTTAAAATAAATTCATGCAAAAATAGTAAGTAGATTGCTTTTTACAACATATACAGGAGTATGAGCTCAACAGAATTGGGTATGATTGGCTTGGTAAAGAAATAATTAATGTATAGAAGACAACATTTTCAGTGGCCATTGCCAAATGAGGTGAAAGGCACCAGTATGTGATCAGAAATTAGGAAAGGTATACCAGAGTATATCATCAGTTATTTTTTAAAGATAGTGTTCACTGAATGGCACTGTGCAGTTCTAGGCAAAGCATTGAGTTGCAATTTTAAACTGTAATTACTGTAAATCAGATCATTACATTGAGGGAAGAGAGAACTTATTCCAAGGCTCTATTATTTTAAGCTGGTAATTTCCATTTTGCCTAACTGCTCTATGACAACCACTACATTTTCTGCAGTTAATAATTTTACATAGGTAGGAGCCAGTATTTATCTAACACTAAAATGGGTTCCTATAAGTTTTCAAAGACTAGGAAATCAGACCGTGACATGTTTATGTTGTGTTAAAATTCACAGTCTCCATTGGATGTAGGAGAAAACAAGTAGCAGGACAAGAGTGTGTCAAAGCAAATATTAAGAAACATAACCAACCCTTTGGCAGAGTACAGGGAATCATATGAAAGAAGGGGGAGTTAGTAAGACTTGGAGAGGACAAGAGCTCCACAAAGACCAAAGAGATCAGGGCACAGGAGTCTTTTATGAGACGTTTCTCCAACCAAGGACCATGTATGGATATAACCTAGAACCCCTGCTTGAATGTAGCAAATGGTAGCTCAATATCCAAGTGGGTACTCTAGTAAGGGGAACAGGGACTATTTTGGATATAAACTCAATGGCTGGTTCTTCGACACCCTCCCACCCCATCCCGGAGGGAGGAGCAGCCTTGCTAGGCCACAGAAGAGGACATTGCAGCCAGTCCTGAAGAGACCTGATAAGCTAGAGTTAGGTGCAAGGGGAGGAGGTCCTCCCCTATCAGTGGACTTGGAAAGGGGCAGGGAGGCGATGAGGGAGGGAGGGAATGTGGGAAGGGGCTATGGCTGGGATACAAAGTACATAACCTGTGATTAATATAAAATAAAAATGTTAAAAAAAATCACAGTCTCTAAATTGTGGTCTTTCTTTAAGAGAAATAGTGACATAGTCCTCAAAATATTTACTATGGAACCCTATACGTTATAGGTATTATGATTCTAACATTCAGAGTCCAACACATAGATAAGTAAAACGTAGAAAAATGGAAGTACCACTTCTACCAGTAAAGAAGATAATTTAGAAAAACATAAATAAGAGTGATGGACAATCAGTGTCCATCACTAAATAGTAACACACAAATGAACATGTATATACATATATAGAAAAGATGGATGAAGCATAAGAACAGATGAGAGAGAAGGAAGAGTAATAAAGAATGAGAGGAAAGGAGTGACAGGCTGATAGAGAAAGAGACAGATTCAGTTTTAGTTTTAAGGAGACGTTTGAAAAAGACATTTCCAATCTGGTTCCAGAAGAGAACTGATGTAGGCTTATGAACTTGATGATATTATTTGTGACTGCTTTCTTGTATGATAATTTGTTAAGTGTAGAGATAGATAGAACCTGAATATAACAAGGGATTCACTTATCCCAGAAAGCTAAGCATATAAACATTGATAGCCAAGTACTCCCTGTTTGGAGCATATAATCTCTATTTGATTACGACTCTTCAAGGTAAGCAACATCAAAGTCATTCTAGTGATCCCAGAAAAGAAAATGGAACAAAGAGGTCATCTAGGATTCTCAATAATACATCTTGTCAGTGAAGGGCTATGTATCTGATGTCTCCAGATATCAGACAAGAGGACAGATAACTCATCTTTGGAACAAACACAAGGCCACTGGTAAACCTAATAATATAGTATTCAAGGTCACAGATATATCTTTTCTATTGCCATGTTTTGCCCTCAAAGAAATAGCAGTGATACTTACACAAGTTTTTTTAATTTAATTTTATTTATATATTTATTTATTACAACTTATTCATTTTGTATCCTGCCTCTCCCTCATCTCCTCCCAATTCTACTCACCTACCCTCTTCTCCCCTTATGCCCTTTCCTTTTCTTTTTTTCCTTTTTGTTTACCTTCCTTTAGGACTATAGATTTTAGTCCTTTGATAGGGGAGGACTTCCTCATCTTCTGTCTGACCTGAGCTTATTGGGTCTCTTTAAGGCTGGCTGCATCATCTTCCACTGTGTCCTGGCAAGGCTGCACCTGCCAGGGGGAGGTGATCAAAGAGCAGGCCACTGAGTTCATGTAAGAGACAGCCCCTGCACTCCTTACTAGAAAACTCACTTGGAAACTGAGCAGGCAATGGGCTTCCTTTGAACAGGGTGTCTAAGTCCTCTCCATGCATGGTCCTTGGTTGGAGTATAGGTCTATGTAAGACCCACTGGGCCCAGGTATTTTGGCTCTGTTGTTCTTGTGGAGTTCCTTTCCTTGCCAGGTCTTTCTATCTCCCTCTTCTTCCATAAGGATTCCTGCACTCTGCCCAAAATTTGACTATGAGTCTGAATATATTCTTTGATACCCTGGTGGTATATTCAGAGGTCCTCTGTAGAAGGCTCCTGTCCTGTTCCTTGTCTTTTCCTACTTCCAATGTCTATCCTGTTTACCTTTCTGAATGAGGATTAAGAATCTTCCCTAGAGTGCTCTTTGTTGTTTACCTTCCTTTAGGACTATAGATTTTAGTACGTTTATCCTATGTTACGTGGCTAATATCCACTTATAAATGAGTATATATCTTGTGTGCCTTTCTGCTTCTGGGTTACCTCACTCAGGATGATCTTTTCTAGATCCCACCATTTGCCTGCAAATTTCATGATTTCCTTGTTTTTAATTGCTTAGTAGTATTCCATTGTGTATATGTACCATACTTTTTTATCCCTTCCTCCATTGAGGGACATCTAGGTCATTTCCAGATTCTGGTTATGACAAATAAAGCTACTATGAACATAATTGAGCCAATGTCCTTATTGAATGGTGAGGCATCTTTTTGTTATATGCCTAGGAGTGGTATAGCTGGATCTTGAGGTAACACTGTTCCTATTTTTCTAAGAAAGCACCAGATTGCTTTCCAAAATAGTTATACAAGGTTACATTCCCACCAACAATAGAGGAGGGTTCCCCTTTCTCCAAATCCTCTCCAGCATGCAATCATTGCGTTTTTTATTTTAGCCAAACTGATAGGTATCAAGTGAAATCCCAAGGTTGTTTTGATTTGTATTTCCCTAAAGACTAAGAATGTTGAACATTTCCTTAAGAGTTTCTCTGTCATTCGATATTACTGTTGAGAATTCTCTGTTTAGCTCTGTACCCCATTTTTAATTGAATTACTTAGTTTGTTGGTACTTAACTTCTACAATTCTTTATATATTCTGGATATTAGCCCTCTGTCAGATGTAAGATTGATAAAGATCTTTTCCCAGTTTGTAGACCCTCATTTTATCCTGATGACAGTGTCCTTGGCTTTACAGAAGTTTTTCAGTTTCATGAGTTACCATTTATTAATTGTTGATCTTCAGCCTGTCCTGCTGGTATTCTGTTCAGGAAGTCATCTCCTGAGATCAAAGCTCACTTTTTCTTCTAAACAATTTAGGGTGTCTGGATTTATGTTGAGGTCTTTGATCCACTTGGACTTTAACTTTGTGTGGGGTGATAAATATGGGTCTATTTGCATTTTTCTACTTGTAGATATTCAGTTAGATCAGCACCATTTGTAAAAGTGTTTAAAAGTAAATTATATGTTTTCCCCCTAATGCTAAATTATAAAACCACAAAAAATGAACTTCAATTTCCCTGGATATTATAGATAGTGTATTTATTATGACTGTGACAAGACCTATCTTTCCACAAACAAAAAGAATCTTAGAACGAAATATCTCCACAATTGGAAACAAACCTGAAGAGTTTAAGGAAGAATAGAGAATTATCGGTATATATTCATAATTAAGTATATCGAGAAAATCAGGTGAGAAGCTGATGGAGAGAGGATGGGAAGGAAGCCTTACTTAAAAATCTGAATAAAAAAAATGTTCCAAAAAATGTATGAGTGCATAATAAACAACAATTTTTAAACTTATGAAGGACAGAAAGCCACTCAAGAAGGTCACTTAAAAATATCAATAGCTTCAAACTAAATAGAAATATTAAAGTCAGTACTAGTATCACACCGAATCAACAAGGTTGGCAAATGAATCAAAATAATTACCAAAAGCATGACTTTTTTTCCATTTTATGGAATACCATAAAAATCACTGACAGAAACAATGTTACAACTCCAATCAAGGCTGGTGAGATGGCTCAGCAGATAAAAGCACTTGCCACATAAGCCAAGCGATCTGAATTCTATCCCCAGAACTTCACAGGTAGAGGCTCCCAACTTCACTAAGCTGCCCTCTAACTTCCACACATACACAGTAATAAATAGTTTTTTAAAATAAGGTTAAAAACCAGAAAAAAATCTTTCAGATAGAAGCAAATTCAACATATTTTTAATTTATATTTATTCCTTATTTTTATTCATATATGTGTGTCTGTGAGGGGGTTCATGCACGTAAGTGAGGTGTCCACAAAGGCTGGACAAGAACATCAGGTTCTCTGGAACTGAAGATAAAGACAACTGTAACATGTCCAGTGTGGAAACTGGACGTACTCTTATCCTCCAAACTATAGCTACAGCTTCAAATTCAAAATAAGTTTGAAAATAATTCGGAAGATCAAAAATGAAAAAGTGATTAAGCTAATAGCAATAAAGAAATATGGAAGGATGTCTGTTAGACAAAAGGAAATGCCACCATGTGGAAAGTTAAAGTGCAAATTCAGCACAGCACATGGGACTACATACTGAATATACACCAATAAAGTGACAAGAGCAATTACTATTGAATTTAAATTCATGGTATGCAAATTCTAAATTTACATTATCGTGCACACATGGAATAATTCTAAAATGAAAATAAGTGTTGGGCCATAAATCCAGTCTCATCCAGATTAATAAAACTGAGCTCACACAAAATTTATTCACTGACTATAATACACTTTAGAGATGGATGATTAAAAAAAAAGAAAAAGATCACACTATATGCCTAGAAATAAAGAAATGTGTTTTTAATAAAAGAATCTTTTGAATAATGCAAATTCAAATCACAATATATTTGCATTTGGAAAATAGTTACAATTCAAATATATTGTAATTTTGTAAAATTTGCTTAAAGACAAATTAATAATTGTGAGTACCCAGCTATATTCAACAATCTATAAACTTTCCTAATTCAGGTTCACCTGTACTTAAATAATATTTATCTGTAGAAGCTAAATATACGATTCTAATACAAGAAGGAACACACTTCAAAGATGTTCTGACTTATTAATGAAGAGTCAATAATCAAATAAAGCTGGTTACAAAGCATTTGGAAGGTCAAATAATGGATATATTTTGAAATAGAAAGCTAGTAACATAATTGATAAATTATATACATATAATACATTAATGTCCTACAAACCAACGTTATTTGGAGTCACCTCTTTTATTTATAAAGAACCTACCAGTACATATACAGTTTTAAAATCTTTAGTTTCAATTGAAAAGTGAAGTTTGATATAGGTACCCGGTCCTGAATAAATGGCCCTGTGTGGGTTGTAAGTAAATGGTTTAGAGAACGTTATTTTTTTTTCTCTCATTTGTTTTATTTCAAGCTTTGGTCAGCATTTCAGTGCAAGTATTTACAAAATGTACAAGGTCTCTTGCATATGCAACAAAAAAAAGGGTAGTTCTGCTTCAGGGCATTTTTATCTACTCCATAAATCAAGACTTAGGAATCAAGAACAGAACAAAAGACATTTCTTTAATGGATGCAATATGTAGTTACAACTTAAGGTATTCATCTGCTGTGAAAAGGAGCAGAACAACTCTTGAAAAATTCCATGGTGGGAAAAGTGCAGTTTTGACAAGCCTCTGTAGAAGAATCAAAGAGATATCAAACTGAAGTGTTCAAATGGAAAACATCCTTCACCAAAATTTCTAACATTCTTCAGGGTGAGAAATGATGGCAGAATTGGAGAAGCTACTTAGTGGTCAAGAGAACTGAGCAGACTTTAACACACTTAAATAAATCAATAACCTGGGGCTTAAAGGTCTGAGGAAATTTCCACATGGGCATAGAAGTTGACAGAAATCTTTAGTAGCAGATAGTAGTTAGTTTTGGGAAACAACAGCAGGTAAAAAATGGCATGTGAAAATGAATAGCCATTTTGTGTTCCAACATAAATCAGAAAGTTTGTCTGGTTTCCTGTAGCTTTAAAGGCCTTGAGTGTCAGCCTGAGTAAAGTAAGGTAAACTGAACATTTGCCTACAAATATTTGGGTAGTAATTTACCTAGGAATACAGTAATCATAGTGATGATCCTAATGCTAATTATGATTCTTGTAGAAATAAACTAATCAGGCTCTACTTATTTTTATTGCTTAATTATTTGTGTGTTTACACGTATATGGGGAATGTGCACATGCAGATGCATGAGTACATACATTCATCTCAGTCAGAGGCCAATAACAATTGTCTTGCTTTATCACTCTTTATCCTTTTTATTATTATTACTATTATTATTTTTACTATATGGTCTTGCATTGAACTTGGAGCTCATGGATTTGACTAGGCTGATTAGTTGGTGAGATCCAGAAATCCTGTCTGCATTGCCTAGTGCTCTTCAGCACTGAGTTACGAGTGTGCATTTTAGCACCATTCTTTTATATGGGTTCTGGGGATATGAATTTAGGTAACTGGTGTGTAACTGACAGAATATTCAGCCCTGTCCTGTAGTGATAGTCCTACTGTTTGCCAGATCTATGTAACTTTACAGAAGTTGCCTAAAGTTGTATCTTGTATACATTCCATTATAGTAACATTAAAAAATGTTCAATTCATAGAAGTGTTGCCTTTAGTAAAATAACTTATGCCTCCTCCTGTGTCAAGAGTGTCCTGTGGTCCTCAAATGCTGATGCTCTGAGTATACTTGGCTGCTGTTATGTGTAATGTTCAACAGTTACCTTTATAAAATTATGAAACTTAGAGAAGTTATATCTTATTTGTGTCATCACAACTATTCAGGAGAAAATAGTACTGGACTGTAGTGTGAAAGGTGTGGTAAGCACAATACTATCATGAGGAGTATGAGGGGAAAATTACTACCCAGCAGGCATCAAATCTACTGCA